>JAMPIV010007718.1:0-166584 GCA_024509875.1 Oreohelix idahoensis | reverse complement strand
TTACTGGCATGAATGAATATGTGTCCTGATTCAACTACAAGGGAACCAGGAATCACAATCAATTTAAATTACAAGTTATGTACAGAATGTATTTAATATGAATATTGTAGTGACATATATTATGACAAATGTTCTATGTGTGTCAGTTGTGTAGTAGTAAAATGAGGTAATACTGGTTTTGTTTTGTTCAAGCTCTGTTGGTATTTGTCATCATGACTTCAATAGTTTGTCTTTAGGGACTATTATTGGGGATGTTCACAGTTCCTGATTTTAAGACAAGTAAATTCCCCTCTAAATGTTAATTTTATAAAGTTATTTCAAGATGAGGGGACATAATGTTGAGCTCAGCTGGCCAACTCTGCTTATCTTGAGTGATGGCGGCAGGAGAGGACTCCTCTGCTCGAATTCTCCTCTGGGCTCAGGAGACACCTCACTGATAGCTAAAAAGACCAAGGAGTATGCTGTCCGACACTGGATTCAGCAAATCTCTGACCAGATGCTGCTCAGTACCATCAAGACCACTGTCCCTGAAATCAAGAAGGATGTACCTTCTACTTCATAACTAATTTATATTCTCTTTTACACTGATCACAATACAGCACAAACATTGCGTTCAGAGCGTTAGGCCAACAGTCAGCTTCATCTGAAATACTTTATTCCAGTATTACCCTTCCTAATGGTTACTACGCCTCTGCACTTCCAGCATTATTTCTTTCTAGTCAATCATCCAGGTGTCAGTGTACTGTGTGGCCATTCCATGCCGTTTTACTTCTCTCCGACACCCTCTGTTCAGGCTGGAGCATTTTAGGCTTTACCTCACGTTTGCCACTGAACTACACATATATATACAGGCATAAATCAACAATTCACATTCAATTTTCATTAAAAGATATTAAATGGTTCAAGCTTACCACAATTCATACGAATAACACAGATACGTTGATTAGCAATGAATTCTGGCACAAACTGGCACAAATCTCCATCTGCTTATGTTCCAGGCTTTTATTTTACACAAATATGAGCTGGCTTCAACGCACTGATGCTTTATCAAGTTTTTTTTTAAACAAGTGGTTTCGAACTAACGCTCCCAAGTGTGTATATCAGCGAGACTGGCCAATGAGCCACGTTTCGACAAGTGTTTGAAAAAATGTTACCTTTTCCCGTTTCCCCTAACAACCAGGATAGTATTTATAGCCCGACCAATCGTGGTTAGGCTTTCATTTGTTGCGCTCCAATCAATTTGGAGTTTACATGGTAGGCTATTTCTGTAACGTAAATTTTTTTCAAACACGTTTAAAAAAAATCTTATGAGCAGAAATGATTTTATGCTGTCAGGCACCCCCAATATTTTATTTTGGGTATAATTTATTAATTCCTGGACTATTTGCGTAACGTTTTACATATTATTTGTCAGCAAGCCCTAAGGAACCCAAAAAATACTAATTTAAAGGAGCTACGTGGCTGCGTTCAAAATATGCAATTTCTTCTACCTCCTATTTGGAAGATGTGCTGTCTGGGTACTGTTATGTGTTCAAACGTAAACCCATCTATTGTTATCTTTTCTAATAAGAGTCTGTTATGATTTATAAACCTAACTCTGGGAAAGGGTAGTGTATTTTATCACTGTCCGTCTGAAAAAAAATTAGTGCATGTAGACTTACACGCGTGATGGCAGCAGTTGCGTATCGCGCGAAGCGTGTTTAGTGTTCGGCTTTCTGCCTCTCCCTTCTCGCTATCCTTTAGTCCAACTGTTCGTTCGTTTTGGTAACGTAATGTAGAAAAAGACATGAATGGAATTTAAAATTTAGGTCATTACGCAGTCTGCCTCTTAATGTTTTTCCAAGAAATACAGCACACGTTTCATTGAAGAAGGCGGGTAATATACAGTAAGCTTTTACTATCAACGTGAAAGCGTTACAATTTGCAGACGAAGCAGAAAACAAGGGGGATTTCGAGTACATTCCTTGTGACAGCACTGTCATTTTACCATTGCTCTTCTCTTTATTAATTTTATTTGTTAGGCTTCATATTTACCTAATAATTTATATATGTGGATTAGAATATTTCATGACAACAACAACAGATCCAACGGCTAATCGGATCCATGTCAAGGAGATGTCGTTCTCTGATAGAGGCCAGAGGAGGCCATACACCTTACTGAAACGGAGGCCTCAGTCGCAAAGAATAAAAGTCCAAACCAAATTTAATGAACATCATTTCATTGTTAAAGTCTGAAAGTTTCTTCATGCCAAGATTGAAACATTAATTCCGTAAAATGAAATTTTGGTACAAGTTTGAAATTTGATGTCCATTACCACTGCAATAATGTTGCGTTTCTTTTTTTGAACAGTATATAGAAATAAATAAAATAATTGATCTTGTGGCCTCATTTGCATAGGCAGGTTTTCGTAAGTCGAGACCGCCGTCACCCAAAATCTTCCTGTATATTTACTGGCATGATACATATACAGCGCGATCGCTGTTCACGAAAGGGTGATGTTCCAGTTGCGTGAGCGTAATTTGTGGTTCGTGTAAACTGAGATCATGTTCTCAATAGAAATTCGATACGTTACAATTAGGGGAAATGCTTCTGCAAAGTAAAATATTACGGTAGTGTCGTAGCAAATACTACAGCAGTGGAGTGAAGTGTTAGAGACTTTGATATAACAGGTCCAGCTTCGAGAGCTGGGAGTGACCAATTCCCTTCCTCGCTGCCTTTGCATTTGCTAACTCAAGATCAGAATCGGGTATATAGTCACTTCGATTACGGAAACAACAGCAGATGGATTGATTTGCCGTTGCCCTAAAGACGCCAATAGGCGTGATGGGAAACAATGGCAAAGAAAACCTATCTGCTGTTGCCCTAAGACGCCACTAGGCGTAATGGCCACTGACTGCTTTGACGGTCGGTGGCTAAGGACGGAAGAAGAAGAATACGAATACTGAAGCGTGACGCCACCGTGTTTTTTTCCCTGCAAAGTAGATTAAAATTAAAAGTAGATAAAGAGGGAGGCATCTGTCACATAGGTTTATTGATCATAAATTGCCTACATCCTCTTCTTTCTGCAGTTTCCCCCTGGGACGGTGTTTCTTCGGCTTAGTTTCTGGGCCTGTAGCGTGAAAATTCACTCCGCCAGACATGGCCGGCAGACGGATTGTCTACATTTTGCAGCAATTATGAGAGCTTTCGTCAGAATTGTCGCAAAATTGGTTTCAAGTCATTGCAAATGAGTTCAGTTAGATTTATAAACCCATCTACGATCGAGTGACCGCTTTCAAAATGGCGGCGTATCAGCGAAATGTGTATCGGACAGAGGAAATCGCCAACGATAAATAACAATAGAAGGGAACCCGTATGAAAAGGATTTTACATTTCAGTACAGGGAAGGATGGTGTATAACTGCGTATGAGATGGAACGGTAGGAAGTTCTCATTTACGGAGATATATGCGTATTTCGGCTGCCCACAGTTACGCTAAAAGCACGTAAACTCACTTCTGTTCTAAATATTAAAATCAACAAATAACAGTTTGGGAATTTACATGGATAGGAAGATAGAGTTTTATCAGCTGAATAAAACTAGATAAGATGGAACAATATGGATATTATATATGCTGAGAATGAGAAAGGCAAAATTTCAGTCGACGCACAGATCGGCTGAAATCACGGTTCGGGAAGGATTTTTTCAGGTTAGGTTTAAGCTGTGACGTCGGTACTCTCCGATACGTCCGCGCTATACGTATTTAAAGCGGATCGGTAAACTGAGAGAGATACACAACGCAAGAGGTTGAGACAAGACTGAGGGCAGATAACGCCACGACTCTAAATCCATCTGAAGTGTGAGCGGATCGCCAGAAAATTTCAGTCTAAGTGTCTGGAGTCTGAGGGTAAGCGAATTTACGATAACTATCCTGTATAATAATTTCTTTTATTTTGTATTACAGGTTCATTTAGAATTCACAAAATATGCCTGTATAATATTCATTGATATAACGTATTATTATTTTAATATGATTTATTCATGTGCTTAGTGGAAGATGGTTGCTTGTACAAAAATGTATCAAAACTAGCCCCACAGCCAAATAAAAAATATTTATTATATTTAATGCTGTATCTCGTCGATATTAAATGCATTATCGCTTACGAAGATAAAGGCAGTCCCATGACCAGAGATTGTCTTAGGGAAATAAATTGTTAGAAGCTTCAGCATGGAAGATACCGCTTTTACGAGGTTAGGTGATTAGTCCCCTTCCTCGCTGCCTTTGCCTTCCCTAGTTCGAGCGCACAACTTCGTACCCATTTACAGCTAGTAAACTGGAGTGTTCTACAGCCAGTTTCAGCTTTCAGTAGAAAGCAACCTGATCACGTGGTCACTCACTTTATTTATTTTATGTATTAATTTTGGGTAGATGCTAAGGATAGCATCAGTATTTGAATTTGTACTTGATATGATTTGGAAGGATCAAGTTATAGCATATGAAGGGATGTATAGGAGCGGAATAAACCAGATGATGTTTATTACTGATATGTTAATATTAATTCTATATCATTGAACTGATGTTACTTGTTATGACTGTATAACTTTGACACCTGATGACTGACTTGTCTGACTTATGTGCTAGTCAGTTACACTTAATTGACATGTTAAAATTAATGCTATATCACTGAAATGATGTCCTTACTTACTATGATTGTATAACGGTGACATCTGATGACTGACTGGTCTGACATCTGTGCTAGTCAACTACAAGTCTAGCCAGATACTAGCCAAGGCTGATATGTTGCAGGTTCCATGAAATAACTCAAACCAGACTGTCCAGTATCAGAAGCCGGTGCAGTTCATCCGAGGCCATCCCACAAAAGTGCAGGACCCCAAAGAGTGAACTTCAGCTGGTCATTGGCATCCCTACTGTTGGGCCTACCAAGTCTGATATCAGCAAAGGACAGTTTCAGCAGTATCAAGTTGGAAAGATAAGTGTCCTGTTTGACACTGACCACCTATACATGTGAAACAGCCAATAGTTGAACACAATAAGTAACCATACATAAACTCAGTCAACTGATGACAGTTATCCTTAAATTCAAAGGACTAATAACAGAGATTTCAGTAACTTTATTATTTAAGATCTTGAAGTCTAAACAGACCATAATAGTAATTGTGTGAATATTTTTATATATATGTGTATACTCTTTTCCAACTAGTAGAAATAGAATATTAGCGTAATTATTAAACTATTTTAACTGTACCTGAGGATTTATTCACTTCTTCCATTTGTGGTTTCAGTGAATGTTCATTTTACTTATCCCCTAGAATAAAAGTAATCATAAGATAGTCACAGGGAGGAGACACCTTAAATCCTGGTACTACTTCTTACCAACTGGGCCAGGGTTTTCACAGTCTGACTATTTTTATGATAACAATACACCAGTGCTTATTTCTAAGACTGGGGTATTACTTGTAAGACCAGAACTCTTTACTGGCATACTCTTACATAATAAATAAATTTAAATAACCTCCCGCTACAGTGGGGGCTCGTCCGGGATATATCTTTGATATTCCTGAGCCAACTTTCTATTTCTGCTGTGTAGAAGATTTTGTTTTGTAAATTTTTTTTTGGAAAGAGTAAACATAATAGGAAATAATTATATTTTTTGTAGGAGTACCATTGAGTACAGATAAGACAGCTGTTTCATATATGGTGAAGTCAGTTTAATTAACTTTAATTTTAAATAAGTTAATTATATTGTAGTAAATTAGTTTGAGTAAGATCGCTTGCCCTACTAGACTACAGATACATCATGGCTGACTTGGTCAAATTTAGGTCTGCTACACTGCAGGTGGGAAAAGAGCTTGGCATGGATGGTGACGTTCTGATCCGGTATGTCACGACGGAATGTGAAAAGTACACCGAGAGAGAAGCAAAGCAATTGGAAGCAGAAAGAGAAGCCAAGAAATTGGAAGCAGAAAGAGAAGCCAAGAAATTGGAAGCAGAAAGAGAAGCCAAGAAATTGGAAGCAGAAAGAGAAGCCAAGAAATTAGAAGCAGAGAGAGAAGCCAAGAAATTAGAAGCAGAGAGAGAAGCCAAGAAATTAGAATTAGAAGCAGAGAGAGAAGCCAAGAAATTAGAATTGGAAGCAGAGAGAGAAGCCAAGAAATTAGAAGCTGAGAGAGAAGAAAGGAGGTTACAAGCAGAGAGAGACCATGAGCTGAAAATGAGACAGCTTGATCTTGAACTTCAGGCTGGGACTATCACCCATGGTAATAGCTCACCTCATTCTGCGAGTAGCTCTTTTCAGAACACAGCAAATGGGGCCATGAACTTCCACCTAGATCCATTTGTTGAAAAGGAGGACGCAATTGAGTCATACCTGGATAGGTATGAAAGGCTAGCCTCTACATATGGACTGGAAAAGGAGAAATGGAGTTTAAAGTTATCCCAGGGATTGAGAGGTATTGCATATGATGTGTTTCTGAAACTCCCCAAAGAAGATCAGGAAAATTATGAGATACTAAAGCAAGCCTTACTGATCCGCTATGAAAAGAACTCTGAGGCATATAGGAAGAAATTTAGAACTTCTAAACCTCTACCTGGAGAAACATATAACCAGTTCTCAGCTAGGCTAGAAACGTATTTGTTGAAATGGAGTAGTTTAGGTAAGTATCAGAAAACCTACGAGGATCTGAAAGAAATGGTTATGTTAGAGCAAGTGAAAGATTCCATGTCTCAAGAAATGAGGAAATTCCTTATGGAACAAGGAGCAGAGAGGCTGGAAGACACTTTGAAATGTGCAGAGAGGTACCAAGCCGCTCAAGCTGAACTAGTAGGAACGAAAAGGAAGCAGGTAGAAGGATATAAGCCACCACCGCAGAATACCGATTTTGACCAGATGGATCAACCATACAGAAACAAGCAAAGATTTGATAATAAGGACAAGAACCCTCAGACTCAGGAAAATAAACCCTACAAACAGGGAGCTAAGTGGTGCAAATTTTGTAAGATGAGCAACCACAACACTGATGAATGTGGGAGGAAAAAACCCCTTCATCATGCTGCATGTCTACAGGTGAGGACTTCTGTTAGGAAGGAACTGACTATGAGTCAGAATAGCCTCCATCACCCACCTACCCAGGAGATAGTGACTGTGAATGGCAAACCAGTCACAGGAATGTATGACACAGGTTTGTCCTATGACGCAGTCGTGTGTGCATCTCTGGTGTGCCCTGAACAAATCACCACAGAAACAGTAGAGATTCAAGGGCCACTAAAAGGAACATCACCCCTTACATTACCCATAGCAAAGATTCATGTCAGTTGTCGCTATGTGGAAGGGGAGATAAATGCAGCTGTGATAGATGATCCCTTTTACCCCCTAATGTTGGGGCGTAAATATGTTTTCTTGGGAGACCCTGTAAAACCTATGGTTATGGCAGAAATCCAGACCAGGTCTGACTCCAGGAACATACAGAGGGACACCAACTTAAAATTTCATTCGACTGAAATGAAACGGGCTCAAGAAGCAGACAGCACATTGAAGCCTTGTTTTGGCAAATTGTCAAAGACACATAACACACCAAGGAAAGGACACTTCTATAGGGAACATGGACTCTTGTACAGGAAAGCTGGCAGAGGGACGAAAAGTCATGGTCAAATTGTTGTACCATCCACCTATAGGAATAAGGTTATAGGCTGGGGACACATATCAACTTTGAGTGAACACCTGGGTAATGGTGCCACAAAACAAAGAATAGCCACCCAGTTCTACTGGCCAGGTATTACGGAAGACATAAATCAGTATGTAAATTCCTGTCCAGAGTGCACCTATGTAGATTCAGAAAGTCGACGGAAGAGTCTTCATCAAAAATCTACAAGCAAACCAGCAATCAGGGGTACTCCCGAGATTTGCACGGGAGGGGAAAGGAAACATCCCACACAGGTTCAATTGCAGTCTGAACCCCATGCGCTGGAAAAAAGGAACAAATCATGTAGCGAAAATCAAAAACCTACGGATTTGCGAGGGAAAACCACATCCAACTATCATCGAAAAGAGGGCGGTAAACTTCATGGGAAACCTACCGACCCGGTTTCACCAGCAGTAAGAGCCTGGATGAAAAGCCGAACAGGAAGGAGAGAGATAGTACAGGATGAATATATTCTTGGAAAACAGAAGGTGGGCGCAGATTTTCTTAGTCGTCATCCCACAGAGCTTGAGGAGGATAGAAGGAAGGAAAACTAACCTCGGAATGGTCGATTTGCAATTGTCTTGTACCCAATAGTTAAGCTAGATATCATCCAGCTTAAAATATGGGGGAGCTATGTCGCAAAATTGGTTTCAAGTCATTGCAAATGAGTTCAGTTAGATTTATAAACCCATCTACGATCGAGTGACCGCTTTCAAAATGGCGGCGTATCAGCGAAATGTGTATCGGACAGAGGAAATCGCCAACGATAAATAACAATAGAAGGGAACCCGTATGAAAAGGATTTTACATTTCAGTACAGGGAAGGATGGTGTATAACTGCGTATGAGATGGAACGGTAGGAAGTTCTCATTTACGGAGATATATGCGTATTTCGGCTGCCCACAGTTACGCTAAAAGCACGTAAACTCACTTCTGTTCTAAATATTAAAATCAACAAATAACAGTTTGGGAATTTACATGGATAGGAAGATAGAGTTTTATCAGCTGAATAAAACTAGATAAGATGGAACAATATGGATATTATATATGCTGAGAATGAGAAAGGCAAAATTTCAGTCGACGCACAGATCGGCTGAAATCACGGTTCGGGAAGGATTTTTTCAGGTTAGGTTTAAGCTGTGACGTCGGTACTCTCCGATACGTCCGCGCTATACGTATTTAAAGCGGATCGGTAAACTGAGAGAGATACACAACGCAAGAGGTTGAGACAAGACTGAGGGCAGATAACGCCACGACTCTAAATCCATCTGAAGTGTGAGCGGATCGCCAGAAAATTTCAGTCTAAGTGTCTGGAGTCTGAGGGTAAGCGAATTTACGATAACTATCCTGTATAATAATTTCTTTTATTTTGTATTACAGGTTCATTTAGAATTCACAAAATATGCCTGTATAATATTCATTGATATAACGTATTATTATTTTAATATGATTTATTCATGTGCTTAGTGGAAGATGGTTGCTTGTACAAAAATGTATCAAAACTAGCCCCACAGCCAAATAAAAAATATTTATTATATTTAATGCTGTATCTCGTCGATATTAAATGCATTATCGCTTACGAAGATAAAGGCAGTCCCATGACCAGAGATTGTCTTAGGGAAATAAATTGTTAGAAGCTTCAGCATGGAAGATACCGCTTTTACGAGGTTAGGTGATTAGTCCCCTTCCTCGCTGCCTTTGCCTTCCCTAGTTCGAGCGCACAACTTCGTACCCATTTACAGCTAGTAAACTGGAGTGTTCTACAGCCAGTTTCAGTAGAAAGCAACCTGATCACGTGGTCACTCACTTTATTTATTTTATGTATTAATTTTGGGTAGATGCTAAGGATAGCATCAGTATTTGAATTTGTACTTGATATGATTTGGAAGGATCAAGTTATAGCATATGAAGGGATGTATAGGAGCGGAATAAACCAGATGATGTTTATTACTGATATGTTAATATTAATTCTATATCATTGAACTGATGTTACTTGTTATGACTGTATAACTTTGACACCTGATGACTGACTTGTCTGACTTATGTGCTAGTCAGTTACACTTAATTGACATGTTAAAATTAATGCTATATCACTGAAATGATGTCCTTACTTACTATGATTGTATAACGGTGACATCTGATGACTGACTGGTCTGACATCTGTGCTAGTCAACTACAAGTCTAGCCAGATACTAGCCAAGGCTGATATGTTGCAGGTTCCATGAAATAACTCAAACCAGACTGTCCAGTATCAGAAGCCGGTGCAGTTCCTCCGAGGCAATCCCACAAAAGTGCAGGACCCCAAAGAGTGAACTTCAGCTGGTCATTGGCATCCCTACTGTTGGGCCTACCAAGTCTGATATCAGCAAAGGACAGTTTCAGCAGTATCAAGTTGGAAAGATAAGTGTCCTGTTTGACACTGACCACCTATACATGTGAAACAGCCAATAGTTGAACACAATAAGTAACCATACATAAACTCAGTCAACTGATGACAGTTATCCTTAAATTCAAAGGACTAATAACAGAGATTTCAGTAACTTTATTATTTAAGATCTTGAAGTCTAAACAGACCATAATAGTAATTGTGTGAATATTTTTATATATATGTGTATACTCTTTTCCAACTAGTAGAAATAGAATATTAGTGTAATTATTAAACTATTTTAACTGTACCTGAGGATTTATTCACTTCTTCCATTTGTGGTTTCAGTGAATGTTCATTTTACTTATCCCCTAGAATAAAAGTAATCATAAGATAGTCACAGGGAGGAGACACCTTAAATCCTGGTACTACTTCTTACCAACTGGGCCAGGGTTTTCACAGTCTGACTATTTTTATGATAACAATACACCAGTGCTTATTTCTAAGACTGGGGTATTACTTGTAAGACCAGAACTCTTTACTGGCATACTCTTACATAATAAATAAATTTAAATAACCTCCCGCTACAAGAATAGCTCCGGCGGAGTATGGAAATCGCCCATGCACTGCAGACGGTTGTCTGAGATTTGCAACTGACACGCGCACTCTCGGTCACTGATGGCAGTTACGGCATGCTGATCAGCGTGAGGCGTGAAGTAGAGAAGTGTCAGTTCATGGTGTCTTTTAGTTGACGTAAGGTGTTTTACACGTACAAGGGGAGATTATTTCGTTTGCGAAATAAGTTGGGGCTTTTGTCTAATTTTAAGATATTGGCCCGAGTTTGAAACTAACTTCACTCATTCTCCATTTTACAGTAGACGTGGTCACTTCGTTCTAGAACACTTAAACTAATAAGTGATGTCTCTTAGTTTCGTTGTGATACGTAGTTCTGTTTGAGGTAAAATATTATATCTAGTATATCTAGTATTCTGAGAAATGTTTAAAGTGGTTAATCGCTTATTTATTTCCCTAGTTAGATTTGGTGCAGAGCGATTAATTTATTAAGTCTGTATTATTTCCTAGTGACGCATACAGTGGAAAGCAGAATAAAATATATGTCTAGCTTAACAAACATGTAGGCATAATGAATTTAATTTAACTGCTAACTACTCAGTCGAGTATATTTTTCTACACAAACTTATAAATGCTAGATGCATCATGAGTGGTGACGGAAATACGCAGATATTCCTATTTCATGATGAGGGATTTTTTTTTATATAACTTATTTCACGGGAAGCTTTAAATATAAGTCAAGCTGTAGGCTTGGCGTTTAAAATGTAAGATTATAACGAGTACTTATTCTGTATATTATATTATATGTTGTTTTTCTTCATTCAGTGAATACTGGGGTGAACCCAACTTGCCGGCGTTTAGTAAAGAGACATACTTGTGAGAAGCATAGACATTTCCTATCTTTAACCACGTGGGTTTTTTTTTCAAGTAACACTGGTTTGACAGTGCATGTGCCATCAGAGATAGACAGTAATACCAATCCCACTAACGGTTTCTAAAGACTAGAAATATATACTGGGCTTTTGAGCCAGGTCATATTGCTCCACAAATTTAAATGTACATGCTGCCTGGCGGCGAGAATAATTACAAGAAATAACATTAACATTTCCGACACTATTGAAAGAGTGAATAGTGAACCAAGACTATCGGTTGAAAGAAGTTGTCCACTGGTCATCTTTCCAAATTAAGGGAACCCTCGTGTTTTTTGACTCTGTGTGCCCGTTTAAACTTGCTTATCCAAACTGATTCAAGTGACATTAACAGTAATCAAAAATTTAACTGGTGAAGTGAACGCTCCCCGAAAACAGTGGAAGAAACCTGTAATTGCAGAGCTGGGATTCGCTTTATCCAAAGAATACAGATTCACTGTAGAGAAGTGTCCTAAGGTTGCGCCAGACGGCGAACAGCTGTACAGATAGGTATGCACGTGTGCCAGGGTACCCTGATGAACGAACCGAGTGAAAGTGGACTGAGTGAGTTTTTTTGTGATAACTATTGATTCACCCGCTTTATAATCTCCTTACGGAAGATTGGCTGTTTAATTGAATTGTTCCTTTTGAAGGACAATATTAGACCCTAATCATATGTATCTGTAACTCTTTGGGCCATCATCTGTCATCCTAACGGGGCTGTGGGCTAAACCTAGAGTTAAGATCATAACGGGGCTATCATCCTTGTAGCATTTTCTTGAATTTTATGACTATTTGTATATGTTTTTCCTTGATGTACTTTTTTTTAAGGTGTTGTGGTCAGCTCGTTCTATAAAATATCTATATAATCATTTGTTATAGTTTCCCACGTCTGTGTGTCTACCTGTCGTCACTTGAACGTGCGTGCACGTGAGTGGATATAGATATATTTAATGTATATGTGTTAGACTGTCTGACTACTTTAGATCTGTCGTAGAAGATAGGTGAGAGAGAGAGAGAGAGAGAGAAGATTCCCCGCTCTCAGAGACAGCCTCTATCTCTATTCCACCACCTCACTCGTGGAAATCTATTTTGTATTTCTATCTGACACTGTGACTATCACTCATTCCAACCTACTCAGAAGGGACCAACCCAAGTCTTAATTCTCCTATCAAAAAATCTACGACAAATGTGGTCTCGTCCGAAGGACTTTTGAACTTAGAATAGGAAGACGAGTACGACAAATGTGGACTCGTCTATCTGGATGTGGAACTTAAGATTCTTTATTCTGTAATAGAGTAAGAGTTTGATGTCTTGTGAGTTGTTATATCTTTAAATAATTTATCCCCTAGACTAACGATCTGTTTACGGGCGTGCTGACCACACAAACTGATAAGTTTTTTTCCACAGCATTTTGAATAATATACATTTGAGTTACAGGTGGATTTTGTCGGAATATATGTTAATTGTTGATTTGTAATACTAAACGCTGGTAAAGTGGTGAGTGTATAACATTCACTGGATACTGAGGCAGAACGGTGTTTGAACTAAGTTAAGGAGTGCGTTTCGGTCGCTTTCGTCCAGATTAATTGCCTCCCTTACCCAATCTGACTTCATGGGTGAACTTATAGTGGATTTTAAAATTAAGGGATTAATTTTCTCTTTAATTTTTGCAATAATTATTTTGTTTCCACTGCAGCAACTTATTTTTCAGAAGTAATCTTAACTACCATTTAGTTGGCGTAGTCGTGTTTGCATTAGGTGCTTTATTGCCGATTAATAGCAGCAATAGTTAGATTTTATTTTGGGAGGAGGTATCCTAGGGTTAAGCATATCATCTTTTATTTGGTATTTTCTCGTAAGTGGTAGGAATCAGTGTATCCTTTTCCTCTTTTCGTTCTCCACTAAGTCTCAGTCACTGACATAATATGGCCGAGAGGGCAAAGCTTAGACAACTCCTCAGGGACGAAGCGAGAGGAGGGACTGGAAGGAGTGGAAGGGAAAGCGTTTGTCAGAGACGAACTTGAGAGATATGATGCGGAGAGGAAAGCAGCTGAAGCCAAAGAGGAAAAAGAAGAAGCTAGGAGGAAAGAAGCGGAAGATCGGCTATTACAGTAGACGAAGATTGAGGAAGAAATGGAAATCCGCAGGGATAGAGAAAAAGAGAAGGAGAGACAGCATGAGAAGGAGAGGGAGGAGAGACAGCATGAGAAGGAGAGGGAGGAAAGAGAGAAGGAGAGACAGCATGAGTTGGCTCTTAAAACTCTAGAGTTCCAAAGTCGTGGTGCTGCTTCTACCTCCAGCAATGGAGAGTCTTCTCCTCATTCTTCCTTAACTGATCCTTCTAACACACAATCTTTTCAACTCAACGCTATGTCTTTCACTCTTGAGTCTTTCCCTTGTCCTAATGAGAAGATTGACACGTATCTAGAAAAATTTGAGAAAATTGCAACTCTGTACTTTTTAGAAAGGTCGCGTTGGAACATGAAGCTTTCACAGGCGCTGAAAAGCAGTGCGTATGATGTTTACGCCAAACTGGAAAGCAGCCAACAAGACAACTATGATCTGTTGAAGAAAGCGTTACTGGAGCGCTTTGAAATGAATGCTCGCAAATTTCTGCAACTGTTTCGCAACAGCAGGAAAGAGAGCTCTGAAACTTTTCAACAGTTCTCGTCTCGTTTGAAGGGATACATAACAAAGTGCCTTGAGCTTTCACAGCTCCCCTCTACCTATCAAGGTCTGGAGGAATTTGTTCTAACAGAACAAATAAAGAACACTTTCTCTGCAGATACCCGGAGATTTCTAGCTGAGCAGGGGGCAGAAAAACTTGAAGATATCTTAGAGAAGTCTGAGCGTTATCAAAATGCGCTGGCTGAACTACCGGCCACAAAACGGAAACCGACAGAGGAGCATTTTCGAAAAAATAATCTAGATCAACCTTCTCATGCTTCTAATCAGAATAACCACAGAGAAACTAGACCTCAAAACCCCCCTCCTGAAAAGACCAAGTTCTACAAGAACAAGTACCCCAACCACCCCAAACAGTCTGATCAACCCGACCGCCCTACATGGCAGCGTAGCCAGAAAGGACAAGGTGGCAAAGGGAGAACCCCTGCGCACGGGACAGACGATCAGAGTGAGCACACCGAGCCGAAACGCATCGGATGCTTGCTAACAGTCTCGCAAGGCGGAATTATTGACAGTGATTCCCAACTTGTTGGGGATACACCCTCAACGCGAGGTACTGTTATTTTGAACGGTTCTCAAAGTCTTTATTTATTCGACACGGGGCTTTCTTACGATTGCATTGTTGCCAGAAACCTGGTTAAACCCGGTCAAGAGACAGCAGAGACCGTCAAACTTTGTGGAGTTTCTAAGAGTGATGCACCTACAGCGCTTCCCATCGCATTGGTGGAGATACACTCTGATTTTGTCAGAGGCGTGATCAAAGCGGCTGTTATGGATGATCCCATCTACCCAGTCATACTTGGCGGGAGATATGTGTGTATTGGGAAACCGGAAGAGCCGATTGTGGCAGCAGTAACTACAAGAGAGCAAACCGAGAAGGAACGGGAGCCTGCGCCTAATTTGTTACCCATGGAACTTAAAGAAGCGCAATACAAGGACCCTACCTTGGCACGCTGCTTTAGGAAACTGCCCATGGCTAAGGAACCCAGACAGCACGGAGACATTTTTTCTAAGGATGGCGTACTTTATCGCAGAACGGGCAAGCCTGACCAAGGTTACAACCAGCTCCTAGTACCGAAACAGTACAGAAGTCAAATCCTAGAAATAGGGCACTCTCTTCCCTTCAGCGAACATATGGGACAGAACGCCACAAACCAACGGATAACCACTCTTTATTGGTGGCCAGGAGTAAATACTGATATTATCAGATATGTCAAATGCTGTGCCCAGTGCCAACGTGTGCCACCCAAGCAACGGGCACCCCCAGTCTCTTTGGGTGAAATGCCAATAGTGGGAACACCATTCGAACGGGTTGTGATCGACATTTTAGGGCCTTTCGAAAGGACTAAAAGAAGGAACAGGTTTATCCTGACCTTAGTCGATACATGCATTTTATGGACAGAAGCTATCCCGCTAACATGCGCAGATGCCAAGCATGTCGCAGAAGCCCTCGTGCAGATTTTCACTCGGTTGGGATTCCCTCAGCAAGTGTTGACGGATAACGGATCTCCATACCGAAACCTGTTGATGGATGAGATCGTCAAGATCTTGAGGGACCAGCACATCTACACTAAGCCTTATACTCTGGCCAGAAATGGGCTAGTAGAACGTGTTAACGGAAACCTCAACATGATGTTAAGTAGACTGGCACAAGTGAAACCTGAAGATTGGGATTGTTGCATTCCGGCAGCTTTATTTGGCTACAGAGAATCTCCTCATACTTCCACAGGATTTCCGCCAGCTACGCTTTTATTCGGCAGACCCATTAAGGGCCCGCTTGAAGCCTTACTTTGGTCGCTGACAGACCAGAAGGCTGATGAGACAGTGGTCTCAGCAAGTAAATATGTGTCGGATTTAAAAGGAAGGTTGAAACTAGGATGGGACCTAGCAACGACCAACTTTAAGCGAGCACGCACAAAGCACGCTAACCGATACAGGAAAGTCGCGAAAGAGAGAGAACTGGAAGCAGGAGAGAAAGTTTTGGTGTTACTCCCTACCGAGAACAACCAACTGAAGATCGGATGGCAAGGGCCGTTTACCGTCCTGAAAAAGATTTCTAAGGCTAACTACCAGATCTCTATTCAAGGAAAGGAGAAAGTTTTCCATTTAAATCTCTTAAAGAGATACTTGGAAAAACCAGTGCCGACCTCCGACCATCTCCTGACGATCGCCAAAACTGACGAAGATGACGATAGTGGCAGGGAAATTCCACTGCAATCACAGGAAATCTTTGAAAAATGTCAGAAGCGGCGACGCTCTTTCAAGCGCGCATGGGAGACATTCCAGAGGAAGGAAACTTTGGGAGTAGACTTGAGGAGGATGTGGGGAGAGATGGAGGGGGGGGGGGGAGATGAGATGGAAGAAGACAGACACCCTGAAGCTACGGATATAGGAAATTTAATTCCATAACGTAGACATGGAGTGCTTCCATATCTTAAAGGGGGGACGTTCTGTCACAGGTGTTTTGATCATTAAATTGCCTATATCTTCCTCTTCTTTTTCCTTCACCCGTGTTCTCAAATTTTTGTTACGCTCTTTACCTTTGTCCTGTATTTTTTTTTTTTGCATCCATTCGTTTGCGAAAAATATTTTCATCCTCATTCCTAACGTTTACCTGTTTCGTTTCTAATACTAGTAACGCAATTATTGCATAAGACGTGAAGTCCCTGGGCGGACTGACATTAGTGTTAGAACACGTCCCAGCAGACAGCTGTCTACAGTTTCCCCCTGGGACGGTGTTTCTTCGGCTTAGTTTCTGGGCCTGTAGCGTGAAAATTCACTCCGCCAGACATGGCCGGCAGACGGATTGTCTACATTTTGCAGCAATTATGAGAGCTTTCGTCAGAATAGCTCCGGCGGAGTGTGGAAATCGCCCATGCACTGCAGACGGTTGTCTGAGATTTGCAACTGACACGCGCACTCTCGGTCACTGATGGCAGTTACGGCATGCTGATCAGCGTGAGGCGTGAAGTAGTAGAAGTGTCAGTTCATGGGTGTCTTCTAGTTGACGTAAGGTGTTTTACACGTACAAGGGGAGATTATTTCGTTTGCGAAATAAGTTGGGGCTTTTGTCTAATTTTAAGATATTGGCCCGAGTTTGAAACTAACTTCACTCATTCTCCATTTTACAGTAGACGTGGTCACTTCGTTCTAGAACACTTAAACTTATAAGTGATGTCTCTTAGTTTCGTTGTGATACGTAGTTCTGTTTGAGGTAAAATATTATATCTAGTATATCTAGTATTTTGCGAAATGTTTAAAGTGGTTAATCGCTTATTTATTTCCCTAGTTAGATTTGGTGCAGAGCGATTAATTTATAAGTCTGTATTATTTTCTAGTGACGCATACAGTGGAAAGCAGAATAAATTATATGTCTAGCTTAACAAACATGTAGCCATAATGAATTTAATTTAACTGCTAACTACTCAGTCGAGTATATTTTTAACAAACTTATAAATGCTAGATGCATCATGAGTGGTGACGGAAATACGCAGATATTCCTAATTCATGATGAGGGATTTTTTTATATAACTTATTTCACGGGAAGCTTTAAATATAAGTCAAGCTGTAGGCTTGGCCTTTAAAATGTAAGATTATAACGAGTACTTATTCTGTATATTATATTATATGTTGTTTTTCTTCATTCAGTGAATACTGGGGTGAACCCAACTTGCCGGCGTTTAGTAAAGAGACATACTTGTGAGAAGCATAGACATTTCCTATCTTTAACCACGTGGGTTTTTTTTAAGTAACACTGGTCTGACAGTGCATGTGCCATCAGAGATAGACAGTAATACCAATCCCACTAACGGTTTCTAAAGACTAGAAATATATACTGGGCTTTTGAGCCAGGTCATATTGCTCCACAAATTTAAATGTACATGCTGCCTGGCGGCGAGAATAATTACAAGAAATAACATTAACATTTCCGACACTATTGAAAGAGTGAATAGTGAACCAAGACTGTCGGTTGAAAGAAGTTGTCCGCTGATCATCTTTCCAAATTAAGGGAACCCTCGTGTTTTTTGACTCTGTGTGCCCGTTTAAACTTGCTTATCCAAACTGATTCAAGTGACATTAACAGTAATCAAAAATTTAACTGGTGAAGTGAACGTTCCCCGAAAACAGTGGAAGAAACCTGTAATTGCAGAGCTGGGATTCGCTTTATCCAAAGAATACAGATTCACTGTAGAGAAGTGTCCCAAGGTTGCGCCAGACGACGAACAGCGGTACAGATAGGTAAGCACGTGTGCCAGGGTACCCTGATGAAAGAACCGAGTGAAAATGGACTGAGTGAGTTTTTTTGTGATAACTATTGATTCACCCGCTTTATAATCTCCTTACGGAAGATTGGCTGTTTAATTGAATTGTTCCTTTTGAAGGACAATATTAGACCCTAATCATATGTATCTGTAACTCTTTGGGCCATCATCTGTCATCCTAACGGGGCTGTGGGCTAAACCTAGAGTTAAGATCATAACGGGGCTATCATCCTTGTTGCATTTTCTTGAATTTTATGACTATTTGTATATGTTTTTCCTTGACGTACTTTTTTTTTAGGTGTTGTGAGAAGATTTTTAAATGATAATTAAAAATCTCTCTTGAACAAATCAGTGCGTTGGTCAGCTCGTTCTATAAAATATCTATATAATCATTTGTTATAGTTTCCCACGTCTGTGTGTCTACCTGTCGTCACTTGAACGTGCGTGCACGTGAGTGGATATAGATATATTTAATGTATATGTGTTAGACTGTCTGACTACTTTAGATCTGTCGTAGAAGATAGGTGAGAGAGAGAGAGAGAAGATTCCCCGCTCTCAGAGACAGCCTCTATCACTATTCCACCACCTCACTCGTGGAAATCTATTTTGTATTTCTATCTGACACTGTGACTATCACTCATTCCAACCTATTCAGAAGGGACCAACCCAAGTCTTAATTCTCCTATCAAAAAATCTACGAAATCGTCAATCAAAGTCAACAAGAGATCTTGATGAAAAGCTTCACCTAAGTATGCAATGACTTTGGCCTCACAATAAGTCTAAAGAAAACAAATTTGCTGGGTCAGGATGTGAATATTGCACCAGTTATCACTATCGATAACTATGAATTGATAGTCATGCGCTATTTCACATACCTGGGGTATCAACGACAAACTCTCGCAGGACATATAAATTGACAGCCGCATTGGCAAAGCTGCGGCCATCTTTGCCCGCCTCACAACGCATGTTTGGGAAAACTCTAAACAAACTACGAAGACCAAAGGTTCGGTGTATAATGCCTGCGTCACCAGCACATTTCTGTATAGCAGCGAGACATGGACAACTATGCTAAGCAAGAATGAAAGCTCAATACCTTCCATCCACGTGTATACACCACATCCTTGTTATTTCGTGGAAGGAGAAAGTGACAAATGTCGAGGTGTTGTCACATGCTGGCCTTCAAAGCATCTATACACTGCTTAGACAGCGCAGAATACGCTAGTTTGGCCATGTCCGCCACATGGAAGATGGCCGCATCCCGAAAGATACCTTCTACGGACAACAGGCAGATAGCAAAAGAACAGTTGGGTAACCGCAGCTGAGGTTCAAAGATGTGTGCACGAGAGACATGAGGGCATTGGATATAAATACAGCGACCCAGGAGGATGAAGCTGCCAATCGCACCAAGTGGCGATGCTCTTTACGGCGCAACCCCAGATTAGGCAAAAGAAAGCAGAAAAGAAAACGTGGACAAGAAAAAACGCAGCTGAGGGCCGTCACCTCAAGTGTACATTCTCAAAGTCAGTTGTGACTAAAGGGACTATTATATTATTATTATTTTGAGTTTTCATTTTTTTTAAAAAGCATTCGAAAACGTGAGTAAAAAATACGAAATTAAAAATAACAAACATGAAAGTTTGAATTTTTAATAGCATTTCCCCGCTTTTCCCCAGTTCGCGTTCTTTTGAATTCGCGTAAAATAAGTTCGCTCAAAACGCGACCGCGCTGTACTCATGTTCAGTGTTAATGTATTACAAATAAGGGAGGGAAACCTGAGGCCTGTAAACAGTAAATTAATATGAAATTAATATGAAACAAATATAAAGGTATGTTATCAGGCACTCGCAGGAAATAAAGAAGTAGAACACCAGACAACAGAAAAACAACAGACATGAGTGGCTTACCCAGGATTTGAACACTGGACCTTCCGTGCGACAACCCCGCCTAGCCATGCAAGCGAATCACACTATCCGCTCTGCCATCTACGCATCATCAAAAAATGATGTTTCAATGGCAGGTCAATAGTGCGAACCACAATACACGACACCAGAAGTCCTCCATGGGCAGTTCAGCCTATTAATGACGCAATCACTTCTGTTGTATTTCTATCAAGCAGTATAGGCCGAATCCAACAAGACCCTTAGGACCTTAATACTGTGTCCAGTAAATGATAGTAGACTAGAACAGTGAGAACAGGATAGTGGGTAGGTTTGGTATTGTACAAACATTTATTACAAATAAGGGAGGGAAACCTGAGGCCTGTAAACAGTAAATTAATATGAAATTAATATGAAACAAATATAAAGGTATGTTATCAGGCACTCGCAGGAAATAAAGAAGTAGAACACCAGACAACAGAAAAACAACAGACATGAGTGGCTTACCCAGGATTTGAACACTGGACCTTCCGTGCGACAACCCCGCCTAGCCATGCAAGCGAATCACACTATCCGCTCTGCCATCTACGCATCATCAAAAAAATGATGTTTCAATGGCAGGTCAATAGTGCGTGCCTGATAACATACCTTTATATTTGTTTCATATTAATTTCAGTGTTAATGTATATTCATAAATACTGTTAATAACAAAAGAATTACGAAGTGTGACACGACAAGAGGCCAAGGGTTGCACAGCTTGCCAGGAACTCATTGAAGTAATTATGTTAAAGTTCTTGTTGTATTAAAGACTAGCCTAAGTTTCACAAGACATTAGACGAACATAAATCTTCAGTAGAATTACCATAATCCTGCTTGTATTTTAAGTCCTAGAGATGGCGCGCATCACGGTGGAAATTTGGAGGTGCAGTGTGAGAACAAAAATTAGGTTTTTATAAGAAGTGGCAACTAATTCCTGCGTTTGTCTGGGCACTTGAAATTCAATCGCATTCATGACGTTTGGAAGCCGTAACTTCCTGCGGATTTACAATCTGGCACTTTCTGATTGTATTATAATATGTCAGATGTAAGACAAGTAATTTTTTTACGGCGTTAATATGATGAATTAGTGCAAAATGAAAGCCGGAAGATATCTTCTTTTTTTCTCGTTCGCGCGCTCTCTCTCTCTCTCTCTCTCTCTCTCTCTGAATTCAGTATAAAAGACGAGAGAAAGAAAGGGCAGATTGTCAGACAGGCCTGCGTGCCAAATTCTCAACCCTTTGGCAATAAAGTTCGTTCGTTCGTGCGATCTCTTTCTCTCTCATTAACTCTAAAACAGGTTCCAGTTTGACAGGTCTCTGAAGTGTGGGTAGAAAATCTTTCATGTTTCTGGAACGTTCAACCACTTTCTTGTTCTCTCTCTGTCAGAGTTTACATGTCCGTGCTTCAGCATCATCATTTTCCTCTGTGCATCTTAGAGAGCACGGAGTTGCAACTTCAGCTGGTTGTCTTGCATGACGTCTGCAACAAGTATTCACGCACTCTTGCATCTGTGGTTTCTGGAATGTTCCATAACTTTTCTCTCTGTTTCTCTGCCCCTCTCCCTTTTTCTTAAATATCAGCGGCTGTTTCTGTTTCCCGGTGTATGGCTGACTTAGAATGAAAGGTAACATAATAAATGAAGAAAACACGTTGTGAGGTCTCAATTTCTGTGTTCCATCTTCATCTTAAATTCTATCCTTCACATAACAGAATTTCATTTTCCTTGTCTTCCATCTTTTTTTCTTTTAATTTTTCCTAGGAAATAAAATTTAATCACATGATCTTATCGTAACAAAATGGGGAAATTGCTTAGAAACATAAAAGAGCAGATGAAGAGATGGACTAACAATTCTTACTTACTTACTTACTTAGTCGTTCCCATTCTACCGTGAGGTTTAGAGGTTTGGAAGAGAGAGCGCCAGACTATCCTATCGGCTGTCTTCCTCCTGGCTTGGTTCCATTCTAGTCGTCGGTCCTTCAAAGATTGTCTAATGTTGTCCTCCCAGCGGACTCTGGGTCGTCCTGGGGGTCTGGATCCTTGGCTCTTTGTTTCCCATGCTTGTCCGTGGTAGCCGATCTTCTCCAATTCTGCAGACATGGCCAAACCATCTTAGTTGGGACTGTTCTACTTGGGTCTAAACATTTATAACACATAAGGAAGGGAAACCCGAGGCCTGTAAACGGTAAATTAATATGAAACAAACATAAAGGTATGTTTTCAGGCACTCGTAAGAAATAAAGAAGTAGAACACTAGACAACAGAAAAACAACAGACATGAGTGGCTTACCCAGGATTCGAACTTTGGACCTTCCGTGCGACAACCCGCCTAGCTAAGTCTACTATCATGTACTAGACACAGTATTAAGGTCTCTTTGCCTTGTGTGGACTGGCCTATACTGTATGATAGGGAAACAACAGAAGTGATTGCGTCATTATTAGGCTGTACTGCCCATGGTAAACTTCCGGTGTTATGTTTTTCGGTTCGCACTAATGACCTGTCCTCGAAGCATCATTTTTTGGTGATGCGTAGATGGCAGGGAGGATAGTGTGATTCACTTGCATAGATAGGCGGGGTTGTCGCACGGATGGTCCAGGGTTCGAATCCTGGGTAAGCCACTCATGTCTGTTGTTTTTCTGTTGTCTAGTGTTCTACTTCATTATTTCTTACGAGTGCCTGAAAACATACCTTTATATTTGTTTCATATTAATTTACCGTTTACAGGCCTCGGACTCTTCTGACTTATGATTTGCTGTCCTACATAATTTCTGCAAGACTTGTAGAAGCTCTGTATAGCATGAATCAGAGGTGCTGGAGTGTTCTTCCTTGCCAAACAGTCCCAAAGTTTGCCCCAGGGGACCCTGTTAAACGCCTTTTCCAGATCTATGAAACAAAGATGAATCTCACTCTTATACTCAAGGGCCTTTTCACTCAGCTGTCTGAGTGTGAAGATTAGGTCCCGAGTACTTCGGTTTGCTCGGAATCCGCACTGGACCTCATCCAATTGTGGCTCAGCTAGGCGTCGGAGTCTCTGCTCTAGGATTCTAGAGTAGATTTTACCAGGGACACTGAGAAGGGATATGCCTCTGTGACAGACGAACTCAGCTGACCCTGAATTGTTGTATGATATGGTACGACCCTTTGGAACGACCCCTTCGACGGATAACATCAGTGCCCCCGAATATTATGGTAACTTTTGGTCAAACGGGATTTTTTTCCCACCTGGGCTCATTAGCAAACAACCTTTCCACGCAGATTGTCAACACGTTTGCTGATTAATATGTGGACAGTTTATCTACCGTACATTCTGGTCATCGCATTGATTTAAGGAGAGGTTAAATCACGCCCACGGATATATCTTGAGCAATCATATGCAGTTATTTTCATTAACTTGGCTCAGTTGCAGCGGTGCCAGAATCAAACAGAAAGTAGCGGCACACGATCAAACAGGCACTGAGGGATCTCAGAAAAGACTAGCGGCGCTATCAAATGCAGTAGTGGTCCCTGAAACGAGCGACGCAAGATTCTTGCCGGTATTTCGCATCTCGATGTTAACCACAGAACCGATCGCAGTGGACGCGAACGGGAAAGCCGACGCGGACGCAGCGAGCGGAGATACGGAAGACCAGGGGCGGCATCTCTCTTAATCTGGCGGTCAGATCCCCTAAAGTCTCCTGAAATCTAAAAAGGTGTCAAATTCTAACATGTCCCCCCAATCTTGCATTCCAGTTAGATATATACAGACCACGAAGAAAGCCATTTTATCATTCGGTCGCCAGAGATTTAAGATTCACTAGCTATAGTAGAAATTTTGCTAGATTTCCATCTGAATTGGTGGCTACATTGGAGTGATTTCTTTTTCTGTGCACGGTATAATATATTTGTTAAAGTGATCAGTGGTCTAGTGCTTTCATTTTATTTCACTGGATTTTGTGTTTATTTAAATCTATTAAATTAAACTCCTCCCAAAAGTTCCAGTGGTAAATTTAATGATATATCTATTATGATATTTCCATAAATAATAGATGCTTAAATGTTAAAGTAACTTTTAAAGTCGCGAAGGAATTTATAATTAATAAATTTAGTAAAGTCATATATATATATATATAGATGTGTATTTTAACCATTAGACTCGTGACGTGATTTCTTAAATACATAATTAAATACGCGAGTGTATATAATAGTCTTAACGGTAAATTTATCGCGCATTAGAATATTATTTGATTTTTGAGGTATGATTATGTTGTCATGGGTTTTCTATCTTTTTCTATAGAATGATCACCTTTGCAATCCCAGCAATAAAGAAATCATACAGAGTCTTCCAGACTCGGTTCTTAAACTTCCAGACATATTGATGAAACATTTTAAATTTAATCTTGTGGCGGTCCGATGCGGCCTAGCTATCATAATTACACGAAAGAAAGCCTACCCAAGAACATTTAAATAAACCATCAAATTAAATTACAATCTGTAAGATAAACTGGAAGATGAACAGTTGCCAGTAGCGATATTTTATTTACTGCTCTACTGTGAGAGAGTACCTATTTACCTGAACTGTGACTGAGCCTAGTTTTTCCTCACTGGATTTAAAACTTACCGGTCAGTTGCTATCATCACGCCTTGAAGGAATTTTACCTCCAGCAGCGACATTAAAGAGACCACTCCATCCTCACCCCTGTATTGAACTGTGTCAGTGCCATCCCATAGACTCCTTTTTATATAATAAAACACAAGAACTCTTAGGCTTCAAGTCCGACGATAAGTGGGAATATTTGCTATCAGCTAACCTCACTACATCTGGGGCGGGACATCGAAGTACCAGACAGTTTCATATGTCAAGAATGTAATTGCTGTTTATATAATTATATGGATTGTCTGATGCTGCAATCGGTAAGTGTGTGTGAGTATATGATTGTGGGCCCTCACAAGCGTGCATGAATGACAGGAGATTTAATTTTTGCAAACCTTTTGTTAACTTGCCTACCAGGTAATACATTTTCTGTATACCCTGCATTGTTCCTTTAAGTGGGATATTTTGTTAACTCTGTTTAAAACACCCCCCCCCCCCCTTTTTCAATTTCTTAGTAAAGGGAAGAACAATTGGGAATAACAGGATTTTTGTCTACCACCCATACCTAATATTGTAACACCTCTTTCAGAGTAATTAAATCCACTGTTGGGTTACATTACCTATGTTCCTGATAACTAGCTATCTTTGGACTGGGTTTATCTTTGTCTAATAAGCGGGAACGGCTTAATCAATACCAATCTTCTTCACCCCCTCCCCATCTTGTTATTTGTATTTTCTGTACCTATGATATTTTTTCTGTAACACGTGATTATCGTTGTGATTGATTTCAATGTTAATAAACAGCATAAACTTATTTAGTACTGTGTTGGAATACCCAAAGCCCAAATTTCCCCTATCTATTTAATATAGTTTGTATTCACGTGCGTCTGTGTGTTTGAAGCACCAAATCGGTGTGAGCGCAGGTGTGTGTCTGGAAACTGGCAAATAATTGTTTGACCAGGAGAGTTTGAAGAGAAGATTGAGAGGAACGATTTGTCATAAATAAGTCTGTCCTTACTCTCCCCAGCACTCTGTGAAGCAACTATTTACTCTCTAATCTTTTCCATCACTGAGCTTTCACCATCATTCTCCACTCTAAACAGGACCACTATTTCTAAGACTCTTTCTCTCAAAATAAATTTACGACAATATTTGGTGCTCGTCCGGAATCTTGAGCTACATTTAATGCAATCGCATATTTGGCTGGCTCGCCGGGATAAAGATATTTTTGAGTATGATCTAAGTCTGGGTCTAACTAGATAGAGTATGAATGATCTGTCTTTGTGAATTAGGGAAATAAAGAAAAAATTAATTACACCCCTAGACAACGCCTTTTAGTATTTGGGTCGTCCACACAGCATATTTACAGGTTGTTTTCTTTCCACAGCAGTAGAAAGTACGGATAATCATAAATTCGGTTAGCTAAATTATCCTCTGGCAGAGAAAATTAAATTGTTTCTTTATAAGATTTGCTGGGATTGCGTGATTATTTTTACAGTCACTAAAGGTTTTTGAAGTTAAAAAGAGCTGAGCTTAGCTAAAGGCGCCTTGTTCTGACTTCTTTAAGTCTAGTTAACACGTCTCTTCTCATAAACCGACTTCAGGGGCGGAGTTTTGTGACGGAGAATTAAAATTTTAGCAAAAATTTTTTGTCCTTTTAAATTGTTTTAATATAAAACTTTCTCTACTGTTAGTAAAAGTAGATTATTTTCTAGTGTAACTTACCATTTTAACGTGGCATAGTCGCTTGCGTTAAGAGTCTTAAGTGACAATAATAGCAGCGATAAATTTGCACATTATAAAGTAGGAGGTAACACAAGTAAATTGATACTTCGTGTTTTTTTCTCGTAGCGGGTTTGAGTTTTTTCCCCTTCTTGTTCTTTCTTACTATTCTCTAGTCTTAGAAGCATCCAGTTCTTTGGCATGACAGAGAGAATTAGGATAAGATCCATTTTGAGACAGGAGGCGAAGGACTCAGGATTAGAAGGAGAAGCCGCGAACCTGTTTGTCAACAGGGAACTTGAAAGGTATGACGCGGAGCAACAGACAGCAGAAGCTGATAGGAAGGAAGAAAAAGAGAGAGCAAAGAGGAAAGAAGCACAGGATAGAGCAGAGAAGAAAGAAGCGAAAGAGAGGGCAGAAGCTAGGAAGAAAGAAGCGGACGATCGTCAATTGGAGCAGAAGAAAATTGAGGCAGAGATAGAAGCCCGCAGGGAAAGAGAGAAGGAGAGACAGCACGAACTGGCGCTTAAGGCTTTAGAGAGTCGGGGCGCCTCTACTTCGAATAACGGAGAGCCGTCTTCGCCCCAGTCTCAGTCAATGGATCTCTCCAGCTCTGAATCTGTCCAATTAACTGCGATGTCTTTTGCTTTAGAGTCTTTTCCTAGCCCCAATGAAAAAATAGACACCTTCCTAGAGAAATTCGAGAGGCTCGCAAATCTGTATGGGTTAGAGAGTTCCCGTTGGGCACTTAAACTCTCAACGTCATTAAAAGGTAATGCGTATGACGTGTACACAAAGCTGGGAACCAACCAACATGATTACGACATGCTGAAGAAGGCCTTGCTAGAACGGTTTGAGATGACCGCCCGAAAACTTCTGCAAATGTTCAGAAACAGCCGGAAAGAGAGCACAGAAACATTTCCGCAATTCTCCTCACGTCTCACGGGCTATTTGACAAAGTGCATTGAATTATCTGACCTACCTCTTACATATGATGGACTACTTGAACTTGTTCTTGTGGAACAGATAAAGTCAACTTTGTCAAACGAAACCCGTAGATTTTTGGCTGAACAGGGCGCAGTCGGGCTTGTGGACATCCTCTATAAGGCAGAACGCTATACCAATGCAATGGCCGAACTTCCCAGCACTAAACGTAAACCCACAGATGAGCCATCTCGTAAATAAAATCTAGAGCAGTCATCCTATTCCTCTAATTCCTCTCAGAATTATAACCAACGAGAAAATAATACCCAGAGACCTCCCTAGGAAAAATCGAAATTCTACAAAACCCGATTTTCCCCAAATAATAATTCTGATCAACCCACCAAGCCTACGTGGCAGCGCGGCCACCAAGGTCAAGGAAAAGGGAAGACCCCTACACCAGGAACGTCTGATCAGGGCAAGCAAACCGGGCCTAACCGCATCGGATGTTTGCATACAGCCTCGAAAGACAGAGTCAATGTCAGTGATTCTCAACCTGAGGGGGACCGACCCTCAACGCGAGGAACTGTAATTGTGAATGGTACCTCAACTACTTGTTTCCTTGTCACTGGATTAAGCTTTAGTTGTATTGTCGCTAGACACCTAGTCAAACCAGGTCAGGAGACAGAGGAAACCGTCAAACTTAGTGGAGTTTTCAAGAGTGATGCACCCAGGACGCTTCCTATCGCACTGGTAGAAAAACACTCTGATTTTGTCAAAGGTGTTATTAAAGCGGCCATTATGGATGATCCCATCTACCCAGTTATCCTGGGATGTAGATACGTGTTTATTGGAAGACCTAAGGAGCCGATTGTGGCAGCGGTAACCACAAGAGGGCAAACCAAGAAGGAGAGGGAGCCTGCGCCAAATTTGTTGCCGAATGAACTGAAGGAGGCGCAACAAAAGGACCCTACTCTGGAGCTCTGCTTTAGAAAACTGCCCATGGCTAAGGACCTCAGACACAACGGAGACATCTTTTCTAAGGATGGCGTATTGTATCGTAGAACGGGCAAACCGGACACGGGGAATAACCAGCTCCTAGTACCGACGCAGTACAGAAGCCAGATCTTAGAAATGGGGCACTCTCTTCCCTTTAGCGGACATATGGGACAAAACGCCACTATTCAGCGAATAAAAACCCACTATTGGTGGCAAGAAATGAACTCTGACATTATCAGGTATATGAAATCCTGTGCCCAGTGCCAACGGATGGCACCCAAGCATCGGACACACTTTATTCCCATGGGTGGTGCGCCAGTAGTGGGGATCCCATTTCAACAGGTTGTAGTTGACATCATTGGACCCCTGGAAAGGACCAAAAGAAGGAACAGGTTCATCCTGACCTTAGTCGACACTTGCACGTTGTGGGCCGAAGCTATACCGCTAACATGCACGAATTCCAAGCATGTCGCAGAAGCCCTCGTGCAGATATTTACAAGGTTGGGTTTCCCTCAAAATGTTTTGACGGACAATAAATCCCCATACCGTAGCCTGTTGATGGAAGAGATTGTAACAATCCTGAGGAACCAGCACATCTACGCAAGCCCTTATAATCCGGCCGGAAGTGGGTTAGTAGAACGAGTCAACGGAACCCTCACCAGGATGTTACGTAAGCTGGGTCAGGAGAAACCGGAAGACTGGGACCTATATATATCGGCTGCCTTATTCGCCTACCGAGAGGTACCCCAAGCGTCTACGGGAATCTCGCCTGCTACACTTTTATTTGGCAGACCTATAAAGGGGCCACTAGAAGCCTTACTTCGGTCCCTGACAGACCAAAAGGCTGACGAGACAGTCGTCTCTGCAAGCAAGTATGTATCTGAGCTCAAGGAAGGGCTAAAGCTAGGATGGGATCTAGCTACAACCAACCTTAAGAAAGCCCGCGCTAAACACACTAAAAGATACAACAAAGCTGCAAAAGAGAGAGAACTACAACCAGGGAAGAAAGTTTTGTTGCTACTTCCAACCGGAAGCATTAAACTGCGCATCGGATGGCAAGGGCCGTTTACCGTCCTTAAAAAGATCTCACGTACCAATTACAAGATCTCCATCAAAGGAAAGGAGAAGGTCTTCCATATAAATCTCCTTAAGAAATATTTGGAAAAACCGGTGCCATCCTCCGAGCATCTCCTGGCTGTCGCCATAGCAACGGAAGACGAGGACGATGATGATGGTTGCATGGAGTACCCATTGCAACTCACAGAATCCTTTAAAGATGTGAAGTTCGGCGACAATCTCTCACCAGAACAAAAAACAGAAACCAGGGCGCTACTAAAACAGTACAGTGCAGTCTTAACGGATGTACCTGGTCGAACAAATCTCATCGAATTTGATATGAAATTAACAAACGAGACCCCTGTTCGAACCAGAGTTTACCCCATCCCGTACGCTAAAGCTGATGCACTTCGCGGAGAAATAGACAAGCTGCGTCAGGCAGGAATTATCAGTGAGTCTACATCTCCTTACAGTTCGAGTGTAGTGCTGTTGCAGAAGCCCAATAAGGAAGTTCGGCTGTGTATAGATTACCGGCTGCTAAACGCTGTTACGGAATTCCAGCCCGAACCTCTCCAAACTGTTTCTGAGTTGTTCACCAAGCTCAGCAAAGCAAAGATTTTCTCCAAGATTGACCTCAGTAAAGGTTATTATCAAATACCAGTCAAGGAGGAAATTAAACCTTTGTTAGCTTTCAGCACTAGTGAAGGACATTACACATTTAATGTGATGCCGTTCGGATTGCATAACGCACCAGGAGTGTTCACCAGGATGATGAGGAAGCTTCTAGAACCTTTGCAAAGTCCCCATATCCATAATTTCATGGATGACATATTAATTGCATCGGAAACCTACGAAGAACATATTGCTACGGTTGCTATGCTCCTCAGGAGACTACAGGAAACTAGTCTCACAGCCAGACCTAGCAAATGTCTCATCGGGTTTGAAAAGCTAGACTTCCTGGGGCATACTATTTCTCACGGCTGTAGTTGGCCCGTTAAGAAAAACGTGGAGAAAATAATTGCAGCTAAAAGGCCCCGAACCAAGAAAGACACTCGTTCGTTCCTATCACTATGTGCATACTATCAGAAATACATTCAGAACTTCAACGGACTGACGGCACCTCTGACTGACCTCACAAAGAAAGGTTGTCCCGATAAGGTCATTTGGGATCAAAAGTGCGAACACGCGTACAGCACTTTGAAAGGACAGTTGTCTGCATACCCCATTTTGAGGTTGCCTGACCTCAAGAAACCTTTTGTACTGCGGGTCGACGCGTCAGGTCAGGGCATCGGGTCAACACTGCTTCAAGCCGATGACAGTAACCCGAACATGCATTTTCCAGTTGCCTATGGCAGTCGGAAATTAAATAAAGCTGAACGGAACTACAGCGTAGTCGAAAGAGAATGTCTCGCTATGATTGACGGTATCAGACGCCATCATGAGTTTCTCTATAGTACATCTTTCACGATGCAAACAGACCACGCTCCGTTAGCCTTTCTTGGTGCCAATAAAAAATTTAACGCAAGGATCATGCGTTGGGCCCTTCTTTTAAGCGTTTATTCTTTCAAAGTGGAATACATTCCGGGAAGACAGAATGCCGGGGCTGATTTCCTGAGTAGAAACTGGACTACGGAGGAAGAGGAGGAAGTTGAAGATACCAATCATCCTAAAGCTACCGATCAGGGCAGCTTCATTGTCATAAATCAAACATGAAAAGATGTTTTCATGTCTCAAAAGAGAAGACGATTGTGACAGACGAACTCAGCTGACCCTGAATTGTTGTATGATATGGTACGACCCTTTGTAATGACCCCTTCGGATAACATCAGTGCCCCCGAATATTGTGGTAACTTTTCGTCAAACGGGATTTTTTTTCCACTTGGACTCATTAGCATGCAACCTTTCCACGCAGATTGTCAACACGTTTGCTGATTAATATGTGGACAGTTTATCTACCGTACATTCTGGTCATCGCATTGATTTAAGGAGAGGTTAAATCACGCCCACAGATATATCTTGAGCAATCATATGCAGTTATTTTCATTAACTTGGCCCAGTTGGGGCGGTGCCAGAATCAAACAGAAAGTAGCGGCACACGATCAAACAGGCACTGAGGGATCTCAGGAAAGGCTACCGGCGCTATCAAAGGCAGTAATGGTCCCTGAAACGAGCGACGCAAGTTTCTTGCCTGTATTTCGCATCTCGGTGTTAACCACAGAACCGATCGCAGTGGACGCGAACGGGAAAGCCGACGTGGACGCAGCGAGCGGAGATACGGAAGACCAGGGGCGGCATCTCTCTTTAGTCTGGCGGTCAGATCCCCTAAAGTCTCCTGAGATCTAAAAAGGTGTCAAATTCTAACGTGTCCCCCAATCTTGCATTCCAGTTAGATATATACAGACCATGAAGAAAGCCATTTTATCATTCGGTCGCCAGAGATGTAAGATTCACTAGCTATAGTAGAAATTTTGCTAGATTTCCATCTGAATTGGTGGCTACATTGGAGTGATTTCTTTTTCTGTGCACGGTATAATATATTTGTTAAAGTGATCAGTGGTCTAGTGCTTTCATTTTATTTCACTGCATTTTGTGTTTATTTATATCTCTTAAATGTTAAAGTAACTTTAAATGTCGCGAAGGAATTTATAATTAATAAATTTAATTAAGTTATATATATATATATAAATATATATATATATATATATATATATATATATATATATATATATATATATATATATATATATATATATATATATATATATATATATGTGTGTGTGTGTGTGTGGGTGTGTGTGTATTTTAACCATTAGACTCGTGACGTGTTTTCTTAAATACATAATTAAATACGCGAGTGTATATTCTTCTTCTTCTTCTTCTTCGTTCGCCCTGAAAAGGACGGTGGTTGCGTTGTGTCTGTTTACAACGTAGCTGTGATATCTGCACCTTTCGGTCGACACATCCGACTTCTGCACGGCATTTTTTAGGACCGGGTTTGCCTTCCCATTGCGATCCGTACTCGCTCAGCCAGCCTGCATTGCTGCATACTGTTTCCAGGACCACCACGTGGAGGTGGAGCACGGTCTTGACCAGCTCTGGTTCGCTGGTCCTGACGCAGGCAGTCAAGCTATGAGTCGCTGACTGCGGTCTCTATTGCTGCGTCTTGAGGTCCCGCGAGTGTATATAATAGTCTTAACGGTAAATTTATCGCGCGTTAGAAAATTATTTGATTTTTGAGGTATGATTATTTTGTCATGGGTTTTCTATCTTCTTCTATAGAATGATCACCTTTGCAATCCCAGCAATAAAGAAATCATACAGAGTCTTCCAGACTCGGTTCTTAAACTTCCAGACATATTGATGAAACATTTTAAATTTAATCTTGTGGCGGTCCGATGCGGCCTAGCTATCATAATTACATGAAAGAAAGCCTACCCAAGAACATTTAAATAAACCATCAAATTAAATTACAATCTGTAAGATAAACTGGAAGATGAACAGTTGCCAGTAGCGATATTTTATTTACTGCTCTACTGTGAGAGAGTACCTATTTACCTGAACTGTGACTGAGCCTAGTTTTTCCTCACTGGATTTAAAACCTACCGGTCGGTTGCTATCATCACGCCTTGAAGGAATTTTACCTCCAGCAGCGAAATTAAAGAGACCATCCTCACCACTGTATTGAACTGTGTCAGTGCCATCCCATAGACTCCTTTTTATATAATAAAACACAAGAACTCTTAGGCTTCAAATCCGGCGATAAGTGGGAATATTTGCTATCAGCTAATCTCGCTACATCTCGGGCGGGAAATCGAAGTACCAGACAGTTTCATATGTCAAGAGTGTAATTGCTGTTTATATAATTATATGGATTTTCTGATGCTGCAATCGGTAAGTGTGTGAGTATATGAGTGTGGGCCCTCACAAGCGTGCATGAATAACAGGAGATTTAATTTTTGCAAACCATTTGTTAACCTGCCTACCGGGTAATACATTTTCTGTATACCCTGCATTGTTCCTTTAAGTGGGATATTTTGTTAACTCTGTTTAAAACACCCCCCCCCCTTTTCAATTTCTTAGTAAAGGGAAGAACAATTGGGAATAACAGGATTTTTGTCTACCACCAATACCTAATATTGTAACACCTCTTTCAGTGTAATTAAATCCACTGTTGGGTTACATTACCTATGTTCCTGATAACTAGCTATCTTTGGACTGGGTTTATCTTTGTCTAATAAGCGGGAAGGGCTTAGATACCAATCTTCTTCACCCCCTCCCCATCTTGTTATTTGTATTTTCTGTACCTATGATATTTTTTCTGTAACACGTGATTATCGTTGTGATTGATTTTAATGTTAATAAACAGCATAAACTTATTTAGTACTGTGTTGGAATACCCAAAGCCCAAATTTCCCCTTTCTGTTTAGTATAGTTTGTATTCACGTGCGTTTGTGTGTTTGAATCACCAAATCGGTGTGAGCGCAGGTGTGTGTCTGGAAACTGGCAAATAATTGTTTGACCAGGAGAGTTTGAAGAGAAGATTGAGAGGAACGATTTGTCGTAAATAAGTCTGTCCTTACTCTCCCCAGCACTCTGTGAAGCAACTATTTACTCTCTAACCTTTTCCATCACTGAGCTTTCACCATCATTCTCCACTCTAAATAGGACCACTATTTCTAAGACTAATTCTCTCAAAATAAATTTACGACAGCCTCTATGGTTTCCACATTGTCGATTGTCATCCTTTTTGAAAATCGGTGTTATGATGGCAATCTCCCAATCCTTTGGTATGGTCTTGTTGCACCACGCTGCCTGTAGGACCCTTTAGAGTAATAGGTCGCCTGATGCTCCCATGTACTTAACCATTTCTGGTGTTATACCATCATGCCCTGCTACTTTGCCCATCTTGATTTTCTCCAGTGCTGCCTTCAGTTCTTCCATCTTTATGTCATCTACACCACCATTGGTTTTCTCTTCTGTGCTAGTGGTTATCATTTTTGATGCTTGACCTTGCTTACCATTGAGGAGTTCTGAGAAACATTCTTTCCATCTTTCCATTACTTCCTTCGGGGCAGTAAGCAATTTGCCTTGCTTGTCCTTTATAACAATTCTGAGAATTTTAAAATCCACAAGGTGCCAGAGACATTCAGTAAGCAGAAAAAAGAGTTACGTCACAAGTTCACCGTGAAAACAAAATAAAGAAGAAATTTTAAAAAAAGCCATAAAGCTTCTCAGTGATGTAAAAACTGCTGGCCCAGATTACATTCCAACACAGTCCGTCAAAGCAGAGATTGACACCTCTACTGAGATATACAAATTAACAAAGCAGAGATTGATACCTCTTTTAAGATATACACATTGACAAAGCAGAGATTGACACATCTACTGAAATATACAAATTAAAAAGCAAAGTATGGGATTCGAAAGGTGGATATCTAGTAATGTTCCCAAGAAAGATTTCTAAGAGTGCAAAAATTTCAGATAATCATCTTTCTAAGAAACTGATGATGCAGTGTCGAGATCTTCCTAAGTTCTTTAGCCTACAAAAAGGCACATTAACACTTCAGACCGGAAATATAAAAAATCGTTCCAAACAGAACGATGCCTTTTGAAGTAAAAAAAGCACATGTATTTTTTAATTTTGACTTCAACTCTATGTTTTATATTAAGAATACATGTTAAAAATTATATTTGTGCTAAACAATATACAGCTTTCCCTTATTTTGACTTTGAAATTAAACGCAGAAAAACGTACACACCGCATTTGTCCGTCCGCCATTTTGGATATTTTCCGATCAACTCGACTTAACATGTCGTAAACAAAATGCAGTCTGAAAATGACTACAATGCATCTAGTGATGTAGATTCCTGTTCTGATGATTACTCAGAGGACTTGGAAACGTATGATGAGTTGAATGGCGAAAATACAGCTCAGAACAACTCAGATCACCAGCCGTACATGCAAAGGTAATGTTACTTCGTTAACGAAATGATAACAGCTGATTTTGAAAAGTAGTAAACGGTCGTTTTAGTGGGCTATTGTAGTCAGTATAGCTGCTTTCTGTTTGTTTTTGAAAAAAAGAAACAAATATTTCACCTTTAACAGTTAACAAAGAACTCAATAAATATAAAGTGGATCGGACGTAACTTCTGAATCAGCCGATTTTTCTGACCTCATTTGCCCTGTGTCTCTGCTTTTAAAAATTATTATTTGCATCATATGACTTTATGATTGACAGTATTCCTTTGTACGGAAAATGTAATGTGTCAATTTTCCTGTGTACAATAAACTGTAACTTTGAATTCTATTTTTGATCTGTAAAAATTAATTTTAAATTGTTCTTCTTGCAGATGTTTTGGTTATGATGGACGTGAAGGCCCACCTTCCAACCCTCCACCTTTTTCGGCTGAGAGGGTTCCAGGTCTGCAACTGTCAGAGGTAAGCACCAGAGAAAATACAAAGCAGTTTTTGAGACCCATTGACTTCTTCAAACTGTAATTTTATGAAAGAATGGTTATAAGAAAAGGGTGTTTTCTTTTTGACAGTATATTAAAGACAAGCCAACAAAATGGGGGATGAAGTTATGGGTTCTTGCTGATGCTGTTAGTGGATATACTTTGATGTTTATTTAGGTAGGATCACTGCAAATGGACCATTTGGTTTAGCTTATACTGTAGTTAGTTATGAATCTTATGAAATCTTTGGTGAGTCAAGGATATAGGGTTTATTTTGATAGTTTTACACATCCAATCAGTTACTGAAGGACTTGTGAAGTTAGGGGATTGGAGCTTGTGGCACATTTCTTAGAAACAGAAAGAGATTTCCAGCTGCACTTTAAAAAATAAAGGAATTTGAAAAAATAGTATCAGAGGTGCAATGATAAGGTTAGAGATAAAGAATTACTAGCACTGCAGTGGAGAGGCAACAAAACTAGAACACTGGTTTCAAGCATTTACAATGCAAATGGCCATAGGTTCGCTAAGCATAGAACTAAGGTTAATTGGAATTTTCAAGAACTTAATGTTAGACAGCCAAATCTTGTAAGGGATTACAATATATACATGAAAGTAGTGGACAAGAGTGACCAGCCAATTAACAAGTACAATGTTTTGAGAAAGACCAATAAATATTGGAAAACTCTTTTTTTTCATTTTCTGGATATTGCTATGTATCGTAATTTTATTGAGATAGGTCTTAGAAATAGTGGTCCCGTCCGAGTGGGAAATGATAGTGAAGGCTCTGTGATAGTAAGGGCTAAGAAATGGATAGTTGATTCACAAGGGTGCTGAAAAAGAGTAAGGACAGTCTCTGAAATCGGGTAGTTTCTCCGATCTGCCTATCTTACGACAATTTTATGTATCTGTAGACTTCTAAACCTCTCCTGGCTAAACAATTTTTGCCAGTTACTCAACACTCATGTACACACACCAATTTGGTGCTACAAACACACGGACGTGAATACAAACTACATATAACAGATATGGGGTAATGGGTCGGCCAACACAGTAATATCAGTTTAATGGCGTTTATTATGAAGCAGAAGTTTAGCATCTCCGTACGAACACTGAACCGTTTGCAAGACGGACACGAGCGGTCAGAAGAAAGCTTCATGCAGACTTCACACTTCTGTGGCCACCGGCAGACTTGCCCGAAAGACGGAACGCTCAGCGTAGCGGATACGATCTGAGGAATCAGGAAACTCACCGCGAACGAGGCTAGTCTCGCCGGAATTTCACATGCTCGTGCGAGCAGCCTGAAACGAACGTAGATCGGAAGCCAGTCGGGCCATCGTGGTTAGCATGGCGGCTAAATAACTTCGACTTCCCCTGGGAACTGAAAAGGCACGAAATTTTCACATGTACCATTTATCTTGCCTTTCTAATAGATAAATACTGAATCCGAAAAGGGCAACGTATCATTCGTTCTGACAGAATTCTAAGATTTACTAGCAAATAGTTAAAAATTCCTGCTAGATTTCATCTAAATTGTTGGCTATTGGAGTGAAATTCTTTTTCTGCGCAGACGGTAATTTATACATTAGCTTCGAGTGATCAGTGGTCTAGTTATTTCATATTTAGTTCACTGGATTGTGGTGTAAATTTAACCTTATTAAATAAGCCCATCTTCAAAGTTCTAGTGCCAACTAAATGTTACATCTATAAGTTTATTTCCTAATACAATAGCCGCTTAAGGGAATTATAACTTTAATACAGTTTAGTTCTGTATAAATAGATGTGCTTTCAACTATTAACCTCACGGGGAGTTTTTTTTTCTCTCTTGCTTTATTAATTGAAGATGCGAGTGCAGAAAATAGTAAAACTGTAAATGTATCGCGCGTTAGATTTTAATATGATTTTATTGTATTTCATGTTTTTTTCTATTGCATCCAGAATGATCTTTTGAACCTCGCATCCCAGCAATTAAGCAGCAATGAAACATCATTTAAGAAGCAATTAAGCAGCAATGAAACATCATTTAAGCAGCCATTTCGCAGCAATAATATATATCTAGAGTCTTGCCGACTCAGTTCGATTACTCCAGTGACTTATGAACATATTTGAAATTTAATCTTTGTGGCGATCCTGTTGGGATTCAGCTATCTGAAGTATACAGAAACAAAGCAAACCCAAAGACTATTTTAAAAGCCCAATTCATAAAGTCGTTTTTTTTATTATCAAACTGGAAGAAGAACAGTCAACAGTAGCAATATTTTACTCACTGCTCTATTCGTGAAGAAGAACATAGATTTCCCTGACACTGTCTGTCAAGCATAATCATTGGATTTTACCACCCCCTGAAGAACTTACCTCAGTGTTTTGTAGCTTGTGACATTACTGCAAAAGAAAGTTATCTTCACCAGCTGTGCCAATCTTAGATACCACACCATTCCTCACACCTAGCCAAGGGCCTGTGCCATTCTTTAGGAACTTTATCTAATAAACAAACAGTACCGTTAAACTTCAACGTCCAGCGATTTCGGGACACTTGGTTAACTTCAACAACCCGCTAATCTGGGGCTGTACACGGAAGAAAATACTTTTACCTAAGCCAAGGTTTAGTGCTTTTTTTATGTATTTCCTATGAAGTGCCAGAATTCACCATTTGGTAAGTCTGTGTGTGTGTGACTGTGTGCTGGCCAGCCAAGCGTGTTTTTTTTAATGAAAAAGGAGATTTAATCTTTTTACCCTTTTAATTAGTTCAACCTAGTATTAAGGTGTACTGTATTAATTGTACGGGATTTCTCCTAGCGGGATTATTTAACTGTGAGCATTCCCCCCTCCCGGGAAAATTGGTTGATTAAAGGAAAACATTTGATGACCCCTAGCTTTTCCTTTACCAATTATTACTGTAACCCCCTTGACTCAGAGTAATAAATTTACCATTGGGTTAAATTGCCTATCTCTGATCATCATCACCCCCCCCCCCCCCCCCCCACCCCCCCCCCCCGCCCCCCCCCCCCCCCCCTTCTCGTCTTTGGGACCCGGTCTTTTCTGTTAGTAAATACAAGCGGGAAAAGGTGCATTGGATACTTCTCTAGGAATAAATTTTGAGAGACAAATATTGTCGTAATAAGAGACTGTCCTTACTCTTCCCCATCCCTTGTGAATCTACTACCTCACTTTCCTAAATCCTTATTCTCACAGAGCCTTCACTATCATTCTACACTCTAAAGGACCAATATTCATCAGAACTCTCTCAGATAAAAATAACGACACCAAGTAAAGAAAATTATAAGTTTAGCTAATATATCTCATTCATTCATGCACGCTAGTGATGGCCATCACACCCATTCACACTTACCGATCATCGAATCTGGCAATCCATAGAATCACACAAACAGCTATAAAATACTCAACAAATGTATGAGTCTTTTCCTTCATTTTCCAGCCCCAGACTATCGGGTTTTGGCGTTCAGCAAATTTTCCCGTAATCGCTGGAAGGTGAAGCATTAGTGTTCTTGTTTAATTTTTTATCGCAAAGTTTCTATGGGATGGCACTGTCACAGGTATAGTTATGAGAAGGTAGTGGTCTCCTGGATTTCACCGCTGGTGGTGGGAAACTTCTATAGCATGATGAAAAAGACTGAACAGTGAGTTATGTTTTCTTCGGGGTTTAAATCCAGTGGAAATAAGAGGACTGTCAGTGTACAAGAATATATTCTTTTCCACAGTAGAGTAGTAAAAATTATATATATATATATATATATATATATATATATATATATATATATATATATATATATATATATATATATATATATATATATATATATATATATATATATATATATATATTATATATATAATATATATATATATATATATATATATATATACTGAAGCACATTAAAAACGCACCACTATTATATATACTGATGCCGAGAAGCTGGAAACAAAAAGTGTGGGAATGGATTTTCCCCGTGTTTCCCATGCGGTAGAGAGCGAATGGCTGCTGGAATGGAAAGTGCAAGATTCAACCCATGGGTGTGTGTACAGACTACATGAAAACGATGAAAGTTACAAGTGCAACACGATTCTCAACAGCTATGACCCTGAAAATGTGTACGCGTTGTGGCAGTATACTCGGTATAAAAAGGCCGTTGAGACAAATCACCCAGTACATGTGCTTGAAATGCCACGACTATCTGAAAACGACCGCCAACGAGCCATTAGTATGTTGGAGACCGGAATGAGCTCGCGGGCCATTGCCAGAAGGATGAATTGCCACCACAGCACTATTGTACGTCTCAATGAACGTTACGGAACCACTGGCAGTGCCCGGGATAGACTTCGGAGTGGCCAACCACGAGTTACTACCCCTGCGCAAGATCGTCATATTGTGCTGAGTCACCTACGGAATTGACTCTCCCGGCAAGGCAAACAGCAAGAGCAATAGTGGGTAGACATGGGCAAGTCTCTCGAATGACAGTCATACGACGACTCAGAGATACAGGCCTTACTGCAAGACGACCTTATGTTGGGCCAAACTTGACTCACAGACATCGTTAGCAGCGCCTGCAATGGGCAGAGCAACATATCAGATGGACTAGACTGCAGTGGAATGCTGTCCTATTTACAGACGAGAACAGATTCAACATATCCTTTGCAGATGGACGTATGCGGATTTAGCGACGGTGTGAAGAGCGCTTTGCAGATTGCTGTGTCAACCGATTTCGAGGTGGCAGTATTCAAATTTGGGGAGGATTCAGTTTTCACCATCGCTTGCCTCTTCACGTCTTCCGTGGAAATGTTAATGCTGTGACATATCGAGATGAGGTTCTGGATGCACTGGTTGCTCCTGCGTTCACAATTTATCCAGACTTGCAGCTTCTCCAGCAGGATAACGCACGTGCATTTTTTTGTATTTTTGGTTTTCTCCCTTGCCTGCACAGAATGCAATGAATTTCATAACATTAAAATGTACAAATTAATGACCAGCATGGATTCATAGGAAAATGAATAAAGATTCCAAATATGTAAATTTGTACACACTTATATTTACATTTCACACTCTGTTCCTGGATTATACAGGTGGTGCGTTTTTAATGTGCTTCAGTATATATATATATATAGCTTCTGGCAATTGCTCTTCTCCAGTTATTTTTACATAATTTATTGCTTTATGTGTTTTAAATGTTCTTGGGTTGCTTTATCTCATGTAAATTTAGAGAGCGAGACCGCACAGGGCCGCCACAAGAAGATTATATTTAAAAGGTTCATAACAATTCTGGATTGTAGAAGAACCGAGTCTGGAAGACTCCATAATTGCTGGGACGCAAAGGTATATTATCATCCTATGTAAAAAAAAAATAGAAAACATTAAATCATACACTCAATACTAATCATATTCTGACGCGCGCTAAGTTTACAGTTAAGACTATTTTAAACACTAGCGTATTCAGTTATATATATTTAAGAAAAACTATCCACGAGTCTAATGGTTAAAAAACACACGTATATACATAACTAAACTGTATTAATTTGTTATAAATCCCTTAGCGGCTTCTAAAAAAATTTAAACATCTATTATATTGGGAAATAACGTATAGATATATCATTTTTTTTGTGTTTTTTTTTTTTTTTTTTTTTTTGCGTTCGCCCGCTAATACTCGAGGCGAAATCTCAGGTTATTATTTTATGTCTAACCTGACATTGATTTTACGTGAGTATCCCTTTATTTCTTGTACAGAGACAGGCGTCCCTCGCCATTCAGGCAAATACTCGCCGATTTCGGAGGTACCCATTGCAGCTGGGTCAGCTCAGGAGCCGCTAGTCCCTGGTCGACGCCACTCCTTCAAATGCTCTCGCCAGGTCTCGAGTTAATCCAGTCCAAATCCCGGTCGACGAAAAATCCTCAAATGCCGTCGCCCGGGTTTGATCCTGTATCACCCGGTCGCCAGAGCGGTGTTGTAACCACTGTGCTAGCGCGGCTCCCATATCATTTAATTTACAACTGGAAACTTTTGAGATGGGTTTATTTAATGGGTTTAAATTAACACAAAATCCAGTGAAATAAAATGAAAGAACTATATCACTGATCACTTGAAACTAATATATTACCGCTTTTACAAACAGAATGAATTAAAGTCTCCATATAGAAGACATCCGCGAGAAATCTTGTTCTATAAGCTAGTACTTTATTCAGACTCTCTGGCGCAAATGATAAACGCATTCTTCAGTGGTCTCAATATATAAAGAATTGAAGGATCAGGGGGACACGCGAACTTTCACAACTTTTTTGATGTCAGGGGAATTCTGCGTTTCTGCGCCCCATCCCCAGCACCATTACCCAACTATCTACCGCTTTGACTTTCCCCGTTCGTCTCGTTCTGCGAGCGGTTTCAGCGCTCTTCTCTGGTTTGCACTGAAGTGTTAAACGAAGGCGTGAAACTGCTTCGTCCGTTCTGGAGATCACCACTGCCTTTGAGGATACCGCTCTCCCGATAAGCTTTGGCAACTCCTACTTGGCGGGGTGCCAGAACGGTGTAGAGAAATGCTTGATTATAATCGCTCTAGAGATAGGCAGTAGGCTTGGTTTAACCTCCCCTAAGGCAAACCGAACCTCCTGGATCCTCGCCTGATAACTGTTTATCATATTAATTATCCAACGTTCGTAAAAATCCACGTGGAAATGACGCATACTAATGAGCCCGCGTGGAACTCACGTTGACTATTGTGTTTCACCCAAATCCAGGGGCTGCGATGCTATTTGAGGCTACTATCCTTTATCATCCATCAATTCAGGGACTTCAATTTTCATACTCTACGTCACACTATGGTAGATGCTTACATTTTATTTCAAGACTAGCAGAAAAAACACCCAGATGTGGAAGACCAGCTAGATATGGTCAGCTAGATTTTACAGAAGAACTAATCCGGAATTGGGGAACATAAGTTTGTATGATGATGCACTACTCGATTCAAAGCCACCAGTTTTTTCTGGGCACGCAATGGACCCCAAGTTTACAAAGACAAAAAAAAGTTGTAAGCTTTGATATCAGATTGTAAAGATTGAAAGAAAAACAAAAGTTAAATGTAAAGTTTGTGATATTTTTTTTAATGTTTTCGTGCAGGTAGGAATTGTCTGTCAGAATACCACAAGCCTTAGTAGGAAATATATAAAGATGTCTTCTTCTCTTCTTCCGTCCTTAGCCAAAGACCGACCAAGCAGTCAGTGGCCATTACGCCTTGCGGCGTCTTAGGGCAACAAGAAATTATCCGTTGTTCCGTTACGCCCAAAGGCGTTTATTGGTACAACAGAACATTAATTGTTGTTTCCGTAATCAATGTGACAAGCAAGCGGTTGATCAATCCGCCGTGCAATATAAAGATGTGTTGAGTCTTTATTATGTCACCCTCATAACTGATTTTACTTATGTGTTAGTGATCATACAGTGTTACACTAGAAATATGTCTACTGAAGTCAAATTTCATTATTTTAGCTAAGATGTTGCAGCTACCTAAAATAACTGTAATGTATTCAGTGGAAGATTTTTTCTTTTAAATTTTTGTTGTTGTTGAAAAGCCTAGTTAGGTAACATTTCAAAAATTTGCATAATTTTATTATTTAATGTTGAATTGTTTTGGAAATGTAACATATAATGCAGAAATGGTCAGACTACAATAAAATATGACTGTTGTTAATTGTTCTGATAATACTTTATTTTTTTCTTCTTTGTGAAATATCATGTTTATAATTTTTGTGTATTTTTCCTGTTGACTTTCCTAAAATTTTTTAAAACTCACATCAATATAAATTTTTAAAATATTAAATTTTACATCTAAATATGATATTCTGTTCACTTACAAACAATTTGATGTATAACACTCTTCGGTAGACTTCAAATTATAATGTATCAAGGAACATTAGAAGACAGATATTTCAGAGTATGAGAAAATGATACAAAATATCAGGTCTGAAGAGAGTTAAGAATTTGAAATATAAAACTATTTATGAAGAACACTTTACAGAATTCTTTAAGCTCAGACATGGAGTTTGGCATTGTTTCTGAATCCATCATTTCTCATCTTACTGCCTATAAATTGTGTTATGAAAACAACGTCAATCTTTGGAAGTAGAATTCAGCAGACTCTGACAAAACAACACAACGATCTGGGCTTTGACCTTGGCCTTGTCCTTCTGTCTCACAACCGAGACTTGAGGGAAGAGTAAAGTGAGATTACCGGATGAGAGATCACAGCAATCGGGTCTGAACTTCCACACAGAAAAGACAAAAATTATGAAACTAAATGAGGCCAATGCTGGCCATATTCAATTTGGAGAACCATACCTTGAAGATGTGGGCCCATATGTAAATAAATGCAAATGAGTAGAAATGTCGTAGTTTGATTCTTACATTTTCGGTAATCGTTATGCTCAAATTTCTACAAGCTGTTAATAGAAAACCGAGCAACACAATATACTTAAAGCTAGGTGATATATATATATATATATATATATATATTTATATATATATATATATATATATATATATATATATATATATATATATATATATATATATATATATATATATATATATATATATATATATATATATATATATATATCTTTGACACATATATGGAAGGCAAAAAACAAGTACAACTCAGACAAAAGAAGTTTCAACTCTAGCGTCAAAGCAATGCTTTTGTTGGCTATGAAACATGAAGAACAATAACACCAATAACTATAAATCAATCAATACCCTTTAGCTCCCCGAGGAGCATAGGCCTTCAACAAACACATGCCAATTCTTCCTGCACCGTGCCATCCGCTCAAATTCTCTCCACGTTTTCCTCATCATTTTCACCTCTCTATCCAGTTCTCTTCTCCGTGTGTTTTTTGGTCTACCTTGTCGTAAATTTTGGATAGGTGATTAAGATAGACTCTAATCCCGTCTGAATAGAACTGAAAAGGTGGTAACTCAGTGAGAGATAAGGTAAAGAAATAGATTTCACGAGTGAAATGGTGAAAAGGTAGAGTTTGTCCCTGGATTGAGAAGATACTCTAAACGTGAAACTATAGTAGTGGTGTAGGGACATTGGGCCGAGCTGACCAACACAGGTAATTAAGTTTTATGTTAAGTTTATTTATCATAAAGAAAACTTCACAACATTCAGTATCAAATATCAAATATCAAAATCATAGGTTACAGAAATAATAAAGAAATAGACACATAAGTGCAATTCCATCTGTTGAGACAAGATCCCGTTAGAAGAAGATATTAACCCCCAAAAGGTCAAAAGATTAGCACTATGGTATAGAATTTGACTATACTGTAAAGAACAGAGTTCCTGATTAATCTATTCTGAAATGAATAGTATTAGCAAACATAAGAAGGAAAAAAAAAACAAAGTGAGCACAATGATTATACAATAGAAAAATTATTCTCTCCCTCTTTCTCTCGCTTCTGACAAACATGTGACCACATTTCAATCTCACTTACCTAATCGTTGATTACAACATCTGGAACATATCTCCGTGGTACACACAACAAATCCAGGGTTTGGTTTTGGCAAAATACGCCACAGTTCCTTTAAGACTGATTAATCCTCTTATTGGGGAACGCTTACTTTGTTACTGTTAATAGGATTCTGTTTATGTCCCATCAATTAGTCCAGGTAGGAAAAACAAATTCGACATCTAATGATCACAGTGTGCAGTAGCTGGTAATATTCGATAGTTAAAGAGAATGTCAGGTAGATAAATCTCTCTGGATAAATCTTCGCCACAACACAGTGGTCGGTAGTCGGGTAGTGTTAATTTTGATATTTCTTCGCCACAGCGGGCTGAATGTAAATTAAAATGCAAAAGAATCTGGGTAACTATATGTCCAGTTACAGTTATTCTTAGTGTCATATATTGGCTCTCTCTCTCTCTCTCTCTCTCTCTCTCTCTCTCTCTCTCTCTCTCTCTCTCTCTCTCTCTCTCTCTCTCTCTCTCTCTCTCTAGGTGAAACAAGAGGGCCGAACAGGTCAACCTCGAAGACCCGATATTTACATAAGAATGTTTTTTGGTATTTGTTGGACTAGACTTAGACCCTTTTCTCAGATTAAGGCCGCTGGTAGGTTTGGGTTTGTGATCCGTACTTTATATAGGAAGAAAATACAAACATTTAACCACTACATAGTATTCTATCCTAACCCGCATAAAAGTATAATTTATTATTCCCTCGGTTATTAGATTTTGATTAGAAAACACAAGTGTATAGCTCATCTTATCGTTCTTATTAACCCGTGAAATGGGAGCCGCGCTAGCGTAGTGGTTACCACACCGCTCTGGCGACCGGGTGATCCAGGATCAAACCCGGGCGACGGCATTTGAGGATTTTTCGTCGACCGGGATTAGGACTGGATTAACTCGAGACCTGGCGAGGACATTTAAAGGAGTGTCGTCGACCAGGGATTGGCGGCTCCTGAGCCGACCAAGCTCTAATGGGTACCTCCGAAATCGGCGAGTATCTGCCTGAATGGCGAGGGACACCTGTCTCTTTACAAGAAAAAAGGGATACTCACTTAAAATCAATGTCAGGTTAGACATTAATAATAACCTGAGATTTCGCCTCGAGTATTAGCGGGCGTACGAAAAAAAAAAAAAAAAAACGTGAAATAAACGCTAGTCATTTATAAAATTACTCATAATGAATTAGAGATAAATATATATTTCGTCAGTACTACATTGCCTAGTGCATTTACCAGTCAATTAAATTATCTCTTTTCTGGATGATAGCGAGTAATTAAATTTTCGTTACAGCCGGAACAATTAGCTATACATTAATTTAATTCGCTAGTCAATTAACACAAAATCCTAGTGCAATATAAATGACGAACTTTAACAATTAAATCACTCAAAATGCTAGTATGAATATTTACCGCAACACAGAAATTAAAACTATCTCCAACGAATAACTAAGAAAATCCACTAATACAAATGGCTCTAGAATTCGAGCTAGATGTTCTCAAAATTCTGTGGCTACTAGATAAACTGAGTTTAAAGGATGAGGTATATATATGAATTAGGTAGAAATTCGCTAGCGATTGCGAGATTTCACGCCTTAGCCCGTATTTTGGGCAAATCTGCGGCCGATTTCTGAATGAAAGCTTTATTTCTCATTTTTGCCGACCGTAGACGTTGTCCCACGAGCAAATCGTCTCTTTGATCTCCCTCGTTCCGTAGCTTAATTACATTCTCTGGGACTCACGAACAGACGGCTGAGGACGGTAACTGCGGTTATCGCCCCTTTATGTTCTTCATTCGCTTAATCCCCCTGAGAAAGTGCAATCCATCAAAGGTACAACTTTTGACTCTCTCTCTCTCTCTACACGCGTTCAGTCTGGCCTGTCACTATTACAACGGTTGCCCAATCGCTGGCGTTATAATTCAGTTAACGGCTCTTACACGCTAGCTGTTTACCTGTCTCGTCGTGGACTAGTTTAATCGGTCTGTTTATAAACATTCCTAGTGCCTGTAAGACAATAGAGAAAAGAAAAATAGGCGTGGCTAAATTATGAGTGAGACAGATATGGAAGTGTAGGGGTTCTGCGTTAACAAATCGTGCATACTAATAAAGAAGCAAGGTGGGAGCCAGGTGGGAGCAAAGACGTGTGGATACATGTAATCTTTTTACATAACTCTGTCACAGTACGTTCCGGCTTGAAGATATGAAACCCTTTCATGTCTACTTTATGGAAATAGAGTTACCTATATCCGTAGCTTCTGGGTGACTGTTTTCTTCACTCTCTTCTTCCTCCTCCTTCGTTGTCTAATTGAAGCAGAGCTGACCCGATACCTTGACCCGATTTGTGGACCCGTAATATAAAGGGTTTGGTAATGTCAGGTAATCGTAAAATTGGATATACAGACAGCTGTTTCTTGAGCGTGACGTAAGCGTCTTCGCACTTCGAATCCCAGATAATTCTCTCAGTGTCGTAGATTTTATTGAGATAGGTTGAAGATGTTTAAGGTCCCGTCTGAGCAGAGGTGATAATGGTAAACTATGTGAGAATAAGGGGTAAGACATAGCTTTTTTTCACAAGGGGGTGACAGTGTAAGAGAAATTACAGTCTCTGGATTGAGTAATTGCTCTAACCCCAGCCTATCTCACGACAATATTTAACTAGACTCCCTTTCTCTCCTGGTACATATATATACGAGTTACACTCCACTTAAATATACACAATTCTGTGACATAATACGTACAGACATGAACCAAGCTATGGATAACATATACTGGGCAGGGGTTTTGACCAACACGATAACTTACGGTTTTATTATGTTTATTATCTTTAAAAAAATCACATCAATATTATCTATCAGAACGTATAGTTTACAGACATAAAAAATGCAAGAATATTTTTTAACCCAATAGGCTCTCCTCTATTGCAAAGGAATCCCAAAGTAGATCCTGACAGAGGTAATTAACCCAAAAGATTACAGTTAATAATAATATATGTAGGGATAGACGATAAAGTAAAAGAACCAAGTCTCTAGTTAATCTATCCTGAAACAAAGAAGACAAGAAAATGATATAACAGTAGTTGCGAACCCGAAAAGACTGAAGTGAGTATAATGATTATAGAAAATATGAAATATTCATTTTCTTTTTCTTACAGTCTGTCGGTCTGGGCCACAAGCAATCAGCAATCACACTTACCTACTACTCTTTAACACATCTGTGTATCTTTGACATATTTCAGGGTGGTGCTATCCAAGGGACCCCAGTTCCTCCAAGAATGATTAATTTTTCCTAATGGGGAACGTCCGCTTAAATAAGGCTAATATTATGTGTCAAAAAGTTCACGTCAGGTAGTGCAGGTAAATATATATTGCGATCAAAATGTTCACCATGGGCAGCACACAGATGTCCGATATTTAAGGAAAATGTCTGGTGGGTACACTGTTAGAAAACCAATAAGGATAAGCAAAGGATCTCCTATCTGTTTTTATCTCTCTTTCTGGGGTTGGGTGCCGGTTATGGACCCAAGTATTCTTTTTTCTGGATAAATCCACTTGAGAAAAAAAAAAAAACTACGATAGTCAATATTCTGGAAACAATGTTTATATATATATATATATATCTATATATATATATATATCTATATATATATATATATATATAGATATATATATATATATATATATATATATATATATATATATATATATATATATATATATATTTGGCCACCACAGGCGGATCAGATTTGCTGTGAACAATCTGGGTACTTTCTTGTCTAGTTCTGATGTTTTATTCTTTAAATGTTTATATGTGGGGACTCTCTCTGTAAGAAGACAAGAGAACCGCACAGGTCCAAATTTAAGACCCAATAATATTTTAAGAATGTTTTCTGGAGCTATTCAGACCGCTAAATCACAGGGTTGATCGCCTAGATGTAGAAAAAACAAACATTTTAACAATGATATCATTATTATATTCTACACTCGTTAGGTAAGACCTCTAGATCACTCCGGTATTAAATTATATTTAAAACCCACAAAACTTTAGTAATTCACAAAATTACGCATGATGAATAAAAGTATATTTATCTCTAATTATCAGTCGCCTAGCGTATATTAATTAATTTAAAGCGTCTCTTACTGGGGGAATAGCAAGAAATTAAATTTACTTATTACAGCTGGAACTATTTAATATGCTTATTTAATAAACACAGAAATCCCAGTGAAAACATTAACACGTTAAGGCACTCAAAATTCTAATATATATATGATTACCGCCACACAAGGAAAATGACACTCTCCGTGAATCTCAGAAATTCTTTCTATATAAAACTCCAAGATTCGCGTTAGAAGATATCACCAATTCCTGGGGCAGACTGATGATGAATTTTCTAAAACTGCGCTAATATACTGAATCGGCCCATGTCCCCATGACTGGCAAACGCGCACCTGCGAATTTCTTCATCCATTCTATTATCAGGTGTTAAACAGAGGGTGCTGATCTCGGCTCTTGACATTGTAACCTGATCTCCGGTGGTCTGCCTCTCTGTGGGAATGTCAGTAAGAGATACCGCCGCGAGAGAAGACAACAAAAGGGCGAATGTCCAGATAACTTATGGCATACCAAACCAGCAATCGGGGGAATGACTCGAGTTGTTTAGTTGTAAGAGAGAAAGGGGGACTGAGGGATTAAAGAAAGAGAGGCCCGATTTTCATACGTCACAGTCGTCCCCTCTTGAAGACATGAAACCGTTTCATGTTTCATTTATGACAATGGAGCTCTCTTGATCAGTAACTTGCAGGTGATTGTTGTTTTCGCTTTCCACCTCCTCTTCCGTGCTCCAATTTCTACTCATAAAATCTGCTCCCACGTTCTGTTTTCCCGGAATGTATTCCACTTTGAAAGAGTACACGGTTAATAGCAAGGCCCAGCGCATGATCCTCGCATTGAATTCCTTATTTGCCCCAAGAAAAGCTAAAGGAGCGTGGTCTGTTTGCACCGTGAATGTTACTCCGTAAAGATATTCATGGTATTTCCTTATGCCATGAACAAGTGCTAGACACTCTCTTTCGACGGTGGAATAGTTACGTTCTGCAGCATTCAGTTTACGGCTGCCATACGCAACTGGAAATAACAGATTCGGATCGGTGTCATCTGCTTGGAGCAGGGTTGACCCGATGCCCTGACCCGAAGCGTCGACCCGCAATATAAAAGGTTTCTTGAGGTCAGGTAGTCTCAAAATGGGGTATTCAGACAACTGACCTTTTAAAGTGACGTAAGCTTGTTCGCACTTTGAATCCCAAATAACCTTGTCTGGGCGCCCTTTTTTTGTAAGGTCAGTAAGGGGTGCCGTTAGCCCGTTGAAATTCTTGATAAATTTCTGATAGTAAGCACACAGTGATAGAAAAGAACGGGTGTCTTTCTTCGTTCGGGGTCTTTTTGCTGCAATTATTTTCTCAACGGAATTGGGATCCATTGTCCGTCAAAACTTGTTGAGGGAATCCCAACCGTGTAAAGATTTGCACCAGGGCTTCTGCGACATGCTTGGAATCTGTGCATGTTAGCGGTATAGCTTCGGCCCACATTGTGCAAGTGTCGACTAAGGTCAGGATGAACCTGTTCCTTCTTTTGGTCATTTCCAGGGGTCCAATGATGTCGACAGCAACCCGTTCAAATGGAGTCCCTACAATTGGCATTCGCCCCATGGGTACTGGGGGTGTCAAGTGCTTGGGTGCTACCCGTTGGCACTGGGCGCAGGATTTCACATACCTGATAATGTCAGAGTTCATTCCTGGCAACCAATAGTGGGTTTTTATTCGCTGAATAGTGGCGTTTTGTCCCATATGTCCGCTAAAGGGAAGAGAGTGCCCCATTTCTAAGATCTGGCTTCTGTACTGCATCGGTACTAGGAGCTGGTTATTCCCTGTGTCCGGGTTGCCCGTTCTACGATACAATACGCCATCCTTAGAAAAGATGTCTCCGTTGTGTCTGGGGTCCTTTGCCATTGGCAGTTTTCTAAAGCAGAGCTCCAGAGTAGGGTCCTTTTGTTGCGCCTCCTTCAGTTCATTCGGCAACAAATTTGGCGCAGGCTCTCTCTCCTTCTTGGCTTGCCCTCTTGTGGTTACCGCTGCCACAATAGGCTCTTTCGGTCTCCCAATAAACACGTATCTACATCCAAGTATAACTGGGTAGATAGGATCATCCATAATGGCCGCTTTAATAACACCTTTGACAAAATCAGAGTGTATTTCCACCAGTGCGATGGGAAGCGTCCTGGGTGCGTCACTCTTGAAAACTCCACATAGTTTGACGGTGTCTTCTGTCTCTTGACCGGGTTTGACCAGGTGCCTTGCGACTATACAGTCAAAGGATAAACCCGTGTCAAAAAAGACAAGATGTTGAAGTCCCGTTCAAAATAACAGTTCCTCGCGTTGAGGGCCTCCCCCCCTCAGGTTGAGAATCACTGACATTGATTCTTCCTTGCGAGGCTGTTTGCAAGCATCCGATGCGATTTGGCCCGATGTGCTTGCCCTGATCAGATGTCCCGTGCGCAGGGGTTTTCCCTTTGTCACCCTGTCCTTTCTGGCCGCGCTGCCACGTAGGACGGTGGGGTTGATCAGGATTGTTGTGGGTGGGATATCTGGTTTTGAAGAATTTCGATTTTTCCTGTGGAGGATATTGGGGTACGGCTTCTCGTTGGTTATGGTGATGGGAAGAATGGGAAGACTGCTCTAGATTATTTTTTCGAGCAGGGCTCATCTGTCAGTTTGCGTTTGGTGCTGGGAAGCTCGGCCATAACATTTATGCACCGTTCAGACTTACTGAGAATGTCATCTAACTTGACTGCGCCTTGTTCAGCCAGGAATCTACGGGTTTCACTTGACAAAGTTGTTTTTATTTGTTCTATAAGAACGAACTTCTCAAGACCTTCGTAGGTGAGAGGGAGCTCGGAAAGCTCCATGCACTTTGTCAAATATCCCTTCAGCCGTGAAGAAAACTGCTGAAATGTTTCAGTGCTCTCCTTTCTGCTGTTTCTGAACATTTGTAGAAACTTATGAGCGTTCATTTCGAAACGCTCCAGTAAAGCCTTCTTTAGCATGTCGTAGTTGTCTTGACTGCTTCCCAGTTTCACGTAGACTTCATGAGCACTACCTTTCAAAGCCTGTGAAAGCTTTAGGCACCACCGGGAACTCTCTAACCCATACAGATTTGCCATTCTCTCAAATTTTTCTAGAAACGAGCCAATTTTCTCATTAGGGCTTGGGAAGGCTTCCAGGGCGAAAGACATAGCTGTGAGTTGGGGAGAATGAGTGCTGGAGTGATCAGTTAACGATGGATGGGGAGATGACGGCTCTCCATTGCTGGAAGTAGAGGCAGCCCCGCGACTTTGGACTACAAGAGCCTTAAGCGCCAATTCGTGCTGTCTCTCCTTCTCTCGTTCCTCGTATTGTCTCTCCTTTTCTCTTTCGTTTGCCCTGCGAGCTTCCATCTCTGCCCCAATTTTCTTCTGCTCTAATAGAGATTGACGCTCTTCCGCTTCTTTCCTATCCGCTTTATCTTCCTTCTCTTTAGCTTCTGCTACTTTCTGCTCCGCGTCATAACGGTCAAGTTCTGTGTTGACGAACACGGTCACTTCCTCTCCTTGCAATCCTGTCTCACTTGCTTCCTCTCTCAGCATAGTCCTAAGTTTTACACGCTCAGCCATGTTAGAGAACTGAATGCTACTCACCCGAGGAAAAAAGAAGGAAAGAAGGAGAAAAACTATATCCTTAGCCGCTTACGAGAAAAACCAACAAAGATGTTATTCTTTACCCTGAGATACCTCCTACTGTTATCAGTTTACTAATCTATTGCTGTTATCTCTGGCACTTAGGCTCCTAATACAGACGACTTAATCCAAAAGTGGTAGATCAGATGACCTGGAAAAACTACTATTACTAACGGTGGAGAAAAATTTTTTCATTTAAAAACAATTTAAGGAGAAAAAAAAATTTCCTTAAAAAAAATTAAACTTCCACCCCAAAACTCGCCCACTGAAGTCAGTTAAGAGAAGGGACGTTATTAACTTGACTAAAAAGTCAGAACAAGCCGTCCTTTGCTTAGCTCAACTCTGCTGCTTAAAAAAAAAAACACAGTGATTGATAAACAATCACGCGAAATAGCGGTCTGTTACAAAATTACCAAATATCATATATTCAACAAAGATTATTATCAAAACAAGTTTCCCGTAACTATTGCTGTGGAAAGAAACAAATCCTATATGTGTGTATGGTCAAACACCCAGTAACTAAGAGCGTTGTCTAGGGGGTAATTATTTATTCCTTAAATCACAAGCCAAACTCACAACACACTCTATCTAGATGAAACTTCTGATTCAGTATCAGACTTTAGACATTTATCTAGACTCAAACTTGGATCTTAATCCCGCGACGAGCCAACCATTTATGTCGTAGAATTTATTGAGATAGGTTGAAGATGTTTAAGGTCCCGTCTGAGCAGAGGTGATAATGGTAAACTATGTGAGAATAAGGGGTAAGAAATAGCTTTTTATCACAAGGGGGTGAGAGTGTAAGAGAAAGGACAGTCTCTGGATTGAGTAATTGCTCTAACCCCAGCCTATCTCACGACAATATTTAACTAGACTCCCTTTCTCTCCTGGTACATATATATATATACGAGTTACACTCCACTTAAATATACACAATTCTGTGACATAATACGTACAGACGTGAACCAAGCTATGGATAACATATACTGGGCAGGGGTTTTGACCAACACGATAACTTACGGTTTTATTATGTTTATTATCTTTAAAAAAATCACATCAATATTATCTATCAGAACGTATAGTTTACAGACATAAAAAATGCAAGAATATTTTTTAACCCAATAGGCTCTCCTCTATTGCAAAGGAATCCCAAAGTAGATCCTGACAGAGGTAATTAACCCAAAAGATTACAGTTAATAATAATATATGTAGGGATAGACGATAAAGTAAAAGAACCAAGTCTCTAGTTAATCTATCCTGAAACAAAGAAGACAACAAAATGATATAACAGTAGTTGCGAACACGAAAAGACTGAAGTGAGTATAATGATTATAGAAAATATGAAATATTCATTTTCTCTTTCTTACAGTCTGTCGGTCTGTGGCCACAAGCAATCAGCAATCACACTTACCTACTACTCTTTAACACATCTGTGTATCTTTGAAATATTTCAGGGTGGTGCTATCCAAGGGACCCCAGTTCCTCCAAGAATGATTAATTTTTCCTAATGGGGAACGTCCGCTTAAATAAGGCTAATATTATGTGTCAAAAAGTTCACGTCAGGTAGTGCAGGTAAATATATATTGCGATCAAAATGTTCACCATGGGCAGCACACAGATGTCCGATATTTAAGGAAAATGTCTGGTGGGTACACTGTTAGAAAACCAATAAGGATAAGCAAAGGATCTCCTATCTGTTTTTATCTCTCTTTCTGGGGTTGGGTGCCGGTTATGGACCCAAGTATTCTTTTTTCTGGATAAATCCACTTAAGAAAAGAAAAAAAACTACGATAGTCAATATTCTGGAAACAATGTTTATATATATAGATATTTGGCCACCACAGGCGGATCAGATTTTCTGTGAACAATCTGGGTACTTTCTTGTCCAGTTCTGATGTTTTATTCTTTAAATGTTTATATGTGGGGACTCTCTCTGTAAGAAGACAAGAGAACCGCACAGGTCCAAATTTCTTCTTCTTCTTCTTCTTCATTCGTCCTGAAAAGGACGTTGGTTGCGTTGTGTCCATTTACAGCGAAGCTGCGATATTTGCGCCTTTCGGCCGACACATCCGACTTCAGCACGGCATTTTTGGGACCGGGTTAGCCTTCCCTCTTCGATCCCTACTCGCTCAGCCAGACTGCAGTGATGCAGCCTGTTTCCAGGACCATCACTTGGAGGTGGAGTAGGGTCTTGGTCAGCTCTGGTTCGCTGACCCTGACGCAAGCAGTCTAGCTATGGGTCGCTAACTGAATTCTCACTGTTGACGCGTCTTAGGTCCCAGGTCCAAATTTAAGACCCAATAATATTTAAGAATGTTTTCTGGAGCTATTCAGACCGCTAGATCACAGGGTTGATCGCCTAGATGTAGAAAAAACAAACATTTTAACAATGATATCATTATTATATTCTACACTCGTTAGGTAAGACCTCTAGATCACTCCGGTATTAAATTATATTTAAAACCCACAAAACTTTAGTAATTCACAAAATTACGCATGATGAATAAAAGTATATTCATCTCTAATTATCAGTCGCCTAGCGTATATTAATTAATTTAAAGCGTCTCTTACTGGGGGAATAGCAAGAAATTAAATTTACTTATTACAGCTGGAACTATTTAAAATGCTTATTTAATAAACACAGAAATCCCAGTGAAAACATTAACACGTTAAGGCACTCACAATTCTAATATATATATATGATTACCGCCACACAAGGAAAATGACACTCTCCGTGAATCTCAGAAATTCTTTCTATATAAAACTCCAAGATTCGCGCTAGCAGATATCACCAATTCCTGGGGCAGACTGATGATGAATTTTCTAAAACTGCGCTAATATACTGAATCGGCCCATGTCCCCATGACTGGCAAACGCGCACCTGCGAATTTCTTCATCCATTCTATTATCAGGTGTTAAACAGAGGGTGCTGATCTCGGCTCTTGACATTGTAACCTGATCTCCGGTGGTCTGCCTCTCTGTGGGAATGTCAGTAAGAGATACCGCCGCGAGAGAAGACAACAAAAGGGCGAATGTCCAGATAACTTATGGCATACCAAACCAGCAATCGGGGGAATGACTCGAGTTGTTTAGTTGTAAGAGAGAAAAGGGGGACTGAGGGATTAAAGAAAGAGAGGCCCGATTTTCATACGTCACTCTCAGCTCGCCCCTTCTTTGTAAGGCCAGTAAGGGGTGCGGCCAAACCGTTGAAGTTTTTGATGAATTTCTGGTAATAAGCACACAGTAATAGGAACGATCGTGTTTCTCTCTTCGTTCTTGGCCTTTTTGCTGCACGTATCTTCTCTACGTTCTTAGCAACTGGCCACATGGAACCGTGAGCAGTGGTATGCCCCAGGAAGTCCAGCTTTTCAAATCCCATAAACATTCTAGGTATAGCCGTGAGACCAGTTTCCTGTAGTCTCATGAGGAGCATAGCAACCGTAGCAATGTGTTCTTCGTAGGTATCCGTTGCAACTAGTATATCGTCCATAAAGTTGTGTATATGTGGACTGTGCAATGGTTCTAAAAGTTTTTTATCATCCTTGTGAAGACTCCTGTTGCGTTATGTAACCCGAATGGCATCACGTTGAACGTATAGTGTCCATTACTTGTGCTGAAAGCTAGCAAAAGCTTAGTTTCCTCCTTGACTGGTATTTGATAATAACCTTTACTCAGGTCAATCTTGGAGAAAATCCGTGCCTTGCTTAGCTTGCTAAACAGCTCAGAAGCACTCTGGAGAGGTTCCGGCTGGAATTCCGTTACAGTGTTCAGTAGACGGTAATCGATGCACAGCCGAACTTCCTCATTGGGCTTCTGCAATAGCACTACGCTTGCACTATAAGGAGATGTAGACTCACTAATAATTCCTGCTTCACGTAGCTTGTTGTCGTGGAATATTCTAATCCACATATATAAATTATCAGGTAAATATGAAGCCTAACAAATACATTTAATAAAGAAAAGAGCAATGGTAAAATAACAGTGCTGTCACAATGACTGTACTCGAAATCCTCCTTGTTTTCTGCTTCGTCTGCAAATTGTAACGCTTTCACGTTGATAGTAAAAGCCTACTATATTATTACCCGCTTTCTTCAATGAAACGTGTACTAAACTTGAGATACGCAAGCTGATCTATGACCTAAATTTAATATCTCATTCATTCCATTTTATACACGGCGTAACTAAAAAGACAGATAAAGCAGGAGAGAGAGAGGGGCGAATGAAAGCAAGGACACATGCAACACTAAACACGCGTCGCGCGATACACAATTGCTGCCATCACGCGTGTAAGGCCACATGCACTAACTTTTTTTTTTCAGACGGACAGTGATAAAAAACACTAACCTTCCCAGAGTTAGGTTTTAAAAAACCTGGAAAACGCTTATTAGAAAAGATGACATTAGATGGGTTTACGTTTGAAAACATTACAGTACCCAGACAGCACATCTTCGAAACAGGAGGTAGAAGAAATTGCATATTTTGAACGCAGCCACTTAGCTCTTTTAAATTTGTATATTTGGGTTCCTTAGGGCTTGCTGACAAAGAATATGTAAAACGTTACGCAAATAGTCTAGGAATTACCAAATTATAACCAAAATAAAATAGTGGGGGTGCCTGACAGCATGAAATCATTTCTGCTCATAAAATTTTTTTATAACGTGTTTGAAAAAAACCTTACGTTACGGAAATAGCCTACCATGTTAACTCCTAATTGATTGGAGCGCAACAAATATAAGACTAAACACGATGGGTCGGGCTATAAATACTATCTTGTGTTGTTATGGGAAACGAATAGAAGGGGTACTTTTTTTGAAAAGATGTGTAGATGTGGTTTCATTGGGTAGAGCTGCGAATATACTCGATTCAGAGCGTCTGTTCATTGCCACATCTTGTAATAAACCTACTAAGAAGCAGTGCGTTGAGCACCAGTGTATAATTTTTATAAAATAAAGCCTGGGACATCGACAGATCGGAGTTGTGCTATATTCATTGCCAGTCAACGAAACTGTTTATTATTCTATGAATTGTGGTAAGCTTGAAATATTCAATATCTTTTAATGAAAATTGAATGTAAATTGTTAATTTATGCCTGTATATATGTGTAGTTCAGTAGCGAACATGATGTAAAGCCTATAATGCTCCAGCCTGAACAGAAGGTGTCGGAGGAAAGTAAAACTGCATGGAATGGCCAAACAGTACACTGACACCTAGATTATTGATTAGACAGAAATAATGCTGGAATTGCAGAGGCGTAGTAACCATTAGGGAGGGAAATACTGGTATAAAATATTTCAGATGAAGCTGACAGTTGGCCTAACGCTCTGAACTCAATGTTTGTGATGTATTGTGCTCAGTGTAGAAAGAGAGTATAAATTAGTTATGACGTAGAAGGTACATCCTTCTTGTTTTCAGGGACCGTGGTCTTAAAGTTATTGAGCAGCACCTGGTCAGAGCTTTGCTGAAGCCAGAGGTGGACAGCATACTCCTTGGTCCATATAGCAACCAGTGGGGTGGCTCCAGAACTCATTAAAGTAATCGAGCAGAGGAGCCTTTTTCTGCAGTCATCACGCAAGATAAGAGAGTGTGCCCATGGAGCTCAACATTATGTACCCCCATCTTAAAATGACAGTGTAAAATACAATTAAGAGGGGAATTTAATTGTTTTAATATCAGGAACTGAGAACATCTCCAATACTAGTTCCAATAAAGACAAACTATTGAAGTCATGATGACAAATACCAACAGAGCTTGAACAAAACAAAACCAGTATTACCTCATATTACTACTACACAACTGACACACATAGGATACTATTAAAAATACATGTCACTACAAGATTCATATTGAGAAATTCTGTACATATAACTTGTAATTAAAATTGATTGTGATTCCTGGTTCCCTTTGTATTTGAATCAGGACACATATACTATCATGACAGCACTGAATACATATTGTTATTTGAAAAGTTATCAGTGACTCCTTTAAGATATTCTCATAGAGTGTTATATGTATGTGAGTGTCACAGTGTTGTCAAGTGTGGTGGAATAAATTAAATTGTTTATCTGTCTGTTGTTGTTATGACTTACACTTCATCATACACATACCCTAGACATATAACGTAGTCATCACACTATTCCAGAATAATTCTGACTGAGGTATACATATGTGGCAGCAAGTAAGGTTACCTATAATACACTACTCTTATTAGATATAGATACCTTCACAGCTGATCTCAGTCAGTACACTAAGTCCCCTATAAATATTTATAACATCCCACTTTACCACATATATTGGGGTCTCGCTCTCGGGATTTTGAATCTTTACCTATTAAAAATATTGGGGGTAATTCACTTCAGGGAATATAAGAATTAAAAGGTATCCTTGGGTGGAATTAAATAAGGTTGAGCTCTCTGTGCCTGTGTTGTCCATTAGATATATATTTAGAGATTGAATTGTTAGTTAGACATTTTATAAACTTACCTGATAGACAATGGCGGACCTAGCCAAATTTCGATCTGCTGCTGTTCAGACTGCAAAAGAGTCAGGATTAGATGGGCAAGTTATGGTTGCCTATGTCACTACTGAATGTGACAAATTTATTGAACGCGAAGAAAGAAGGTTTGAAGCCGAAAGAAAGTTAGAGGCTGAAAGGGAAATTAAGAAGTTACAATTTGAGGCTGAGGCTAAAGCATTGGAGGCAGAAAGAGAAGACAAGAAATTAGCTGCAGAAAGAGAAGAGAAGAAATTAGCTGCAGAAAGAGAAGAGAAGAGATTAGCTGCAGAGAGGGAAGCAGAAAAGGAGGAGAAGAGATTACAAAGGGAACATGAGTTACGACTAAGGGAGTTTGAGTTTCAAGGCCATGCTCCTGAAAATGGTGCCAGTCCCTTTGCCTCTGATGCCACTGCTAGCCAAGGAGGCTCAACCTCAGCTATGAATTTTCATTTAGATCATTTTGTTGAGAAAGACGATGATATAGAGAGCTATCTAAATAGGTATGAACTATTAGCTACCACGTATGGGTTAGAGAGAGAAAGGCGGAGCTTAAAGTTATCTCAAGGACTTCGTGGGGCAGCTTATGAAGTTTTTGCAAAAATGAGCAGAGGTGATCAGGAAAATTATGACATGCTAAAGCAGGCTCTTTTGTTAAGATATGAAAAGAATGCAGAATTCTATAGGAAAAAATTTAGGAATGCTAAACTACTGTCAGGTGAAACCTATCACCAGTTCTCTGCACGAATAGAGACATACTTGGAGAAATGGACTTCTCTGGGGAAAACCCAAGATCTTAAGGAAATGGTCCTTATAGAGCAATTAAGAGAGTCCATGGCTCCAGACCTGAGAAAGTTTCTCATGGAACAAGGTGCAGAGAGGCTGGGTGAGTTGCTAAATGTTGCTGAAAGGTATCAAGCAGCTCAAGCAGAGGTAACAGGTAATAAAAAGAAACAAGTGGATAACTTTAGGGCACCACAGAACTTTAATAAATTTGATCCTAGGGATCAAAACAAAGGTAAGCACCAATTTGATAGGCCACGGTATGAAAATAAAAATAAATTCCCACAATTCGATGAAAGGAAATATGATGAAAGAAAATCTTTCAACCAAGGAAAAAGGTGGTGTAAAAATTGTAAGATGAACAATCATGACACTGACCATTGTAGAAGGAAACCTCCTCATTGTGCTGCTATGACATCGGGGAAAAAGGAAAAGAAGGTCAAACCTGAAGAACTACAGGAACCATACCACCCCCCAGTGTGTGAAGATGTCATCTGTAATGGTGTCACTATAAGGTGTTTATATGATACCGGTTTAGATTACGATTCCGTTGTGAGTTCTCACCTGGTGCAGGCCGATCAATACACCACAGAAACAGTGGAGATTCAAACTGCAACCAAGGATGTAGCTACCATGACACTTCCCGTCGCCCGAATAAAAGTGAAAACGCGATATGTGGAAGGAATCATAAAAGCAGCAGTGATAAATGAGCCAATCTACCCTCTGATATTGGGGTGTAGATATGTCTTCTTGGGGAATCCCAAGAGACCTGTGATATTGGCAACAGTGCAGACCAGATCACAGTCTAAAAAGGAGGAGGATAATCCAATAAATACTCATCCAGATGAGATGAGGAAGGCACAGGCTGAGGACAAAACACTCAAGCCATGTTTCAAGAAGTTGCCCAAATCTCATACACCTCCAGGCAAGGGAGAGTTTTATATGAAGAACAAACTGATATATAGGAAGGCTGGATCTGAATCCAATGGTCACGGACAGCTGGTCCTTCCCACTTCATATAGGACTAAAGTGTTGGAACTAGGGCATGCGATTCCCTTCAGTGGTCATATGAGAATCAGCGCAACAGGACAGCGAATAGCTTGTCACTATTTCTGGCCAGGAATAACTGAAGATATCAAACGATATGTAAAATCCTGTCCAGAGTGCCAACGAGTAGCACCTAAACATTGGACTGCACCAGCAACTCTGGGGGAAATGCCCATAGTGGGAACACCCTTTGAGAGAGTTGCCGTGGATCTTGTGGGACCTCTCACCCGAACCAAGAGAAGGAACAGCTACATTCTGACTCTGGTGGACACTTGTTCTATGTGGGGAGAGGCAGTAGCCATGTCATCGATTGATTCTAAACATGTGGCAGAGGCATTGCTCCCAATTTTCACAAGGTTAGGCTTTCCCAATCAAATCTTGACTGATAATGGCTCTCAGTTCAAGGGGAAACTAACTGAAGAAGTTTTCAGGATCTTCCAGGCCAAACAATTCCATTGTAGTGTGTACCATCCCCAAGGGAACGGCCAAGTGGAAAGATTTAACGGCACATTGATGTCGATCCTGAGAAAGTTGGCACACGAAAAACCAGATACATGGGACCAGTACCTGCACGCCGCCCTCTTTGCTTATCGGGAGGTACCCCATAGTTCAACCGGTATGGCCCCGGCAACATTATTGTTTGGAAGGCCAATAAAAGGTCCACTCGAAGCTTTGTTAAGAACGTGGACTGATGAAAAGGCAGAGGAAAACATTACATCTTCATACCAATATGTGAATGAGCTGACCACTCGTTTAAAAACTGGCTGGAAACTTGCCAATGAAAATTTGAAACAAGCCAGGAAGAAACATGCTGCCTATTATAACAGGAAGGCGAAAGACAGAAATTTGGCTGTGGGAGAGAAAGTACTGCTTCTTTTGCCCGGGAGTCAGAATAAGTTACAAATTGGATGGCAGGGTCCATATACAGTTTTAGAGAAGGTGTCTAGAACAAATTATAAGATAGATAAGAAGGGGAAAGAAAAAATCTATCATGTGAATCTCCTGAAGAAATATTTGGAAAGAGAACATCAGGAAGAGACACACTTGTTGACCTTGTCCATCGCCATGGAGATGAAAAAGGAACCACTTTCATCATTTGAATATCCATTACACCCCTGTGAGACAGCAGCACAGGTGAAAATCAGTACACATTTAACGAAAACTCAGAAAGAGAGAGTGCAACAGGTTCTAAATAATCATGCAGAGGTGTTAACAGACCGACCAGGGCATACAAACCTATTGGAATATGATATGAAACTGATAGACCCCACACCTGTCTGTATGAAACCATATTCGATTCCGTTTGCTAAGGAGAAAGCTTTGAAGGAAGAGATAGACTATCTATTGAAGGAAGGAATTATTTCACACAGTGAATCTTCGTATAGTTCCGGTGTTGTGCTCTTACGGAAGCCCTCTGGAGAACATAGACTCTGTATAGATTACAGGAGACTGAATGCTATTACAGAAGGACAGGTGGATCCATTGCCGGATACAAATCAGCTGTTTGCCAGACTAAATAAAGCTAAATATTTCTCAAAAGTGGATCTGAGTAAAGGATACTATCAGATTCCAGTAAAGCCTGAGGTTAGACCATACCTAGCTTTTAGTACCTCAGAAGGACACTATGAGTTTAATAGATTGCCATTTGGATTGAAGAATGCGCCTAGTGTCTTCTCTAGAATGATGAGAAAATTATTGGACCCTCTGAATAATCCATGTATATCAAATTTTATGGATGATATCCTTATAGCAACAGAAACATTTGAGGAACACATTGACTCTCTGAACATGCTGTTTAATCGACTTAGGGAGGCAAATTTAACAGCCCGACCAACCAAATGTTGCGTTGGATGTAAAGAATTGGAATTTTTGGGACACACAGTTTATCAGGGAAACATGACCCCTGACCCAAAGAATTTAGAGAAACTACAGAAAGCCCCGAGACCACAAACCAAGAAGGACGTGAGATCCTTTGTCTCATTATGTGGTTTCTACCAGAAGTATATCAAAAACTTTAATTCCATATGTGCACCGTTAACTGATTTGACACATAAAGGACATCCAGATCGCATTACATGGACACCACAATGTGAAATGGCTTACCAAGAATTGAAGGAAAAGCTCACAAGTAAACCTATTTTGAAATTACCTGACTTAAGTCAAGAATTTATAGTAAGGACGGATGCCAGTAATACTGGGTTAGGTGCAACTCTACTACAGAAATCAGATGCATTGGATGGGGAATTAAGCCCAGTGGCATATGCTAGCAGAAAGTTGAATAAAGCTGAAATCAACTACTCAACTAGCGAAAAAGAATGTCTTGCAGTAATATGGGCAATAAAGAAATTCAATATTTATCTGTATGGGAAGGCATTTAAGTTGCAAACGGACCACAAACCTTTATCGTTTCTAGCACAGGCTAGGCATGAGAACTCTAGGTTACTCCGATGGTCTTTACTTTTGGCTCCATATAATTTTAGCATTGAGTATATATCTGGAAAAACAAATTTGGGAGCGGATTTTTTAAGCCGCCATCCGTGTGATGAGAATCACCGTAAACCCCAGAAATAATAATAAATTTCTCTATGTGTATATAGAATAAAGGACTGACATATAATGTCTGTTTTAAGAGGGGAGATGTCGTGGAATATTCTAATCCACATATATAAATTATCAGGTAAATATGAAGCCTAACAAATACATTTAATAAAGAAAAGAGCAATGGTAAAATAACAGTGCTGTCACAATGACTGTACTCGAAATCCTCCTTGTTTTCTGCTTCGTCTGCAAATTGTAACGCTTTCACGTTGATAGTAAAAGCCTACTATATTATTACCCACTTTCTTCAATGAAACGTGTACTAAACTTGAGATACGCAAGCTGATCTATGACCTAAATTTAATATCTCATTCATTCCATTTTATACACGGCGTAACTAAAAAGACAGATAAAGCAGGCGAGAGAGAGGGGCGAATGAAAGCAAGGACACATGCAACACTAAACACGCGTCGCGCGATACACAATTGCTGCCATCACGCGTGTAAGGCCACATGCACTAACTTTTTTTTTCAGACGGACAGTGATAAAAACACTAACCTTCCCAGAGTTAGGTTTTAAAAAAACCTGGAAAACGCTTATTAGAAAAGATGACATTAGATGGGTTTACGTTTGAAAACATTACAGTACCCAGACAGCACATCTTCGAAACAGGAGGTAGAAGAAATTGCATATTTTGAACGCAGCCACTTAGCTCTTTTAAATTTGTATATTTGGGTTCCTTAGGGTTTGCTGACAAAGAATATGTAAAACGTTACGCAAATAGTCTAGGAATTACCAAATTATAACCAAAATAAAATAGTGGGGGTGCCTGACAGCATGAAATCATTTCTGCTCATAAAATTTTTTTATAACGTGTTTGAAAAAACCTTACGTTACGGAAATAGCCTACCATGTTAACTCCTAATTGATTGGAGCGCAACAAATATAAGACTAAACACGATTGGTCGGGCTATAAATACTATCTTGTGTTGTTATGGGAAACGAATAGAAGGGGTACTTTTTTGAAAAGATGTGTAGACGTGGTTTCATTGGGTAGAGCTGCGAATATACTCGATTCAGAGCGTCTGTTCATTGCCACATCTTGTAATAAACCTACTAAGAAGCAGTGCGTTGAGCACCAGTGTATAATTTTTTATAAAATAAAGCCTGGGACATCGGCAGATCGGAGTTGTGCTATATTCATTGCCAGTCAACGAAACTGTTTATTATTCTATGAATTGTGGTAAGCTTGAAATATTCAATATCTTTTAATGAAAATTGAATGTAAATTGTTAATTTATGCCTGTATATATGTGTAGTTCAGTAGCGAACATGATGTAAAGCCTATAATGCTCCAGCCTGAACAGAAGGTGTCGGAGGAAAGTAAAACTGCATGGAATGGCCAAACAGTACACTGACACCTAGATTATTGATTAGACAGAAATAATGCTGGAATTGCAGAGGCGTAGTAACCATTAGGGAGGGAAATACTGGTATAAAATATTTCAGATGAAGCTGACAGTTGGCCTAACGCTCTGAACTCAATGTTTGTGATGTATTGTGCTCAGTGTAGAAAGAGAGTATAAATTAGTTATGACGTAGAAGGTACATCCTTCTTGTTTTCAGGGACCGTGGTCTTAAAGTTATTGAGCAGCACCTGGTCAGAGCTTTGCTGAAGCCAGAGGTGGACAGCATACTCCTTGGTCCATATAGCAACCAGTGGGGTGGCTCCAGAACTCATTAAAGTAATCGAGCAGAGGAGCCTTTTTCTGCAGTCATCACGCAAGATAAGAGAGTGTGCCCATGGAGCTCAACATTATGTACCCCCATCTTAAAATGACAGTGTAAAATACAATTAAGAGGGGAATTTAATTGTTTTAATATCAGGAACTGAGAACATCTCCAATACTAGTTCCAATAAAGACAAACTATTGAAGTCATGATGACAAATACCAACAGAGCTTGAACAAAACAAAACCAGTATTACCTCATATTACTACTACACAACTGACACACATAGGATACTATTAAAAATACATGTCACTACAAGATTCATATTGAGAAATTCTGTACATATAACTTGTAATTAAAATTGATTGTGATTCCTGGTTCCCTTTGTATTTGAATCAGGACACATATACATTCATGACAGCACTGAATACATATTGTTATTTGAAAAGTTATCAGTGACTCCTTTAAGATATTCTCATAGAGTGTTATATGTATGTGAGTGTCACAGTGTTGTCAAGTGTGGTGGAATAAATTAAATTGTTTATCTGTCTGTTGTTGTTATGACTTACACTTCATCATACACATACCCTAGACATATAACGTAGTCATCACACTATTCCAGAATAATTCTGACTGAGGTATACATATGTGGCAGCAAGTAAGGTTACCTATAATACACTACTCTTATTAGATATAGATACCTTCACAGCTGATCTCAGTCAGTACACTAAGTCCCCTATAAATATTTATAACATCCCACTTTACCACACTTGTCTATCTCTTCCCGTAGCGTATCAGCTTTAGCATACGGAATAGGGTAAACTCTGGTTCGAGCAGGTGTCTCGTTTGTAAGTTTCATATCGAACTCTACGAGATGTGTTCGCGCAGGTATGTCCGTTAAAACTGCTTGTACTGTTTCATTAGCGCCCTCGTTTCTGTCTGTTGTGCTTCAGAGAGAGTGTCACCGAATTTTACATCTTTAAAAGATTCCATTTGTTGCAGTCGATATTCCGTGCAACTATCGTCATCTTCCACATCTTCGGTAGCTATGGCCAGGAGATGTTCGGAGGACGGCACCGGTCTTTCCAAGTATTTCTTTAACAGATTTACATAGTAGACCTTCTCCTTTCCTTTAATAGAGATCTTGTAGTTAGTTCTTGAGATCTTTTTCAGGACGGTAAACGGCCCTTGCCATCCGATGCGTAGTTTGTTGCTTCCGGTTGGCAGTAACAACAAAACTTTCTCCCATGGTTGTAGTTCTCTCTCTTTCGCTGCTTTATTGTATCGTTTTGCGTCCTTTGCGCGTGCTTTCTTTAGGTTGGTTGTTGCTAGATGCCATCCTAGCTGTAACCTTTCCTTAAGTTCCGATACACATTTGCTAGCTGAGACGACTGTCTCATCAGCCTTCTGGTCTGTCAGGGACCGAAGTAAAGCATCTAGCGGCCCCTTAATAGGTGTGCCGAATAAAAGAGTAGCTGGGAGAAAACCTGTAGAGGCCTGTGGGACTTCACTGCAGGCGAATACTGCTGCAGGAATGACAAGGTCCCAATCTTCAGGTTTCTCTTGTCCCAGCTTACGTAACATCATAGTGAGGCTGCCGTTAACACGTTGAGGGAATCCCAACAGTGTAAAGATCTGCACTAGGGCTTCTGTGACATGCTTGGAATCCGTGCATGTTAACGGTATAGCTTCTGCCCACAAAGTGCATGTGTCGACTAAGGTCAGGAGAAACCTGTTCCTTCCTTTAGTCCTTTCTAGAGGTCCTAAAATGTCGATTACAACACGTTCAAATGGTGTCCCCAATATTGGCATTTCACCCATGGGAACTGTCGGTGTCAAATGCTTGAGTGCCACCCGTTGGCACTTGGCGCAGGATTTCACGTACCTGATAATATCAGAGTTCATTCCTGGCCAACAATAGTGAGTCGATATTCGCTGATAAGTGGCGTTTTGTCCCATATGTCCGCTAAAGGGAAGAGAGTTCTAAGATTTGGTCTCTGTACTAGGAGCTGATTATGCCCTTGATCAGGGTTACCCGTTCTACGACAAAGTACGCCATCCTTAGAAAAAATGTCCCCGTTGTGTCTGCGGTCCTTAGCCATGGGCAGTTTCCTAAAGCAGGGCTTCAAGGTAAGGTCCTTATGTTGCACCTCTTTTAGTTCCTTAGGTAACAAATTTGGCGCAGGCTCCCGTTCCTTCTTGGTTTGCCCTCTTGTGGTTACTGCTGCCACAATTGGATCTTTCGGTCTCCCAATAAAAACATATCTACAGCCACGTATGACTGGATAGATCGGGTCATCCATAATAGCCGCTTTGATCACACCTCTGACAATATCAGAGTGTATCTCCACCAATACGATGGGAAGCGTCACGGGTGCATCTCCTTTGAAAACTGCACATAGTTTGACGGTTTGTTCTGTCTCTTGACCTGGCTTGACCAAGTGTTTTGCTACAATGCAATCAAAGGACAACCCTGTATCAAGCAAACAGTATGTTGATGTCCGTTCAAAATAACAGTTCCTCGCGTTGAGGGCTTCTCCCCCTCAGGTTGAGAATCACTGACATTAATTCTTCCTTGCGAGGTTGGTTGCAAGCATCCGATGCGATTAGGCCCGGTATGCTTGCTCTGATCAAATGTCCCGCGCGCAGGGGTTTCCCCTTTTTCACCCTGTCCTTTCTGACCGCGCTGCCATGTAGGGCGGTTGGGTTGATCAGAATCTTTGTTGTTGGTGGGGTACCTGTTTTTATGGTACTAAGATTTTTCCGGAGTTGAATTCTGGGGTACAGTTTCTCTGTGGTTATGGTGGCGAGAAGAATGGAAAGACTGTTCCAGATTATTTTTCAGAGAAAGCTTATCTGTCGGTTTGTGTTTGGCGCCTGGCAGTTCGGCAAGCGCATTGTTATATCGCTCAGACTTGATCAAAATGTCTTCTAGCTTTACTGCGCCTTGTTCCGCCAGAAATCTACGAGTGTCACTTGACAAAGTGTTCTTTATTTGTTCGGTTACTACGAACTCCTCACGACCTTCATAGGTGGAGGGAAGCTCGGAAAGCTCCAGGCACTTTGTCAAGTATCCCTTCAGACGAGAAGAGAACTGCTAAAGAGTCTCAGTGCTGTCCTTTCTGCTGTTACGGAACAGTTGCAAAAATTTGCGAGCGTTCATTTCGAAACGCTCAAGTAAAGCCTTCTTCAACATGTCGTAATCGTCTTGGATGCTGCTTCCCAGTTTTGCGTACGTATCATACGCAGAGCCTTTTAAAGCCTGAGAAATCTTCAAACACCAACGTGACCTTTCTAAACCGTACAGATTTGCTATTCTCTCAAATTTCTCTAGACAGCAGTCAATTTTCTCATTTGGGCTTGGGAAGGATTCCAGGGCAAAAGACATAGCTGCTAGTTGAGATTGAATGTTGAAAAGATCAGTTGAATGTGACTGAGGTAGAGAGTCTCCGTTGCTGGAGGTGGAGGCAGCCCTACGGCTTTGGACCTGTAGGGTCTTAAGCGCCAGTTCGTGTTGTTTCTACTTCTGTCGTTCGTTCGCCCTGCGAATTTCCATTTCCTCCTCAATCTTCTTCTGCTCCCTCGCTTCATCTGCCTACCTCTCCGTATCATATCTGTCAAGATCTTCGTTGACTGTCGCGAGAGGTTCAGATGTTAAAGAAAATAAGAAGATATCCTGGACATAAAGGTGTATCAGATGATACCAGGATAGTGCCAGATAAGAGTCTAGTCTTATCAGTAATACTCCCTTCTCTGAAAAGTAAGGGTGTATAGACAACAAAGGTAGGGTCAAGCTGTGTAAGTTCCCAGAGAAGATGGTGATGTAGTACTCTGAGTCCATATCGGCTACCTCTCTTGATCCACCTCTGTGATTATGGTAGATAATATTGTTTCTGACTCTGCTAGGGGAAATTATTTAATTAAAATTTACCAACATTGAATAAAAATTTAATTTAAAGAATTTAAAGAAGTCTGCTGGTAAATATTTACAATTTATTTATACATGTATTCTTTTCTGTTTGAAAAGTTTTTTTTTTTTAAATCAAATATTTTACAAAAGTAAATAAATAAGAACAGTGCAACAAATATCTTTCACTTGTGTTAAGATTTCTATCATTTTGTAGACAGTTTAGCTTGCTTGATCTTTCACTGAAGAATTTCTAGTGGTATTAGTACAATTTAATTGAAGCTCTATACTGTCTTGTTCATCACGAACTGGGTGCGTTTATTTTGGTGAGCAGTCATAAACTACACAGTTGCCTTGAGAGCAACTTACCTGAGTCACTGCAGATGGCTCCCTCTGATGCTGGAGAGAGTCTTCAGATGAAAACCTTCCAACTGTTACACACGATATGGCTGGTCCTCTACATAGACTGGCACTGCATTCGTTGCAACTTTCTGTAACAGAAGCCTCTTCTTAGTTGTTGTAGGCTTTAAGTTAAAGGGTTAAACCTGAAACGAAGTCAAACGCAATCCCTGCATTTGCCTATCAATATCCCTCTATGACACAGATGGGGACGATAGACAGTTTCAGACTAGCGTGCTAGCAGATGCAGAAGGTATAGTATAGTAGCAACAATCATTTTAGTTCAATGTGATCATAATTTTCTTCTACCTTCTTAATTATCATTCGTTTCCCATGATTCGCCTCCATACAATAATTTGGTTGCGAATAAAACTACTAAGTAATAGGTCAAATTATACAGTACTTCAATCCCTTTCATCCTTCCTTATGTTCCTGGCAGGTATCTCATTCCATTCAAGAAATACTTCTTTAAATACATTTCTAAACTCATAGACACTTCTTGGCCATCATTCTCAATATTTTAAATATTTCCGAAGGCGGGCTTTGCCTCTAGAATTACACATGAGCCTGTAAGTTTCACCAGTACACACTGTCCATTCCTAACACATCTATACACATCTTATCGCACATGTGGATTAATCAACAGAATTACACACGCAGACGAGCCCTTAAATGTTGATTAAGGTCTGCTAACAGGTACAGAAGGCAAACACTTGCATTAAAATATGCTCCTTTTTTGCCGCTCTCTGTATATTCAAATAATAGTGACTGATCCGAGTTTGTTAGGCAAGTCTATTTATAGTGTGACCTCGGACGTACGAGATGGGAACCCCAAGAAATGCAATCACGATCAGAAAATATGGATACCTTTTTGCCTATCGTTCAATGTAGGAAAACTACTTTTTTAATTATCTCCGTTATTCCTGATGCGATTTTATTCCCCCAAACTTTAAATTATTCCCGGAATTAGGATTTATATATCTGTGTAATAATCTTTTAATTTCCAAATTGCATTTTATGTTATGCGTAGTTTAAACTACTAAATTGAGGACAACCTGAAGCTTCGAATGCATTCAACCCAAGATTTCTCCCTTCCTATATTAGAATTATTAAAAGTATTATTACTTAATGGTAGAGTAACATTCCTAATATTGTTTTGGTACCCTCTTTCAAGTATTACTTCTTCCAAAATGCTGTAGTAAAATTCCGAAGTTAATCAGGTTACACAGATTGGGCCTTGCCATGTTTATTTTCCCAGCGATAGTAAACACAGGACCAAGAAAGCGTTTTCATTGGTTAGTGTATCATATCGTTCTACAATGTATGGCGCGCGGTATGGTCAGAAATATTTAGAATTCGTGATGTGAGACAGACATCATTTTACGACATTGACAAACGCCTTCGCTTCTTCTCCTTGTAATCCCTATTCCCTTGCTTCCTCTCTTAGCATTTGTCTAAGTTTTGCACGCTCTGCCATTGCAAATAACTGACTGTGACTTACCCGAGAGAGAAGTAAGAAAAAGGATACACTGGTTCCCTACCAATTACGAGAAAAATACAAACAAATATTCTGTAATTTAACTGTGATACCTCCTCCTTGTTATCAGTTATCTAATCTATCGCTGCTATTATCTGGCAACTAGGCTCATAATGCAGACGACTAAGCCAAATAAATGGTAGATCAGGCTAATAAACTGACAAACAAACAAAAATTTTTAAGGATAAAAAAAAATTCCCTTCATTTTTAAGTCCACCTACAAGTCCACACCTGAAGTCAGTTACGGTAAGGGAGGCTATTAACGTGACCGCTTTGGTCAGAATGCACTCTTTAGCTTAGTTCAAACACCGCTGCTTAAAAAAAACATGGTGATTGTCAGACAATCGCACGCTACCAGCGGCCTTGCATTAAAAAATCATTACATAACATCTCTCCGACAAAGATCACCCTGTAAATCTAATTGTTTATACTCTACAATGCTGTAGAAAAACAATTGATATTTGTGTGGTCAGCAGGCCAATAAACAGAACGTTTGTCTATGGGATAATTATTATTAGTGTTACTTAAACTCACAAGACAACCACACTCTGCTCTATCTAGACTATAAAAAAAGATTTAAATATTAGACTAGATACAGACTAGATCCAAATTTGGAAACAACTCAATCTGACGTACTAGAAAACACAAGTCTAAGGACTTCGCACCCTTTCTGTGGTACTAGTTCCAGATCCAGCTCAAATTCCCGGAAAACCGGGCGACCCATTCTGTCGTAGATTTTGGATAGGTGATTAAGATAGATTCTGGTCCCGTCTGAATAGAACTGAAAAGGTGGTAACTCAGTGAGAGATAAAGTAAAGAAATATATTTCACGAGTGAAATGGTGAAAAGATAGAGTCTGTCCCTGGATTGAGAAGATACTCTAGTCCAGCCTATCTCTACGAATGAAATTTGTTTATCAGACAGTTTACCTTCCTGTATATATTAACATAAACGCTATAACCACTCACATACACACACACAGATAAGTGACGACAACTTGACGCACAAACGCGAAACTATAGTAATGGTGTAGGGATATTGAGCCAAGCTGACCAACACAGGTAATTAAGTTTTATGTTAAGTTTATTTATCATAAAGAAAACTTCACAACATTCATTATCAAATATCAAATATAAAAATCATAGGTTACAGAAATAATAAAGAAACAGACACATAAGTGCAATTTCCTCTGTTGAGACAAGATCTCGTTAGAAGAAGAAATTAACCCCCAAAAGGTCAAAAGATTAGCACTATGGTATAGAATTTAATTATACTGTAAAGAACAGAGTTCCTAATTAATCTATTCTGAAATGAACAGTATTAGCAAACATAAGAAGGAAAAAAAAACAAAGTGAGCACAATGATTATACAATATAAAAATTATTCACTCCTTCTTTCTCTCGCTTCTGACAAACATGTGGCCACATTTCAATCTCACTTACCTAATCGTTGATTACAACATCTGGAACACATCTCCGTGGTACACACAACAAATCCAGGGTTGGGTTTTGGCAAAATACGCCCCAGTTCCTCCAAGACTGATTAATCCTCTTATTGGGGAACGCTTACTTTGTTACTGTTAATAGGATTCTGTTTATGTCACATCAATTAGTCCAGGGAGGAAAAACAAATTCGTGATCTAATGATCACAGTGTACAGTAGCTGGTAATATCCGATAGTTAAAGAGAATGTCACCAACGGGCTGATCACCCGTTTGCCAGTCACTTCGATTACGGAAACAACAGCAAATGGATTGATTTGCCGTTGCCCTAAAGACGCCAATAGGTGTGATGGGAAACAATGGCAAAGAAAACCTATCTGCTGTTGCCCTAAGACGCCACTAGGCGTAATGGCCACTGACTGCTTTGACGGTCGGTGGCTAAGGACGGAAGAAGAAGAAGAAAGAGAATGTCAGGTAGATAAATCTCTCTGGATAAATCTTCGCCTCAACACAGTGATCGGTAGTCGGGTAGTCTTAATTTTGATATTTCTTCGCCACAGCGTGCTGAATGTAAATGAAAATGTAAAAGAATCTGTGTAGCTATATGTCCAGTTACAGTTATTCTTAGCGTCATATATTGGTACTCTCTCTCTCTCTCTCTCTCTCTCTCTCTCTCTCTCTCTCTCTCTCTCTCTCTCTCTCTCTCTCTCTAGGTGAAACAAGAGGGCCGAACAGGTCAACCTCGAAGACCCGATATTTACATAAGAATGTTTTATGGTATTTGTTGGACTAGACTTAGATCATTTTCTCAGATTAAGGCCGCTGGTAGATTTGGGTTTGTGATCCGTACTTTATATAGGAAGAAAATACAAACATTTAACCACTACATAGTATTCTATCCTAACCCGCGTAAAAGTATAATTTATTATTCACTCGGTTATTAGATTTTGATTAGAAAACACAAGTGTATAGCTTATCTTATCGTTCTTATTAACCCGTGAAAAAAACGCTAGTCATTTATAAAATTACTCATAATGAATTAGAGATAAATATATATTTCGTCAGTACTACATTGCCTAGTGCATTTCTTCTTCTTCTTCTTCTTCTTCTTCCGTCCTTAGCCACCGACCGTCAAAGCAGTCAGTGGCCATTACGCCTAGTGGCGTCTTAGGGCAACAGCAGATAGGTTTTCTTTGCCATTGTTTCCCATCACGCCTATTGGCGTCTTTAGGGCAATGGCAAATCAATCCATTTGCTGTTGTTTCCGTAATCGAAGTGACTGGCAAACGGGTGATCAGCCCCTAGTGCATTTACCAGTCAATTAAATTTTCTTTTGTCTGGATGATAGCGAGTAATTAAATTTTCGTTACAGCCGGAACAATTAGCTATACATTAATTTAATTCGCTAGTCAATTAACACAAAATCCCAGTGCAATATAAATGACGAACTTTAACAATTAAATCACTCAAAATGCTAGTATGAATATTTACCGCAAACACAGAAATTAAAACTATCTCCAACGAAAAACTAAGAAAATCCACTAATACAAATGGCTCTAGAATTCGAGCTAGATGTTCTCAAAATTCTGTGGCTACTAGATAAACTGAGTTTAAAGGATGAGGTATATATATGAATTAGGTAGAAATTCGCTAGCGATTGCGAGATTTCACGCCTTAGCCCGTATTTTGGACAAATCTGCGGTCGACTTCTGAATGAAAGCTTTATTTCTCACTTTTGCCGACAGTAGACGTTGTTCCACGAGCAAATCGTCTCTTTGATCTCCCTCGTTCCGTAGCTTAATTACATTCTCTAGGACTCACGAACAGACGGCTGAGGACGGTAACTGCGGTTATTCCCCATGAGAAATTGCAATCCATCAAAGGTACAACTTTTGACTCTCTCTCTCTCTACACGCGTTCAGTCTGGTCTGTCACTATTACAACGGTTGCCCAATCGCTGGCGTTATAATTCAGTTAACGGCTCTTACACGCTAGCTATTTTCCTGTCCCGTCGTGGACTAGTTAATCGGTCTGTTTATAAACATTCCTAGTGCCTGTAAGACAATAGAGAAAAAAAAATAAGCGTGGCTGAATTATGAGTGAGACAGATATGGAAGTGTAGGGGTTCTGCGTTAACAAATCGTGCATACTAATAAAGAAGCAAGGTGGGAGCCAGGTGGGAGCAAAGACATGTGGATACATGTAATCTATTTACATAACTCTGTCACATACCTCTGCCTCTCCCTCCCCGCGGATTCAACCAGAACAAGGACTGCCCCGCAATGCCATCAACAGGTTTCCTCAATGTGTGTCCCATCCATCGCTAGCGTCTTCCTCTCAGCTCTTGTTCCACTGGCACCCGTCTGGTTCCTGTAATCAATTCCACATTTGTAACTTTGTCACACCATTTCAGTTGTCACACCGACAATCATAAAGTTACACAAATTTTTGTGTGTGACAACCACAAAGTTACATAAACTTGTATGTGGCAACCATAAAGTTACATTAATTTATGTAAGGCAACCATAAATTTACATAAACCTGTGTATGACAACCATAAAGTTACGGAAACTTCTGTATAACAACCATAAAGTTACATAAGCTTTGTGTATGGCAACCATAAAGGTACACAAACTTGTGTATGACAACTATAAAATTACAGAAACTTGTGTATGACAACCAAAAAGGTACAGAAACTTGTGTATGACAACCATAAAGGTACATAAACTTGTGTATGACAACTATAAAGTTACAGAAACTTGGGTATGACAAACATAAATTTACAGAAACTTGTGTATGACAACAAGCAAGTTACAAAAACGTGTGAATGACAACCACAAATTTATAGAAACATACGTACGACAACCATAAAGTTACAGACCCTTGTGTATGACAAACATAAAGTTATATAAACTTGTGTATGACAACAAGCAAGTTACAAAAACGTGTGTATGACAACCACAAAGTTACAGAACCTTGTGTGTGACAAACATAAAGTTTCATTAACTTGTGTATGACAACAATCAAGATACAAAAAACTCGTATATGGCAATCATAAAGTTACAGAAACTTGTGTATGACAGACATAAAGTTACATAAACTTGTGTATGACAAACATAAAGTTACAGAAACATGTGTAGAATATGATTAAAATAGTCGGTCGTTATTAACAATGTAGAGTTGGTGGAAAGAACTAGTCAAATAAACGTGGAACAACAGATGAAGAAAAGTTGACATTGGATTGTGTACACAGTCAGGATATCAGCTGATAGCATTACAAGTGAGTTGTTGTTCTGGAACCCCCTGGGTCAAAGAATTATGAGGAAATCTAAAACGCATGAAGAAGGGAATATGAGAAGATTTAGAACGGATTTAAAAAGAAAAGAAAAGTAAGGTGGTGAACAGATGGCACATGACAAGAGGGTTTTATGTGAGTTGAGTGAAGGCCCATGCTTCACACGGAGCTCAATGATTTTGATGATTATTTGATGGTAATAACAGGAGCATAGTCAATAAGAATCTTTCAATCACTATTTTTATTTCTTCCTTGCCTGTCGTGGTCAGCGCCCTAGTCGTCCCAGTCTGCCTGAAAACAAGTAAGTGATGGAATATCTATATACACACATCCCGTCTGTACATACCCCACCCCCTTTCCCCTTCCCCAAGACAAGGATGCCTAGGGAAAAAACTAGATACATGAACTGCCGCTTCCGTCTGGGCTCAGTCTGTTCTGAGACCATCTTTATATTGATTTTTATGTTCAGTTAGAAGAATTATTGAAGACGGAAGCGATGGTCAGGTTGCTGAGGCCGAGAGAATAGATTTATAAGGAACCAGTAATAGAATATTTGAATTACATTATAAATTTTGTCCTCACATCTTTCTGATTAGGGTTTCCTTTTTGCGATGCGTATTATATAACGCCTGGCCAATTGTAAATGTTGACCTATTGTTTTTGAGAGATATAAGGTTTCGGTTATTTCATGTTGGACTTTATGTCACCCCTATATTACTAACACAGTAGATATTAGTAGATATTATTACTTGCTTACATAAATGACATGACTGGCAATATTCAACAAATAGCACACAATGCTTCCTTTGCAGATGACTTAGCCTTGTGGATCTCTGAAGAACGTATCAGTACTGCAAACATTCTCAATCACTAGCATCACTGGAAGAGTGGGCCAAAACATGGTTCATGAAGATTAATGAAGAGATAACAACGTTCACTGTATTTTCCCTCTCAACTAAACCTCAGAGCTTCCAACTAGTGCTAAATGGAGAAAATCTTCATTTAAATGAAAGTCCCAACTACCTAGGCATTATTTTTGATCGCCGTCTGACTTGGAAAAAACAGGTTAACAGAAATCGAATGAGAGCAAGACAAAGAATGGCAATCATGAAAAAACTTGCTGGAACAACTTGGGGTGCAGATGAGAAAGTGCTTAAGACGTTGTACACAGGGAGAGTGAGGCCAGTCCTTGAATATGGCATGGCAGCGTGGGCAACAGCAGCTAAGACAAACTTCGATAAAATTAGCAGACTCCAAAATCAAGCAATGAGAATTATAACGGGAGGCATGAAGTCAACACTTATAAAAGAACTCCAAAAGATTACATGCCTCCAGCCAATGACAGATAGAAGAGACTGCAGGGCTCAGCAACAGGCCGAACAATTCAAAAGACTAACAGACCACCCAATGTGCCATAGAATAAATGCTCTTAGAAGGCAAAGACTCAAACGAAGCAATTTTGTAGAATCAACCGAACCACAAATGAGAGCAGTATCCATAGATGAAATATCCACTGTTAAACCCATCTACACTGCACACAAGCCTCCAGTTTGGAAACAACATCGTTTACTTAAAATAACAGAAAACATTCCTGGAAATTAAAGAAAAAAGAGCAAAACTGCAACAGATAGAAAATCCATAGCGACAAAATACATAGAGAAACATTACCCACGCAACACCTGGACCCATGCATACACAGATGGATCAGCAACAAATGCAACAAAAAATGGAGGTGGGGGTGTCTTTCTGACCTTAAGCACTAGTGCAGAAAAAAGGCTGTCAGTGGCGACAGGACGATTCTCCAGTAACTTCAGAGCAGAGGCAGAGGCCTTGAAAACTGCAGCAGAAGTTATATTGACAGAAGAAAGCGCAGAGAGACAAGTTGCTTTCTTTACTGATGCACAGACAGTAATTGCAACGTTGAAAAGCCAAAATAATACAGACCTGGATGATCTCAGAATAGTGCTCCACAAACTTTGTCAACGATTCAAAAGTGTTGTGATCCAATGGATCCCACCTCATTGTAACATCACCGGCAATGAAGAGGCTGACAGAATGGCAAAAGAAGGTTCACATCTACCTCAGCCTGATGCAAGCATAACGTTTGAGGATGCAAAGAGTTTTATCAGAATCAGATACAGAAACAATTGGAATGTTGAACATCCAGGGCACACACAGAATGATGCTTACTACCAGCTCCACAGAAGAGAACAAGTGGTAATCTTCAGACTCCGCACTGGCCACAACAGATTGAGATACCATCTATTCCACAAGCTAAAGATAGGAACTACCGATCAGTGTAACTGTGGCACTGATAAAATCTAAAGATAGGAACTACCGATCAGTGTAACTGTGGCACTGATAAAATCTAAAGATAGGAACTACCGATCAGTGTAACTGTGGCACTGATAAAATGGCTGCTGAACATCTGCTTCAAAGTTGCCCCTTATATGCGGTACAGAGAAAGTGCATACGGCCGACGCCAGCTCCTTTCATGGAAAAGCTTTACGGGGATTCAAATAGCCTCACACAGACTACTGCTTTCTTTGAGAACATTCAAGTGGATGTCTGAGAGTGTACGAAGAAGAAGAAGAAGAAGAAAAACTGTAAGATTTTATATTTTAGTTACATTTCAAAAAGATGATGATGATCATCATCATCATCACAATGACCTTTCAGTTCCCCAAGGATCTTAGGCCTTAAACAAACTTATACTAAATCTTCCTGTCTTGTGAAATGAGCTCAAGGTCATTCAATGTCTTACCCATTCCCTTCACGTCTGTCTCTAGCTCTCTTCTCCGCGTTCTCCTTAGTCTCCTTCTATGTCTTTTACCGTGGGGATTCCAGAACCAAGACTTTATTGTAATGTTACCGACAAGTTTCCTCAGTGTGTGTCCCATCCATCTCCAGCGTCTTCATCTGACGTCTTGTTCCACTTGCACTTGTCTGGGTTCTCGTCATCAGTTCCACGTTAGTCATCGTTTCATTCACTTCAATCTTTCTATTGGTGGGGTGGGGGGGGGGGAAAGGGATGTTTGATGGAGGTATGGCGTCCGTTTTCAGAACCAATGAGTCCTAATGATGTCATCCCCCCCCCCCCCCCCCGATCTCATGGGTTGTGAGATCGGATGCCTAGTCTTCTTGGGTAAGGGCGAAACAATAGGAGGTCCCGTGCGCAAGTTACACTCGTTAAACATTCCACGGCAGTTGAAAATCGTAAAGAGTAGATCATAAGGCCGCTGCCTGGCAACCTTTACAAAATTAGGAAAACAGCACAAAAATATTTATAGAATGTGCGATTCCTGTACACACACTTTAGGATCCTCGCCGGTGCTACAGAGTTCCTGCACTGTGCTGAGATCCTCCGTGTTTGATCTAAGGGAGGAGATCGGAGCACTGATGCAGTTGTCCGCGTGCAATAAAGATGGTATTTAAAACCAAAGTAAACCAATCTTCCTATTCTACACAAGCACCCATTTATGAAAGTATGTCACTGTTAAGTTGCTGTTTTTGTTGTTCTTCATGTTATATAGCCATAAAATAGCACAGACTTTTGACATTTGAACTCAAGATTCCGGACCGAAGACGCAGCAAAAGAGATGGAGCAGTCAGCGACTCATAGCTTGAGTGCTTGCGTCAGGGTCAGCGAACCAGAGGTGGAAACAGACTACAGTGATGCAGTCTGGCTGAGAGAGTAGGAATCGAAGTGGGAAGGCAAACCCGGTCCCCCAAAAAAATGCCGTGCTGAAGTCGGATGTGTCGGCCGAAAAGGCGCAAATATCGCAGCTGCGCTGTAAACGGACACAACGCAACCAACGTCTTTTTCAGGACGAACGAAGACGAAGAAGAAGTAAAGATTATGAATGTTTGTGCTGCACGTGATTTCTGTGGATCGTTACATATTTCCCATTGCAATGAAATCTCTTATATCCTTTTGCATTCTTAATTTGATATCCTTGTCTGCCCTCGACCAGTGTTTATATTGTTGCCTAGGTATATGTTTGAAATTACATCTTTTAGTGGTGTTTCTTTGAATGCAATACTTTATCGTTTCCTGCATTTATTTACTCTTATTGACTTTGTTTTCTTCCTGTGTATTGTATTTGCTAGTTAGATATTCCTGACGTATGAGAGTGAGTCATGGACAGTTAATAAACAAGTAGGGAAAGCACTAGAGGCCACAGAGTTGTGGTTTTACGGAAGAATTTTGAAAATACCACGGACAGGTAAAAAGAGAAATGAGGATGTACTGAAAGAGGCCAATGTGCAAAGGAAACTTATTTCACAAGTTAGAAAGAAGCAATCCACTTTTTGGGCGTGTTATGAGAAGAGGGAATCTGGAATATATGGTAACAACAGGTAAGATTGAAGGAAAAAGAGATAGGGGAAGATAAAGAGAGCAAATACTGGACAGTTTGACATCGTGGCATGGAAGGAGGTTAACAACAGAATTTTAATAAATTGTACTGGAGGCAGAAAGTTGGGGAGAGACATGATCTCCTACGTCAGTAGGTATGATACTTGAAGAAGAAGTTAGATATTATTCTTTTTTCTTGTCTCTGCTTGTCTTTTATTATTTTCTCACAGCTGTTCTATATTTCTAATGTTTAAATCTTGCTTATGACAGTCGCTGATGAAGGATAACACCGGAACAACCTGTTTCTAGTATATTGTTCATTTGTAAAAGGAGTGTAATACTTCTTCTTCATTAAAAAAAAAAAAAATTTCTTTATCTGTGACTCATATTTTTGTGTTGTGTGTTGTGTGTTCTGTGTTGTGCTTGTTAAGCGCTCTTGTTCTATCCTCTGTGCGTGTCGTTCTTCTAATTTCTTTTAAATTTTACTTTCTTCATTTTGGTTACGCCAAAATTGTTGGTAATGGAGGATTACTGAATCACAGTGCACAGAGCTGAGGATTAGGTTGTTCAGTTTGGATTTTTGTGTGTTTGTTGTTATGTTTGCAATCGAATGTGAAGAGTATACCCGAAAGCTTTTAAAAAGTGAGAAGAGACCCAGATGTCGTGTTGCGCTTCCCGCCATCACACCTGATTATAATTATTGAGCTGAAAGTATCGTTGGAATCTAGATTGAGCAAGCAGTATTCTTTCAAAATGACCCAATATAATTTACCTGATCACGGAATTGATACATAAAAGGTTCCTATTAAAAGTTATTGCTATAGAAATAGGCGAAAGAGGTCTTCTGTCAGCATCAGGATATGATCTACTGAAACTGTTGGGCCTGAAGAGAGTCAAAGACAAAAACATTTAAAAGACTTGCTAAAACTGACAAAAAGGACTCGAACGGGCAGTCGCACAACCACCATGGCAATGAAATTAAGTTTATGTGCAATGAACTCTTAACTTTAATAACCAACTGAGGTTGGCGAGATAGATACAATTAGAAGTGATGAGCCAACGCAATAACTGTAAACAAGGTGCAGAGGATTCAATGTCCGGTGCGAATGTAACACGTTCAGGATGACACTTGGGAGTCCCAGCCCATGTGGGTCTACCCCCCCCCCCCTTTTTTTTCCTGTTTTAGCCCAGAGCGCCAAGATGATAAAAAGCACCGAAACGTTTGTCTAAAGGGGACAACTTCTGATGCTCAGATTACCTCATGTTAATAAAGATTAATATTAATCTGTATAAAGATTCCTAAACACTGGAGAAAGACCTGAATGTGCAAACCCAGCTCTAAGTTGACGAAATTATAGTGAGCGAATTATAAGGAATACTATTCGCAGCTGTGAGAACAGCCCAATACAGGAAACTAACTGAACAGGAAGAAAAACGAACCGTTTATTATCTGAAAGGATGGCTGTACCGGAACGAATGCGTGTAAAGATAAACCGAATAACCTGACCAAAAAAAAAAAATACAAAAATCGAAATACGCGGGCACGTTAATGATACGAAAGGGAAATGCTTTACGGAGATAATGATTAGAATGTGACAAGCAATATCAGCATTAAATGAGATAAATAAAATGAAAAGATGTATTGCTTGTAATCAGTCATTACCTGTACAGAAAAGATGATAAGTGCAGAAATGTTGCTGTGAACAGGATTTATTGTGTGGTAGTGAATGTTGGACAGTGCGCACTCATTTAAGATCAGTCGATGTAGCAAAGATGAGCTTTCTCACACACACACACACACACAAAATTATAAATCTCGCGGAGATTCTTTTCTGTTTCTTTGATCTTGTAGCTCCGGTGGAGTCTTTCAATTACTCTACATCAGTTCCTCTTGTCCTGTGCCATCCTTTCAAGTTCTTTCAATGCCATCTTTATAGTTCTTATTCCTGTCTCCGGTTTACTTCTGTTATTTTATCTCCATCAATGTCTTGTATCGTAGGCCCGGCTTGTAATTCACCCAGTGTCCTCAATGTATGTCTTTTTTTCCGTCAGTCTTTTCTTTAGCGTTAGTTGTAATGACATTTGTCTGCTTCTTTCTATGAGTTCAACATTTTAAATCCTGTCACGCACTTTTAATCTGCTGCCTTGCAGGTTGACTGGGGACAGTCAAAGACTAAGGAAGGCAACCCGACATAAATGTAGGTTGAAATCGGATACACTGGGCCACAGGCCTAACAAAACAGTGCAACGTACGCCGCTCGATGAATCCACATATGGCCGACACCAGTACCATTCGTGGAAAAGCTCTACGGAGATTCAAATAGACTCAAACTGATTACTGCTTTCTTTGAAAACATTTAAGTGGACGTCTGAGAGCGTATGAAGAAGTACCGTTAATCCCGCTATTCTCTGGCATTAGGGCAATTCTCAAGTAACTTCAGAGCAGACTCAGAGGCCTTGAAAACTGCAGCAGAGGTTATAATGACAGAGGAAAGCACAGAGAGACAAGTTGCTTTCTTAACCGATGCACAGTCAGTAATTGCAACGTTGAAAAGCCAAAATAATACAGACCTGGATGACCTCAGATTAGTGCTCCACAAACTATGTCAACGATTCAAAAGTGTTATGATCCAATGGATCTTATCTCATTGTAACATCATCGGCAATGAAGAGGCTGACAGATTGGCATAGGCAGGTGGAAAGCTACCTCAGCCTGATGCAAGCATAACTTTCGAGGAGGCAAAGAGTTTTATGAGAATCAGATACAGAAACAAATCGGATGTAGAGCATCCAGGTCACACACAAAATGCTGCTTACTACCAGCTCAACAGAAGAGAACAAGTAGTAATCTTCAGACTCTGCACTGGCCACAACAGATTGAGATACCATCTATTCAACAAGCTAAAGATAGGAACTACCGATTAGTGTAACTGTGGCACTGATAAAATGACTGCTGAACATCTGCTTCAAAGTTGCTCAACATATGCGGAACAGAGAAAGCGCATATGGCCGACACCAGTACCATTCGTGGAAGAGCTCTACGGAGATACAAATAGCCTCAAACTGACTACTTCTTTCTTTGAAAACATTCAAGTAGACGTCTGAGAGTGTACGAAGAAGAAGAAGTTCTCTGTGATGCACTACCACAGTAAATCAAATAGTTTTGAAATAAGGCAAAGCATAAAAATAGATAGGCATGTTAATAACATTAGATAGAAGATAGCATCTCAGAGATGAAGAAAAGAAAATCGGAGATAAGGAGTAAAATAAACATGCAAAAGCAGCATCCAAATAATGAAAAGCATTTTATGCAACAATTCTTTGTCAATAGAAGAAAGAAGAAAAGTTCTTCAGTGTTACATAAATCTTATCTAGACATACAGGAACGAGTCATGGACAATTGGTAAATAAGAAAGAAAATTCGTGGATACCACAAAGGTGAGAACCTGGGATGATGTTTTAGTGACGTGATCAGAGTGCAATAGTGGTGTTTTAACTGAGGAAGAATCTTTTATTGATACACTCGTCCAATTAGTACCAGCATCAGCCAGCACCCCTGCTACATGCATATGTTATGGGATCGTGATACAAGAATCTGCAATACTGTACTATCTTTATGTTTACTCACCATCAGCATACTCATTATTTTGATCCTCCTCATTATTATATCTTCTGTATTGTAAGATCATCATTCATAATCATTACATATCAGCTCCTCAATGAGCATAGTCCTTCAACAAGCTCATGTTCTTTCCAGTGCCGTCAGCTCAGTCTTTCCATGTCCTCCGTATCCCTTTCATTTATATCCCCAGTCCTCTTCTCCGTGTGTTTTTCGGGCTACTTCTACCTCCCTTACCCTGGGTATTCAACAACAAGAACTGACTGGTAATGCTATCAATAGATTTCATCAATGTGTGCCTTATCCAGCACCAGCGCCTTTATCTTGTCATGCATGCCACAATCTGTGATACGGACAAGTCTAGAACATGTCATGTTACTTGACAGGTAAAAAGGATTATTTTACGGCTTTTTTTCTGTAACATGCTGTGTCAAATTATTCCATTAAAAGTTATTTTAAACAAAAATACAACAACAACGGAATAATCTGACACAGCACGTTACAAAAAAAAATCCGTAAAATAATCCTTTTTACCTGTCAAGTAACATGACATGTTCTAGACTTGTCCGTATCAGAGATTGTGGCATACATGACATCAGGCAACAGAGTGTCAAGTCACCTGTCGGACGAGTCAACCATCGATAGGCTTGAAACAACAGAAAATCAAGAACGGTAGAAGTCAGGTGGTATTTTCGAACATTCGGTTAGACACTTTAGAGGACTTGTTAGAAAGCAGAGAGTGGATGATGATATCGTGGTGTACATACAGTATTTATTATACAATCACTTTAGCAAATTTCATATATATATATATATATATATATATATATATATATATATATATATATATATATATATATATATATATATATATATATATATATATACGATATATTGTCGATTTCCGTTGTCCAAAAGCAATTTCACCCGACTCGGGGGGGGGGGGGGGAAAGAATACAATAAATGCCCAGGGAAGGTAAAATTTCGAGGCAGATACAGTGGTGGATGGAAGCGGAGGTCGCCTGATGATGATGTCAGGAGACCCAATACTTAGCAGAGACATTTGTATTCTTTCAGTTTGTGGTACAAGTTGCCAGCAGTCGACGCGACACCAACATCAGAGGGGTCTTGAAGACGCTTGACAACTTTTGTAGTTACCTCAGCCTTAAACCATGAGAGGTGCTACAGTCATGAGGCTTGGGTATTGTAAAGAAGTACAGTCCAAGGCACGTGTGAGAACCAACAGCTGCTGAAGCAGACGCTAACCGACCCCACTCCGTGAGCTAAGTACCATAACAGCGCAACCAAAGAACATTAAAACTTTTCCAAATTTTCCACCGTAGTTTATATCATTCGATGATGATAAATAATCATCGCTTTGTTTTTAATCCGCAACTTTATTTATTTTACAGTTTTAAACTATGAGTGATTATTACACCTGTTTATCTGTAACTGTAAAGCTATAGTTGGTTTTATCACTATTGAGTGAAGTGTATGTCTGCAATCGAATCACTCAAATTGTTTTAAATATACTCATGGAACAAAGTAAGTGTGCAACACTTTATAGGGCACTGTGCGTGATTTCATGGACGAAATGAAATAAAAGTTGGCACACAATGTGGTTGAATATTGAATAAAAGACCAAGTGATCACTTTGATTTTAGTGAAAGTGTCATGAAAGAAAGATAAAAACTAAAGTCAGTGTGGCATCCCCACGAAAAAATGAAATCTTGATTTCAGTACCGTGTATGTCCACCTTGAGCTGTTATCACTGCTTGACAGCGCCTTCTCATCGAGCCAATGAGATGTTGGATCTGTTGTTGGGTGATGTTATTCCATTCTTCGTGCAACGCTTCTGCTAACTGGTGGTGGTTTTCAGGAGGATTTTGTCTTCTTCGCAGCCTACGCTCCAGTTCGTCCCACAGGTGCTCGATGGGAGAAAGCAAAACGTTCTCCTGGACGCATGTACACCAAATCACGCCCATCACTGCCTTACAAACATAATCTTGACTCATCAGAGAACAGAATGCGTCTCCATTGATGACAGGGCCATGCTACGTGCTGTCTGGCCTAGGCCAAGCGCGCTTGTCTCTGGCGAACTGTCAGTGCTGGTCTAACTGCAGGTCTGTGAGGTAAGAGATTTGCCTCTCTGAGCCTATTCCGCACTGTTCTGCACGACACGGGTCTTAAACCCTGAATGTTCCTGGCAGTCCATGTTGCCTGAATAAACCTGTTACGCAAGTGCATAAGGCGTATGTAATGGTCTTGTGCAGGGGTGGTAACTCGTGGTCGGCCACTTCTATGGCGATCAGCAATGGATCCAGTTTGGTGGAAACGAGCTTGAATGCGTGATATAGTGTTCCTGTGAACATTGAAATGTCGTGATACAGCTAATATAGTCGCTCCAGCAGCTAACATCCCAATAGCTATTGCTTGCTGTTGTTGGTTCAATCTTGGCATTGTCAAAAAAGATGTTTCTGTTGGACTCTTGGTACTCTCTATTTCAACGATTACGTTTTCACATGCTTGTGATTAGAGCTACACACTTACCTTCCTTTTATCTGTGATAAATTCTCCCCTACGGCACTTTTCACGTGATTTATCTTGCACCGTGATTATCTCCCCATGAATAGTGCGATCCAATTGTAATTGCACGAGTAAGTGAACAACACTCACATAGAAATGTGTGCCAACTTGCATCTGAGTTCACCCAAGAACACACAGACAGTGCCCTGTTGAGTGCTGCACACTTACTTGTTTCCATGAGTATACATAAACAGATACAGCTATTAGATTAATAGTTGATGAATCACCCTCACCGGGGGCTCAGAAATACGAGCGAATATATTTCATCACAGAATGGGCGGGAGAATAATACGTTCATGACAGCTTAGATGATCTCAGTTGTTATGCTTGCTTTTGTTTAAAATCCCGTGAGGCTCCCTTCAATAGAATGAGGTTGTACATGAGGGCTGGTAACCTTATCATGTAACAGCAACGACATCACTGCTAAAAGAGCTTGTGACTGCTTAGACCAGGCTGCAGTGCTGGCTCTATGTAAGGAGAAGGAGGTTTGGCGCAAAGGAGAAATGTATTAAATATGGTCTATGTGAGAGCAGGCGAGAGACAGAAGAAGAGCAGCAGTTCAAGTCAAAAGATGGCCTCTTCCAAGAAACAAAATTATGGGAAAGGTCAGAAGGAAAGGAAACCTACCCAAGACTATCAACTGAATACATTCATTAAACCCACACTGGTCTACTTGTACTGTTATATAACATACAAATACTCGTTCTTCTTCTTGGATATTTAGCCTGCCGGAAAAAAGCAATCAATGGCCATCACGCCTAGTTGCGTTTTGTAGGGCACAACAAACTTTCCCCATTTTATTCGGTCGGTGCTCATCCTTGGTGTGAGTAGAAAAGAAATCAAGTTACGGAGACGGCAACAAATAAAAGACTCATTCATAGACGTTAATTGTGACCTTATACGGGCGACACCATATACATTTGCATCATAGGTTATTTCCTATATATAAAATCCCAGCTTTTTCTGTCAGTACGTAACGCTAAGGGATGCAACTTTGGTTGAAAGTTAGCCATTAATTGTATTGTTTCCCTTATATGTACTCTCCCGAAGATAGTAACTGTTATGATTAAAGTTCATAACATGTATGTCGATATCAATTCAATTCGACATGTTTATTTGTTTACGACCGTTGACCCTGGTTACAGGAAGTGACGTCATTACTTTTGGTGGCCGAAATGGCAGACGCTATATTTGGCCGTCTGCTGAGTTGAGTGTTCCTTGGCTGGGAATCGCTGTGTGTCTTTTCAAGGTTTTGGACGTATGTGTTCTATGCTCCTGAGTGTTTGAAGATTTATGGTCATATTCCTATGTATTCCATCTCTGGATCATCCTTACGTTTCCGTGCGATGATGCCAGTATTTATGTAAGAGGAATGATGTTTGACCTGATGAACGTGAGTTGAATTATTATAATAAAATTGTATGGAAATGTCCTCGACATTGTTCCAGCTACAAGACTGTACGTCGACGATAGAGACTGTCTAGTTGATGCCATAACCTAATGTGCATATTATCAAGATTTGTTTGGAGCTACAAGATGTGTAATAAATATTTATGTGAATCGTCCAACCTGGCCTTTAGAGTATCATTCATGTTGAAGAATACGGCTTTGGGCGGGTACTGAATGGTCATACCCCTATCGGCACCTGATCTGAATCAGTGTCCGATTCATAGTGTTTTATATATATATATATATATATATATATATATATATATATATATATATATATATATATATATATATATATATATATATATATATATATATATATATATATATATATATATATATATCAGAAGGACCTCGGGGCCAATGTAAGTTTACCCCGTATCAACTGGGGGCCAAGCTTAAAGATCCTTGATCTACAGCGGTAAAGGAAGAAATATTTCAAGTCAAGTCAGCTGTTCGTGACTTTTAGGCCTAACCTGGTCTACTCTGAGTGATTGTCATCGTTCCTTGCTGAAAGTGACGGGGAATCCAGGAGGACATTTTTACTGGCATTACAGATAAGTGTATTTATGGTTAAATACAGCCTGTGTTGCTGATGATACTGTTTGCCAGAGTTTGTTTTTTGCCTTATATGTATTTTTGTATCTGCATGTTCTGTGCATAGTGGGAGGTTGGTAGGATTCATGAATTTCTTTTTCAATACCTCGTCACGTATGGTGGAGAAAGATTCATGGGCGTTCTTTAGTTTTATGCATCTGTTTGGTTCATATTGAGGGGCTGGCATTACAAAGCTTTGAGTTATCTGCTGCTATTGAGATTATCATTGCCATTTTTCATTAGTTGTGGAAGTATTGTTCAGTGTAAAATTTTGTTATTGTTGTCAAGTTAATTGTAAAATTTTTATTCAGTTTTTCTACATTATTGTTTGTGAAATTGTTGGTCTAATCTTGCTATCCCTCATTTATTAGATGTCATGCATGTTGTAAACTCGTGCTTGTCTTGTCATATGTGTGATAGAGCTACATTTTTTTTCATTTGTTCTATAATTAATATTTCTGCCTTATTTCTTCATTAGTATTTGCTTCATCTAGCTCTTGTCACTGTATTTAGTCATCTTGTTTGTATCTCTGTTTTTTTAATTGCTCCTAATATAACATCTACTATAATATCTATTATTACATGCAGTTGGGCGATTTTGAAGTGGTGAAATAATTGGTGAATATATTGCTCACATATTCATTACATAAAATTTGCATTATTGTTTAGCTATTGGAAAGCACAATAATTGTGAAATATGGCTACCTTGGATTATTATATTAAGATTGGAAAGGAGTGTGGTAAGGAAGGTGAAGCCTTACTGTCATATGCATCTACTGAGCTTGCTAAGGAGTTAAAGAAGTTGGAGGATGCAGCCAGAGATCAAAGAAAATTGGAGAGAGAGGAGAAGAAGGCAGCTGAAGAATTGCAATTAGCTGAAAAAAGGAGAGAAGAAGAATTAGCTAAGGAGAGAAGAGCAGAAGGAATGGCTCTTGAAGAAACAAAATGGCCTTTGCTCAGGCTGAAATAAAAGCTCAACAAGAACTTAGAATGGCAGAATTGGAGATTGAAAAATTGAGATTGCAACAACCACAGGTTAATCCTATGAATGGCGAGGCTGGTAAAAAAAAATCATTCTTCTAATTTTAAGCTCAATTTGTCAAAATTTAACTCAAATATCGACGATATTTCATGCTTCCTCAATAGATTTGAGACATATTGCCAAGAGTTTAATATTGATAGAGCTACCTGGTCTAGTAGGCTCATGAACTTATTAGTGGGTGAGGCACTAACTGCAGTCTGTACTATGGATGATCAGACTAGAAAAGACTATGATGCTGTAAAAGCCTTGCTACTGAAGAATGATGAAAATGGCTACAGGTTAAAATTTAAGTCACTATTTCCAGATTCAGCAAAAGATTTTACTGAATTTATCTCATCTGTTAAGCTGTACTTTTCTAGATGGGTTGACTTGTCGAAGATTGAAAAAACTTTTGAGGGGCTATCTGATTTGATTCTGAGAGACAAGGTTTTGTCTTCAATTAGTGGAGACTTTTTGTCATTCCTGCAGGAGAGGAAACCAGATAATTTATCTAACCTTGAAACTCTTGGTCGTCAATTTCAAGTTGCACATCCGGGGATGAATCTTAGTAAGAATAACATTAAGGATTCTTTGCCAGTGGCATCTGCTAGGACTGTAAATTATAATACACCAAGGCAGAGATAAAACAGCATAGACAAAAACTATAGAGTTAATCAAAATCATAATTATGGCAAAAACAGAGGCAGATATAATTTTAACAAAAAAAATCCAAGAGCCTGAAAGAAATTATAACTCTTATGATGATGGATATTATAATCAACAGTCATCATCCAGGCCTAATGATTTTCAAAATAGAGGAGGATATAATGCCAGATCAGGCAGAGGACAAAGGTCATTTTATAGAAATAATGACAATTTCTTTAATAATAGAGGTTCTCAACAGAACAATAACTTCAGACAGTCCAGGAACCCTGAACGTTCAAATGCTGTCGTACATGGTGGTGACAATAATCCAGTTCAGAATAATAACGGTTTAGCTCATGCAAATGCATGTAGTGTTGATTTATCCAACAGTGCTAATTGTTCCGAATGTAACTCTTTGTTTCATCTACAGGGAGTTCCAAGGCTTCTATGTGGACATCCATTACCAGTCATGTCCTCATATGATGGAACAGGTTCACTGGTGCTTAATAAAGGCTTTGTGAACAACAAACTAGTGTCACTTTAGAGGGACATAGGATGCACAACAACTGGAGTGCGCAGGTCGTTGGTGGATCAGTCTTTTGGATACTCCGTACTTTACAGGGAGATCGCTAGTGTGCCTGATGAATAGTCCCATCGCAGGAATTACCTTAGGAAATATTCCTGGCATTCGTGAATGAACAAAGGATGATATTGAAAAATGGGAACAACAGTACAAATGTTGTTACAACCAGAGCTCAGGCTCGTGCTGAATTGGATAGTCACATCCAAAGTGATAATGTGGTAGATGAGGTGATGAATGATGAGAATGACACTGAAGAGGTGGTGAATGATGAAGAAAATAATAATGATGAGGAAAATAATGATGATGAGGAAAATATGGATGAGAACAGTGATGATAATTTCCAGATAGAACTTACTGATATGGAGTCTTTCATTCAGAGACAAAATGATGATGATTCCTTGAAGAAATTTTGTCAGGTTGCAAAATCAGATGATGTGATGTTTGATAATAATGGAAAACACTGGTATACGTTAAGAAATGGTATTTTGATTAGAAATTTTCAGGATTCTACATCTGTTGAAAAAAACAGATTATGGTACCAGCTTGTTTTCGACCATTTGTTTTACGACATGCCCACATTAATTGCGCGGGTCATTTAGGTATTGCAAGAACAAAGCAAAGGATTTTGTCGTATTTCTTTTGGCGTGGTGTAACAAAAGACGTTAAAGCTTTTTGTCGCACATGCACAGTGTGCCAAGGGGTGGCAACAAAAAGGCCTAAACATGATGCGCCGATTCACGCAGCTGATAATTCTTTGCGTCCATTCGCAAAAATGGCTATTGACGTTATTGGTCCATTAAAGGTCATATCAGCTAGAGGGCATAAATACGTGCTAACATGCATTGATATGTGCACACGCTGGCCAGAAGCGATACCTCTTAAAACTACAACTACTGTTGACATTGTGGATGCGCTATTTTTAATTTTCAGCAGATTCGGTTTTCCCGAAAACATACTATCTGACCGGGGATCTCAGTTCGTCTCTGACGCAATGAAACAGGTGATGAAAGAGTTCGGTATTGAACGCTCTCTTAGTTCAATATATCATGCACATGCAAATGGTAAAATTGAGAGACTAAATAGGAGTTTAAAGCAGATGTTAGGTAAAGTTACCACTAAGTATCCACAGGATTGGGACAGGGTTTTGCCCGCGATTTTATTCGCTTACAGACAAATTCCCAACGAACACACCGGGTTAGCTCCATTTGAGTTGGTTTTTGGTGCGAAACCTAGGGGACCTATGTCCATTTTAAAACAATTGTTGGTTGGAGCTGACATGAACGAAGAGGTTCAAACCTCATATCAATATGCGGTCAATTTGAGAAAAAAGATTATCGACGCATGCCAAATATCAGTGCAGGCGTCAGAAAAGGCAAAATTAAAGGCTCGTTTGTTTGCCAATCAAAACAGGAAACTGCGCCAATTATGGCCGGGTGATGAGGCCTATGTATTATTACCAAACAAAGACAACAAATTACTTGTGTCATGGAGAGGGCCTTATGACATTATTGATAAATTGTCAGATGTTGACTAAATTTTATCTATTAATGGGAAGGAAAAAACTTTTCATACTAATATGTTGCAGCAATTTCATACCCGTCCTCCGCATCTTAAACCAGTCTTTGAAGCTATTGACGAATCTGTTGATCGTCGCTCGTCTTTAGCGGTTATACAAGAGGAGAGGTCTAACTTATGTGATGGTACTGAACCACTTTTATCATTACCATTCTTACATCTTTTAGCTACTGAGAGTTGGAAAGATGTTTCTATTGCACCAACTCTTGCTTCTCATCAGAAGGAGCAAATTTCTCAGTTACTGCAATCTTTCTTTGATGTGCTCACGGGTGTTCCTGGGCATACAGATATCATTCAGCATGATATCGTACTAACAGATTTTTGACCTATCAAATTGAAATCTTATCCTATACCTATTCACTTACAATCACAGGTGCAAGATGAAATAAAAGAAATGATCAAGTTAAATATCACTACCCTATCACATTCACCTTACAGTTTTCCTATGGTGTTGATTAGGAAAAAAGATAAATCTATTCGTATTTGCATAGATTTCAGGCGTTTAAATGCCCTGACTATTCTAGACGCGGAACCATTACCATTGTTAGGTTCTCTTCTGGACAAATTAGCTTCTGCTACTTTCTTTACGAAATTTGACTTGTCAAAAGGCTATTGGCAAGTGCCATTATCAGACAAAGCGAAGCCTTATACAGCTTTCGCTACACCTCTTGGATTGTTTCAATTGAATTTTATGTCTTTCGGTCAAATTAACGCCCCTGCTACCTTTGTTCGCATGATGCGAAAACTTTTTTTCTGACCGTGAGGATTTAATCACTTATATAGATGATATTTGTTTATTTCATCGAACTTGGGATGAACATGTTGTAGGCATTCAGTCTTTGTTGAATACCTTGCGTCTACATAATCTTACTGCTAGACCTTCTAAGACGAGAATAGGATTCACTGAAATTTCTTTTCTTGGTCATAAAGTTGGAGGATTCTACTATCTCGAAAATCTTAAATCTTGAAATTCCTCGAACTAAGAAACAAGTTCGCAGTCTGTTAGGCTTGGTGAATTTCTATAGAAAATTCTTACTTAATTTTTCAGATATTACCTCAGTTCTGTCCTCGTTGGTAAAGAAAAATTCGCCGAACAGGATCGTCTGGACACATGCGTGTAATGTCTCCCTTAATTATTTTTAAATGTTCGTTTTCTAAATTGCCAATTTTGAGATTACCTGACGCTCGTTTTCCATTTACCCTCAAAGTTGACGCGTCAAATACAGGAATCGGGGGAACATTGATGCAGCAGTTTGAAGGCTACATGCACCCAACGCTGTATGTAAGCCGAAAATTGTCGCCCACAGAGCAGCGGTATCCTATTGTGGAAAAAGAACTACTAGCGATTGTCTTCTGCTTCACGAAATTGCAGATGGGAGCCCGATTCACCCTGGAGACTGACCAAAAAGCACTTTCATACCTCAAAACAGCAAGATTCAGGAACGAAAGGGCCGCTAGAGCCTCGCTCGCTGTTCAACCCTACGACTTCGAAATAAAAGCCATTAAGGGAAGCCAAAATGTCGTAGCTGATGTGTTGTCTAGGTGCATCAAAGATCCTATATCACTTATCAACTCTACGAATACAGATGATTCACAGAATTGCATCTAACCTACATACATACTTCATGATGTCCTGATCAAGAAAATATTACATGTATAATAACGTGTTCAAATGCCACTATACATTGGCACAGCAACTATGATCATTGAAAAAAGTCTCTGACATTGTGCGTATTAACTATGCTGAAAACTAATCTACATGATTACATTTTCAAATAAAGAAACATTGCTGATATGAGAAAGCGGTTCGCACAGCAACAGGATGATGATGAATTCTTGAATGCTCAATATGAAGTAATACCTTCTTGAACTCAGCGCATTACTTACTGATATTGTGGTTGAATGACAGTGCTTATATGCCACTTACAGACTTACAAACATAACTTTGGTGAGATGTTACAACTGATTTCATCTCTGAAGATTTTTGGTGCGGACATATTTTGTCAATCTGAAGTTGAATCACTAACGTCTCCAAATAAAGGGACATAACGCTGACATGAGTGAGTCGAAAATGTCAAGGGGACACAACAAGTAAATTGCTTATCGGACCATTTTTCGATGCAAAGGTGCTGTGATTATAGACAATTGGATTGATCATAACAATATATCACATGGTGGACAATCATGGACATTGTCAATAATGTAATTCTACATACGTCTAGGAACATTGTATGAACATTTATTCATTCGAAAGAACTTTGCATCATGGACTTGAACATTTTTATATAATAATAATAATAATAATAATAATAATAATAGCCCCTTCAGTCATAACTGACTATGGGAATGCGCTCCTGAGGTGACAGCCCTCAACTGCTTATTTTCCTGGTGCTCCTTTCGACGTTTTCTCATCACCTCTGCTTCTTGTGTGAGCCTCTCTTCGCCCAATCTGAGGTGGTGCCGTAAATAGCATCGCCACTTAGTGCGATCGGCAGCTTCATCCTCCCATGTTGCTGGATCCATGTCCAGTGCCGTCATATCTGTGATGATGTCACCATGATACAACGTTAAAATATCTCCAAAATTAACGATGAAATGTAGGGTTAAAAATAATGCGTCAGATACTAGGAGACATGCTCGCCCATGCCAGCCTTTCCCACCGCCACCATTCAAACTAACGAGTTAGAAGTGCAGACGAAACGTTTACCCTTTGTAGATGGGAGAGAACGGAGGACACAAAAAAGGAAAAATATGACTGAACACGTGTTTGAAGTTCGAACGGCAAAAAGACGCAAGTGGGGGTGAAAGGAAAAAAATTCACGTCCCCTAGTTGACATAAAGTAAGGAAATGGACAAGAAAAGGACCTTAGCTCTTGTTCGAGACAGTCATTTCTTGGACGTTTTTCGATACTTGGTCTGTATTTGAATGCCGCGGCAAAACACATGAGGGAAGGTTCTCGAACAAATTTCAAAATTAAACTTGATAAAAAATATGTTTTTTCTTAATACTAGAGTTATGAAAATAAAACCTAGCTAGTTTGATAGCCCATCTTGAGCAGAGAAATAATATGCTTTCATTTATACAGACGGATAGATAATAAAGAAGATATTGACAAAAGACTGTATTGTTCATATCATACAAGCGAATGCACTGTTAACCCATGTCACTAAAAGTTTCCAAAATCTTGGCCTTGAGTCTGCAAACGTAAAAATCGAGCTGTAATTAAAGAGAGGGAATGTGGTGGAGCATTGTAGCTAAAAATAACTTAGGCAGCAGATTCGTGTAGGAAATGCATGTAAAACCAAGTGTGTTTTTATGAAAAAAAAACAAGTAGAGACAGACGGACTAACAGACCGTAATACATACTTGACTGAGATTTGACTGAAGTGACTTTTGGTTGTTAATTTAAAAGTTAGGGGGGAAGTCGGCGATTGGTCAACGCATTTTATAGTAGCGGGATAGAGAGGTGAAAGTTTGCCATTCGACATAAGTCTGTTCAGAGACGCAGTTTGAATCCATGGTGGTGTTGATTCCATAAGAATATAACTATATAGTGGGACGCCATCATACGGCCAGCAGCTCAGCTGAGTTTTGCTAGTAAATGTAACTGTGTTCTCAATTCTGAATTCTGGTAAGAATGAACAATATTTATTCTGTATATTTTAATAATTCGAGTGATTGATACTGCCATATCATAAAAATGATTACGACAAGTAAGTGTTCGCTCTAGATCCCCAGCCCAAGTTCAGGGTCTAGAGACATACATACAAAGAAAATATATAGGCACGCCTAATTGAAACTATGAAAAAGGATCTAGTGTTGAGATCAGTGGAACATATCACCTATCTTATTCAATAGCAGGAAGCTATTGAACATATCTCAGATGCAATGTAGTCTTGGGGAACTAATACTATGTGAAACCAACTTGGTAAGATGTGCTGTGTGGTCAGAGAGATCTGACCCAGTCTATGTGGTGTTGTTGTGTAGTGTTGTGTGCAGAAGTGGTTCAGGAAGTAGAGTTCTGACACATGACCCAATACTTTTGTTTCAGAACTGTGAGTTTCTATTTGGCACCAAAGCGGTGTCAAATGCTGTAGTAATATATACAAGTGTGGACCAGAGCAGTCTATCATTGTGTCAGAGCAGCCGTATATTGCCCCCAGCACGGAGAGGTGGGGCCACAAGACTTTTGTACAGGATCGACGCAGGCGAGATAAGTTATATCTGGCCTGCTGGACTTTCACCAACGACATTTTCAACTAAATTATCCCTAATTCACCATAAAATAAAGCCATGACATTGGGGAAATTAAACTATATATATATTTATCCCTTAAGTCAACGGACAATGTTTGGCAGTCATAGACTGGGAGTGATTACACCATCCCAACAGCATATCTAGTAATAAGTTCTCCTGTGACTAGCTTAATATAAATTTTTTTTTTTTCTATAACCAGCGGCACTCGAGCTTTCCAGCTCTTTCGGCCCAATGACATGTCATTGCGAGGCTGGGGGGTCAGTGGACTTTCCTTCCAACCCGGTCAGGAGCTTCGCTCCTTCCCATCCACACGGGATTTATGTGCAGGAGCCGTTCAGGTTATTCAGTCAAATTTCCGGTCGTAAACATTTCTTCAAACGCCGACGGCCGGGTTTGAACCATGAACACCTGGTCGCCAGTACAACGTCGTAGCCATTACACCAGCGCGGCTCCCAATATAAATATTATTAACCAGTCATTTGAAATAATTAAGTACACATTTTCCATTTTATTATGTCATATGATTTTGCATTCCATTTATGACTCCATAATATTTCTTATGTTCTGACCAACTAAACATTTGGTTCAGAACAAAATAAATTTATCAAAAGATTTAACTTTAAAAACTAAAATAGCCTGAGTTAGTTCAGTGTGTTATAAAATTTTATTAATATTATTAGACTTCTTAAATATCTGTGTGAGTGTGTGTGTGTAATCTACCACAACACATTACATATCAGTACCCTAGATTTTAACGTAGCCACATTCATTAGTAAAAAAGATATGTGTGAGGTCGTAAGTGGTAGTAAGAAAGGCCTTCTGTAATCCACATCTACATTTATCTCAGGAGCCTTCACAGCTGACCTCATACATCACACTAGGTGACATCAACCATACAATACCATCAAAATCCACTACAATATCTCTCTTGCACACATCTTTGAACCTCAGCTGTGGTCGCCCAACTGTTCTCTTGCCATCTGCTAATTGTCCGTAGAAGATATCTTTTGGGATGCGACCATCTTCCATGCGGCGAACATGGCCAAGCCAGCGAAGTCTGCGCTATCTAAGCAGCGTATACATACTTTGAAGGCCAGCACGTGACAACACCTCGACATTTGTCACTTTATCTTTCCACGAGATGCCGAGGATGCAGCGTAGACACCGCAAATGGAAGGTATTGAGCCTTCTTTCTTGCTTAGCATAGGTCGTCCAGGTCTCGCTGCCATATAGGAGTGTGCTGGTGACGCAGGCATTATATACCGCAGCTTTGGTCTTCATTGTGAGTTTAGAGTTTCCCCAAACACACGATGTGAGGCCGGCAAAGGTAGCTGCAGCTTTGCCAATGCGGCTGTCGATTTCTGTATCCAGTGAGAGTTTGTCATTGATGGTAGACCCTAGGTATGTGAAGTGGTGCACCACTGCCAATTCATAGTTATCGATAGTGATAACTGGTGCAGCACCCACATCCTGACTCAGCACATTCGTTTTCTTTAGACTTATTGTGAGGCCAAAGTCCTTGCATGCTTTAGTGAAGCGATTCAACAAGCTCTGAAGCTCCTGTTGGCTTTGAGTGACGACTGCAGCATCACCAGCAAACAAGTCTCTTATAGTGACCCTTCTGATTTTTGTTTTTGCCTTCAGCCTTGAAAGATTAAACAGACGGCCATCTGACCTAGTGTGAAGGCATATTCCTTCAGTTGCAGCTCTGAATGCATGTTTCAAGAGTAAGGCAAAGAAGATTCCGAAGAGGGTCGGAGCCAGAACACAGCCTTGTTTAACGCCACTTCGTATATCAAAGGGCTGTGACGTGCTTCCAGCATATTGGACTGTTCCCTTCATGTCGTCATGGAATGACTTTATCATTTCCAGCATTTTAGAAGGGCAGCCTATTTTCAGGAGGATTTTAAAGAGTCCATCCCTACTAACCAGGTCGAATGCTTTTGTGAGGTCTATAAAGGCGATATATAATGGTCTTTTCTGCTCTCTTGATTTTTCCTGAAGCTGGCGGAGAGAGAAGATCATGTCTGTTGTTGATCTGCCAGCTCGGAATCCACACTGTGCCTCTGGATATATGCGCTCAGCTAACTTGTGTAGTCGCATTAAGATGACTTTGGCAAAAACCTTACCAACAATACTAAGAAGAGAGATGCCTCTGTAGTTATTGCAATCACTTCTGTCTCCTTTATTTTTATACAGTGTTACAATCTTGGCATCTCGCATGTCTTGAGGAATAGTTGTCTCTTCCCAGCACTGGCACAGCATCCTATGCAGGGGATGTAATAGCGTGCTCTTACAGCATTTGATTAAATCAGGAGGAATCCCATCACTGCCTGGTGCTTTGCCAGAGGCCAAGCTATCAATGGCCTTACTGAGTTCCTCTAATGTTGGTTCGGCATCCAGCTCCTCCATAGTTGGCAGACTATTGACAGCATCAAGGGCTGCAGGCGTAACGGTATTGTCTCTAGCATAAAGCTCAGAGTAGTGCTCGACCCACCTCTCCATCTGCTTACCCTTATCGGTTAGCTTCTCTCCGCTGATGGTTTTTAGCGGTGCCGTCTTACTTTTATGGGGGCCAAGTGCTTTCTTTATACCGTCATACATTTGTCTATTGTTGCCTGTTTGCGCTGCGATCTGGATGCTCTCACTGAGCTGGAGCCAATAGTCATTTGCACAGCGTCGAGCAGTTTGTTGAACTTTGCTTCTCGTAGCCCTCAGGATCTGTAGGGTTCTGGCACTCGGTGAACGTTTGTATTCATTCATAGCACTGCGCTTAGCTTCAATAACAGGTGCCATCACATCTGATGAAGCGTCAAACCAGTCATTTGACTTTGCTGTTTTCTTACCAAAGGTGGCAAGTGCAGTACTTTGAATGGTGTTCCGTAGATGCTCCCAGTTCTCTGTAATAGTATCACCATGCTGAGGGCTACTGAGCACTTTCTTGAAGGTCGCAGTGAATTGACCGATCATGAAAAAGTCTGACATCTTGCTGGTATCAATGCGTGGTTTCCCTTCATGTCTGACACGATAGAGTTTTCTTGGTTGTGCTCTGATTTTGCAGCAAACCAAGGAGTGATCTGTGTCACAGTCTGCACTATGGTACGAGCGCGTGGAGAGCACAGACCTGAGGAGTGGCCTTCTGACGAGAATCAGGTCAAGTTGGTGCCAGTGCTTGGATCGTGGGTGTATCCTTGACACCTTATGCTGGGGTTTTGTCTGAAAGTAGGTGTTGGTCACGCAGAGATCTTGGTGGACGCACAACTCTAAGAGCCGTTGTCCATTTTCATTCATCTTGCCAATACCAAACCTGCCCAGACATGAAGGCCATGAAACATTATCGGCACCCACTCTAGCGTTAAAGTCACCAAGGAGAACAAGCTGTTCTTGCCTAGGTATGCTTTTGATTACTGCTGCTAGATTCTCGTAGAACTCATCTTTAGCTTCTGAGGCAGAGTACAGAGTAGGAGCATACACACTGACAAGGGTGATGGGACCTGTGCTAGTTTGCAGGCGGAGCGTTAACAGGCGTTCTGATCCATTCTCGCCTAGATCAACCATGTTAGTTAGCGATTTTTTGACCGCAAAACCTACTCCGTGTTCTCTAGCTTTATTAAGATCTTTCCCTTGCCAATAAAATGTGTAGTCCTTCTCGCTCACCGTTCCAGAGCCCGCCAGGCGCGTTTCCTGAAGTGCAGCTATATCCATCTGAAGTCGTTTAAGCTCATCATTAATTATGGCTGTCTTCCTTACATCGTTTACATCCTGTAGGTTTTCGGATAGTCCAGTCAACATAGTCCGGACGTTCCAGCATCCCAATCTGAGAGTTTGCTTATTTCTATTTTTTCGATAATTGCTTGGTGCAAAATTTTCTGTCCACAGTTCGGGTTTGACCCTAATCTCCATGCACCCAATGGGGAAAGCAGACAGTGGCGGGACAACACCTTATTGACTGGGGGCTGCCCAGCTTGAAGCGGGCGGTAGCTGTCCAATGAGATCCTAGAACCTCTCCCACTGTCGGAAGTAGCCCCTGGCGCCATGCGCTACGCCAATTGGGCAAAATGCTTATAACCGGTAACTGCTACTTCCCGTGTTTTGCCGACACCTATAGGGTGAAGCTGGAGTGTCCTCTCCAGGGCGCGAGCTTGGGCACAGTTATATGGAGATCAAGCTGTTGCCCATGCAGCATGTTCCCCCTCTCCACACAGCCGGTAGATCCAAAGGAACGGCAGTAGCCAATATAGTTTGGTACCAGCCATGTCGCAGGAGTTGCCAGAATAATGTCGAATCGACATTAGACTGCCTTAGGGACTCCGACTCCGGATTTATCCTCAGGGTTTACTCCCGAAGCCAATTCCACAAATGGATATTCCCGCAAGGCAGCGGTGGTTTGAATTCAGAGTTCCTTCTCTTAGATAAGCTACCAACCAAGGATCACGAGACCTATCTGCCCGAAGCTGCTGGTTTTAAGGCGCCAGTCGCTCGCCTTTGCCCCTTCTCCCGTCAGTGAAAACAGTTCACGAGACCTATTGAGCCCACGAAGCTGGAGCTGGACTTTTCAGAGGCTGTTTGAGGCGCTCGCCATTTGCCCTTAGTGTCAATGTGAAAACAGAAACCGTTGAGGTTTTGACACAATTTTGTCACACACACTGAACTTTACTACATTATTTGGCTAATACGCCATACTATTGTTTATTGGTACAACACATAGGCATAGTCTTCTCTATTGCTCACACTAATGTGTTACATACAGGATTGCCTTGCGTCTATTACCATTAATATGTTACATTCATGACATAATATTCTGAAGTACACATAATGTTATTCATTTGACAAAATGTCGCAGTTATACACTTTATTGGTTGTTTGTCTGCATCATGTCATCTATTGTCTCTATTACATAATTTAATTAATTTTAATGCTTTGCATTTTCTGAAGTGACAATTTTGACCTGACTGGAATTTGTCGCAGTTATACAGTGCCTGGACTGATTCGTTTTGTTTGCATTTTGTCATTATTGTTTATTACATTTTTTTTTAATTTTAATGTTGGCATTTTGCTAGGTTACTTCAATTGTGTTAAATGTTATTTGTACTGGACTTTGTTGTCGATGTTTTCCGGACGATCCGTCAAGGTGCCCATCCGCTGCAGGTAAAATGAACAGTCCCAACTAGTGCCTGGGAGAAGATCGGCTACCACTGACAACAAAGAGCCAGGGATCCAGTCCATGTTGACGACTGATTTTGCTATGGACAACATTACCAATCAAGGATTGTTTAGAGAGGACGATGGATGGACCAGGCCAGGATGATTGGTCTGGCGTATCCTTTGTAGTCGATGTTGTTAGTTATTTTGTTACTAATTTGCACACCTTGAGTGTTTATCTGCCTGCTCTGGAGCACAAACCTGGATGCTATACTATTTCATACTAACAGTGAAATTTGATGATACCATCTTTTCACTCCAGTGATGTTTGAACTCACACCACGTAAATAATGCAAACTTCGTTTCCATTATTTGACGGGAAGGGGGGGGGGGGGTAGTAAATGTTATGATTAAAGTTCATAACATGTATGTCGATATCAATTCAATTCGACATGTTTATTTGTTTACGACCGTTGACCCTGGTTACAGGAAGTGACGTCATTACTTTTGGTGGCCGAAATGGCAGACGCCAGATTTGGCCGTTTGCTGAGTAGAGAGTTCCTTGGCTGGGATTCGCTGTGTGTCTTTTCAAGGTGTTGGACGTATGTGTTCTATGCTCCTGAGTATTTGAAGATTTATGGTCATATTCCTATGTATTCCATCTCTGGATCATCCATACGCCTCCGTGCGATGATGCCAGTATTTATGTAAGAGGAATGATGTTTGACCTGATGAACGTGAGTTGAATTATTATAATAAAATTGTATGGAAATGTCCTCGACATTGTTCCAGTTACAAGACTGTACGTCGACGCTAGAGACTGTCTAGTTGATGCCATAACCTAATGTGCATATTATCAAGATTTGTTTGGAGCTACAAGATGTGTAATAAATATTTATGTGAATCGTCCAACCTGGCCTTTGAAGTATCATTCATGTTGAAGAATACGGCTTTGGGCGGGTACAGAATGGTCGTACCCCTATCGGGACCTGATCTGAATCAGTGTCTGATTCATTGTGTAATAATCTATATATATATATATATATATATATATATATATATATATATATATATATATATATATATATATATATATATATATATATATATATATATATATATATATATATATATATATATATATATATATATATATATATATATATATATATATACATATCAGAAGGACCTCGAGCCCAATGTAAGTTTACCCCGTATCAGTAACACTTACCAAAGAAGAATGCGTAAATGACGGTGTGCACAAAAATATATTTGTGTGATCCCGTAAACACACATTCGGATCCTTGCTGCTGCTACGTAGTTCGCGTACTGTGGTGATGAACAGTGATTAAAAAAAAATACTTTTGAATAAGTAAAAATGTCGTTAGGTATTGGTGCTTTTGAATTTGATTCCCGTCTTATGGCGGTCTTTTACACTAGTATTTATATAAGCGTCGATTTACGTAACATTCTTTATGTTTAACCTAAAAGTCGACGAAGCATGTGGGTCTGTAACTAGACAGGGAAAAGACAAAGATATGAGAATAAATGTAGGAAACTACAACAAAAGAGCACTTGGAACCCCTTCCCCCCAAAGATATATATATAAATAATCATTATTTTTCTTTTTTTGCTTCCTATGGAACATGGGATCAAAACTGCACATATACACAAAGCTAAGACAGATGCATTGTTTTGTATAATCCCCTGTCTCTAGTGAGCTGAAGAACGTCTTTGTGTGGGGAAACAAATCTCTTAGAAGAAAATGTCTCTATACCAAATCGACTAGATGTCCGAAGTAGGAATAGGTGTAATAACGCACTTTCCTTAGAGAAATTACACTTTCCTGGAGTGGAAACCACAGGAAGTCAACACTTACGGGTCACAACATAGCAGTCTAAAAAGGAAACAAAAACAGACACCAGAGTTACTCCTCATTAGGAACACCAAGACCAGACAGGAAGCTAAGGTAACTGGAACGAAACACTAATTTCCTTACAATTTTTTTTTTGTCAGAGATCAAATCTGAGCTTAACATTATCCACGATCATCAACCTTTGCCCTTTAGTAGTTACATTCCCATTGTGGAAACACCGAAAATGAAAGAGCCGATGCTTTATCTAGAAGTGGCAGTAAAATGGAACAATTCAGCCACCCATTGCCCTATCGAGAAGCTAAACCCATCATCCACAACAAGTTCAAAAATCAGTGGAAGAAGGATGGTGGCATATACAACAGATCTGACCCAATGCACCAGCTTAATAGACACCATCATCCCATCATTTTCCGATTGAGAACTGCCCACTGCAGATTACTAGGCCACCTCTATCGCCTCAGGATATCTCATACGAATGAATACCCACGTGGAACTGGAATCCAGACCCCTGAACACATTCACCAAAACTCCCAACCCATGATGACCCACGACACCAGACCTGGCCAGTGGGTGCTGAGCTCAGGCAGAAGCTATGGGACTGCCGAGCTGACCTGGAAAAGATTGTGGACCTCGTCCTGCCGACAGGCCTGCTGATTTAGCATGACTACAAACTGAACGCAGAAGAAGAATTACAATACATCCAGACAAGACCTTTATTGAGGATGTCAATAACGTTATTCTAAGTAGATTAAGAGATTGTTTCTTTTCTATCTATTATTCTATGTCTTGATCATAACTTGCTTTATTTATATTGATTCGTATTGTTTTTTGCTACAGTTTTTAAATTTTCACTTGTTGATAATTATAATTCGCTATAATTATATTGAATTACATATTTGTATATTTGTAAGTATAAAATAAGAGTTAATAGCTTGCGTTGATACGCCACTGTAATCATATTTGTTCGGTAATGAACTAACATTTTCAGTTGGGGGAGTTATGTCTTCCAGGCAAATACATTTTGTCAGTCTATTTCTACTCTAGAAATGAGAGAGGTGACAGACTGATAGAGTGAGCAAGAACACATGATACGATAGTAGGAAACACCTGGTTTAAGCAGCATCCTAGACGCCTTTGGACGTGGAAAAGTCCAGGGAACAATGTTCATAATCAGATTGGCTACATACTAATATGCAGGAGATTTAGAAACGGTTTGAAATCTGTGAAAACTAGGCCAGGAGCAGTCTGCAACAGCGATCATGTACCAGAAATAAGAAAACTTAGAATAAAATTGAAGAAAGTAAAGCGAGCTTCAAACAACATCAAGTTAGACTTCTTCTCTTCTTTGATCCTTAGCCGCCGACCGTCAAAGCAGTCAGTGGCCAGTCAGTAAGTTAGACTTCTTCTTCTTCTTTGATCCTTAGCCGCCGACCGTCAAAGCAGTCAGTGGCCATCACGCCTAGTGGCGTCTTGTAGGGCAACAACAAATTGATTCCACTTTGCTCGGTCGGTGGCCATCCTTCGTACAGTGCCCCAACTCTGGTTTATTCTTTGCATCTCAGCCTCCACAGTCCTCCGCCAGGTTGTTTTTGGTCGGCCTCTCTTTCGTTTTCCTTCAGGGGTCCAAAGCATAGCTGTTCTTGTGATGGCATCGGGGTCTCTTCTGAGGACATGACCAACCCAGCTCCAAGTTAGACTTAGCCTTACTTAAATCAGATAAGGAAATGAGTGAAAGATACAACATTACAGTACAGAATAGGTACAATGCAATAGAGAAAATACAGAGTGTAGATGAACAGTGGGAAATACTAAAGGAATCAATACATCAAACATCAAAAGAAATCGTACCAGAAGTAAAGAGGACTGCGAAGAAGAAGTGGATGACAGATGAAATTTTAAAACTGATGGATGCAAGAAGGAAGAAGAAGCAAGACAACGAAGAAAATGACAGACTAAATAAGGAAATATGTAAAACAAATGTAAAACAGCTAAAGAAGCATGGCTAAGCCAGAAGTGCCGAGAGCTTGAAGTGCAGAACGGAAAAGACAACAAAATCTATGTGCAAGCAAATACATGAGTTAACAGGCAGAACGACACAAACAGTCACTGGCTGTTTGAAATCAAAAGAAGGCACATTGTTAATGGGTCATGAGAACATGATAGAAAGGTGAACAGAATAGATCAAGGAGCTGTATGATGATGAAAGACCAGATTTGAACGACCAAGACAGTTGTGAAGGACCTCCAATACTTGTGGCAGAAGTAGAGGATGCCATACGACACATGAAGAAAGACAAAGCGCCTGGACCAGATAATGTAAAAGTAGAGGAAATGGAAGCTTTGGGAGAATTTGGAGTAGCAGTGATAACAAAACTCTTAAATGACATCTACAACAGTGGTCAAATACCTGATGATCTGCTAAAATCCATATTCATAGCTTTGCCAAAGAAACCTGGAGCCATGGAATGTGAAGAACACCGCACCATTAGTCTTATGAGTCATGTGACCAAAATATTATTAAGAATTATCATGAGGAGAGTGAGAAATAAAATTAAACCAGAAATCAGGGATGAGCAGTGTGGATTTGTAGAAGGTAAAGGCACAAACAATGCTATATATATTATAAGAACATTAATAGAAAGAGCCATACAGGTGAAAACAGATCTGTACTTGTGCTTTATAGATTACACTTAAGGCATTTGACGAAGTGAAACATGAGGAAATTATCAAAATGTTAGAAAGCATCAACATTGATGGAAAAGACTTGAGGATAATAAAGAACGTGTACTGGCAACAAACAGCAGCTTGTAAGAATTAGTAGCCAAATAGGAACGTTTCAGCAAGTAAAAAAAGGTGTCACGCAGGGATATGTGCGGTCACCGGACCTGTTCAATCTGTACAGTGAAAATATAATGAGATCTCTAAAGGACATGCCAGGAATATCATTCGGCGGACATAATATAAACAACTTGAGATACGCTGATGACATAGTCTTAATAGCAAAAAGTGAAAAGGAGCTGCAGGAAATGGTTGATACAATAGTGATAGAAAGTGAAAATAAAGGCCTTAGCCTTAACAGCAAAAAGACAGAAGTGATGGTCGTCTCAAAGAAAAGGGCTTCCCCAGAATGCACAATCAAAGTAAATAGAACCGTTTTAAAACAAGTCAATAAATTCAAATACCTGGGCACATTAATAACAATGGGTGAAAGATGCATGTCAGAAGTGAAGAGCAGAATAGCTCAGGCAAAAGTAGCATTCTATAAAATGAAGAGTATTTTATGCAACAAATCTTTGTCATTGGAAGTAAGAAAGAGAGTTCTTCATTGTTATATAGAACCAATCCTGACATATGGGAGTGAGTCATGGACAATTAGTAAACAAATAGGGAAGGCACTAGAGGCCACAGAGATCTGGTTTTACAGAAGAATGTTAAAAATACCATGGACAGCCACAAAGAGTAATGAAGATGTCCTGAAAGAGGCCAGTGCACAAAGGAAACTTATTTCACAAGTTAGAAAGAAGCAATCCACTTTTTGGGCGGTGTTATGAGAAGAAGAAAGCTGGAATATATCGTAACAACAGGTAAGATTGAAGGAAAAAGAGATAGGGGAAGGCAAAGAGAGCAAATACTGGACAGTTTGACATCGTGGCATGGAAGGAGGTTAACAACAGAATTGATAAATTGTACTGGAGACAGGAAGTTGTGGAGATACATGATCTCCTACGCCACTAAACACGGTACTTGAAGAAGAAGAAGATGTCGACAATGAAAGAAGGGTGTGGAGAAATAAACCTTGTTTATCTAATTCATTTCTCTTTAAGATAAATAGCAGTTTCTTTCTCATGATCCCTCAGAATCTTGCTGTTTAAGAAATACTCATTGTTCCATCTGTGAGTCTATATTTATTTTCAGAAGTATTTCTGTAGTACATTATCGAAACTGTCATCTACACTTATATCTGATCTCCCCATCATGCCACAGTCTGCATGTAAGATATTGTGTGAGTCTGTATGTGTGGTATTGAGTGAGTCTGCACATGTGATATTGTGTGTCTGTATGTATGATATTGCGGGAGTAATACCATTGTTTGAGCCTGTATGTAAAGTCTGAAGACAACCAGTTTAACAGATGTAATAGGAAACTCCATGCCGAGCGCAACAACAGGAGGCAATCTGATCAACAGACAAAGCCCCACCCGTCGGACAAGTGCTGCGGCCTTCTTATCTCCTTTACACTCTGGAGGAGGGGGGAGGTAGGTCGACTTGTGTCATGACTCACAAGTGTCAGCCTCCTCTTGTCTTTTCTCCGTCTACGCTGGGAATTGAACCCACTCCTCCTTAGTTGCGACTTTCAACTTCTGGTTTTATCCATGCTGCCAGCTTGAGGGAATTATGAAGGTACCCATCATGTTGTATCTAAATTACTGTCCTGAGTTGCATAGCCCGTTGCCTTTGATTCACAGACAACACGGTGACCTTTCCGCAGCTTCTCCGAGCCTCTTAAGTACTCGCGTTCTTGACTGTCCTTTCACATGTAGTAGTTTCAGTAGGTCATACATTCATGTAGCCTCGACACGAAACTTTAGAAGAGAAGGACACACAAACTGAAAATAACAACTTGGGTATTATGTACTCAATCAACATGACTATCAACATCTCACCTAACAAAACGAGTGTCGACAACGTGAAACACTTTGCTTGTAAACAGCCAAGACCTGACCAACAAGAAAATCGAGAGATGTTTGCTAGGAAGAACCTCTCCGACAACACGGTAATAAAGCACGACCCTTGAAAATAACCGTCAAATGAGTCTATCGCGTGTACAAACAAACATCTATTTGACAGCTAGCACACTTACATCCATCTTGGCTGAGTGCGAACGTATGTAGTGAGCTGGTAAGACTCATTGTTTGTCGAGAAGAACGATGTCCTGTATACAGGAAACACAAGTGTCGCACTATGCCAAGTTTAGGCTGCCTGTAATAGCCTCTTTGTGTGTGAGAAGTCTTTGTTCGTGAGGTCCTAGGTTGGTATTGTGTGGCGCCCTTATTAGCAACTATAATTACTCACGTCGTTAGCGGTCTCTTCAGTTCCGGTTTGAATGGAGACCAGGGGTAACTTCTAGAGGTTGGGTCTTTCATAACCAAAGACGGAAGAGAGGACCGAAACAATGTTGAGGCAAATTGGATGGCAGGGGGGTCGATTCGAATCTCCGATTACAAAGAGTGAATAGCACGCAGAAGGTCTGAAGTGAAACTATTAGCAATTTCCTATTTTAGGAAGTCTGAAGTGAAGTTTTGAGCTATTTCCTATTTTCATGTCAGCAACGTCTGTCTAAACTTTGCGTGACTTAATTTAGTTTCGTTATTTCAAACATACAAGCATGGGAAACTAAGAGCCAGGGATACAGACCTCCAGGACGACCCAGAGTCCGCTGGGAAGACAACATTAGACAATCTTTGAAGGACCGAGGACTAGAATGGAACCAGGCCAGGAGGAAGACAGCCGATAGGATAGTCTGGCGCTCTCTCTTCCAAATCTCTACACCTCACGGCAGAAGGGGAACGACTAAGTAAGTAAGTATTTCAAACATGAATCAAACAAATTTTTCTCCTTCTGTATTCTTAACCATTTGAGCATTAGCGTGAATTTCTCCACGTTTCTAATGTAATTATGGAACTATTTTTTACTTAAACACATAACAATAACATGATGGTAGATTATTGATCTAACAGTTTAGATTATATTTCTAAGTACAACCAAAGTTTGGTATAGCCACGATGAACAATATAGATTATATATGAAAAGTTATGTATAATCACTTTTAACAGTTAAGGTTATAAACTTAATGGCAACTAATTTGGTTTGGTTTGGTTGGGTTTAAGTATTATCTTAATTGCACGTGGACAACTTCATCAGTGCTCCGATCTTCTTAGATCACACAACGAGGATCTCAGCACAGTGCAAACTCCGTAGCACTGGCGAGAATCCCAATATGTGTATATAGGAATCACACATTCTATAAATATATTTGGCGGGTAGGTTTCTAATTTTTATATTTTGCCAGGGCAGTGGCCTTATGGCCTACTCTTTACGATTTCCAACTGACGTGGGATTTTTAACGTGCGCAACATGCACGCGGAACCTGCTATTGTTAGGAATATCCGAGAAAGCTAGGTATCCGATCTCACAACCCAGGAGACTGGGGGGGGGGGGGGGGGGGGGGCATCATTAGAAACCACTGGTTGTGAAGAACATTTCATCCGTTATATTCCCTGTACTGGAAGCGAACACGGTGCCTTTAGAATTAGAGTCAGACGTCATACCTCGTAGCCACTCCTACCTACAGTCCAGAAATTATTATGTCACAATGTCCTAAAAACACAGATACATGCACATGCACATCCATTTTTACATTGTTTCACAGACACACACACACACGTTCTCACGCTTACTTTCTCACACAGTCTTGTACATGTAATCTCTCTCTGACGCTGTCTCTCTTGCACATTCACACACACACACTGTCTCTCTGTCAACAACTGTTATGTAAACACACACATACACACAATTTTCTCAACATACACATATTTACACCCAGTTACGCAACTTCACATACACATATGTCCTTTCTTTCCCATTCACATAAACACACGCTCATTTACATATACAAGCTCACAGTTTTCACACATAGACGGTTTGACACCCCCACCCCATCCTTACCAAACTCACGACAAATAAAATTACAAGACCTTTGAAATGATGTGAGATATTGTAAGTATAAACTGAGTGTCTTTCACGTCAATAACAAATTAGGGAGGTGAATGTTGCTTGAGAAAACATCAATTTGAATAAACGTTCCCATTCTCATCGTCTACTTGGGTTTACAGAATAAATTAACATATTTTAACTTCTTATGTTTCCTCAGACCCAAAAGGTGTAAGCCACAGAGTTGTGTTTTGTTTTTAATTTAAATGTTATTTTTGGGGAACAAAGAATACAGACAAGCCCCTAAGGTGTAGGTATTCAGGGGTATCTACATCTACTGACAGGCTGTCGTATATTTTTAGATAGGTTAGAACATATTTATGGTCCCGTCTGAGCAGAGGTGATAGTGGTAAATGGGTGAGAATAAAGGTGTAAGAATAGATTTCACGAGTGAATAGTTAAGGAGAAAAAAGTTGTCTCTGGACTGAATAGTTTCCCTAGTCCAGCCTATCTATACGACTATATTGTAGTTGTCGTACATTTTTAGATATGTAGAGAGAGATATTTGGTCCCGTCTGAGTAGAGCATAAGGTGGGGGGGGGGGGGGGGGATATGAGAAAGAAAGGAGTTAGAATAGATTCCACGAGTGAATAGATTAAGGTAAAGATTTGTCTCTGGATCGAGTGGTTTCTCTAGTCCAGCCTATCTATACGACTATCTTTAGTATAAGACGATCTGTCAAACCTCCCTATAAAAATAATTATAATTTTATTACTCACACACACACACACACACAAAATTATGTGACAACAAGACACACAAACGTGAAAAAAACTATGGTAAATGGATATGGGTCTGACCAACACACAAGTTAAGTTCTTGTTTAGTTTATTATCACTTAAACTTTACATCATAACTAGAAAATATTCGCTCTCACTCTGTCATTCGTGGCCACATCAATCACGCCTTACCTAAACTTGGTGTAACACTCTTGAACGTAAACATCCATGCATATGTATCATGATCCAGTAGTTTTATCTTCCGAAGTGGGCCCCAGTCCCTCCACAAATAATTAATTTTTATAATGGGGGACGCCTAATTTGGTGGTTGATTCTTGGATATGCAATGTCACATCAAATAGTTCGTGTAGCAAAAAAAAAAAAAAAAAAACCGCGATCTTGTGTTCACAGTAGACAGTACTTCCAATAGCTAAAGAAAAACATCTGGTTGCTAAACTGTTAATTAAGATGATGATCGGCTTGCTCTGGGGTGAGTGCCGATTATGAAACAGCGTATTCTCCTGGATAAAGTCCACTTGGAAAAAACGACTGTCAGAAGTCGGCAAAAATGTTATGTATATTGCCACAGCGAGCTGATAAAATTGAATAAACAATCTGGGTATTTTGTAAGTCCAGTTAACTCAAATTTAGAGTTAAAATGTTAGTTTGTCACCTTCGCAATTCCTGTTCACACCTGTACTGGGGACGAACGCCAAGGAAAAACGACAACTATTACTCCTTCAGTAACTGAGGAAAGGACCACAATAGAAAACCGCTGGCTGCTGGTTTTGATCAAGCACTATATTAGGAAGAAAAAAGACATTTAACCAAAATGCCAATATCCTATACTATCACGCGTAAGGGTATGATCTCTTATCCTCTCCGTCACCTAATTAAATTAAAGGCACACGGAGTCTTAGCCTATCTTATCGCGCTTCGCTTAGCGAGTACAGGTTGGGTTTTAGGCATGCCGCTTCCCCCCCCACCCGGAAAACAATCAGCGCACAATGTCAGTTATAATTTAATTATAACTACGCGCCCTTAACAAATATCACCTGTCATTACTAGCTAGTTGATTGTCGGCGTCTATTGTTTTGACACATGATATTAAACACTAGTCATTTAGAAAATTACACACAATGAAATCTACTGCGAATTCTACTCTGTCACTCATAGCATTATTCTTAGTCAGCTAAACCGTATCTTCTGGTGAAAAGAATGGTTGATGGATTTTTACATTAAACTGAACCACTGGTAAGAAAATTTCTACGCGTTTGCTATTTCACTAGTCTTAACGCTAGGGAATCACAGTGAAAAAAAAAAAGGTAAAACTTTAACACATTGAACACTTAAGCACAACTTATATTATTACCATAAAACAGAATAAGTCTCAACGAAGGCTATTAACGCACTATTTCACATAGGTTCTAGCGTACGCGTTCAGATTATCCAAAATTTTCTGAGAGACTGGATAACTGACTTGGAGAGAGCGGAGCATATATAGAGATTTTGTGCAATTATCTCTAAAGGATGGGACAATTCACACCTTCGGCATAGCAGGGAAAAACAAGGAGCTTCGTTTACGAGATAAAGGATTTTACTGTTCGCTCTACTCGCGATGCCGAACGACATCAAAAGACATGGGCCGTGCGAACGGGCCCCTTTTAGATTTCCGTCCGTTTCCGCAGATCAAAGCTTTGCGTCCCCTGAAATGCACGGACCTCAAAGGTGGTCGGGAAGTATTATTATCGCCCTAGTATTTCTTCAAGGATCTGGTCTTTTCCCCACGTGCGTCTGTCTAATGACCAATGATTGACAGATCAGCTCGTGTGAAAACTCAGGTAAACAAACCAGGGTCGCTCCCCTTGTTAAGACTGCCAGGTGCGAAAGTTGGTAAACTCTCATCAGCGCATGTAAAACAGGAAAAATAGGCGTGGCTTCAAAATATGAGTCAGACAAGCAGCGAAATTCGTGGTTTTTGCGTAACAAAATTATAAACACTAAATGGGAAGCAAAGGTGGTCGGATTACTGTAGGATTACTGAGGCTATATTTACATTATACGTCACAGTTCGTCCCGGCTTTAAGATATGAAACCTTTTCATGTTTCATTTATGGAAATAGAGCTACTGTTATCCGTAGCTTCCGAGTGATTGGTATCTTCAATTGCATCCTCCTCCTCCATGCTCCAATTTCGACTCATAAAATCCCCTCCTACATTTTCTTTTCCTGGTATGTATTGTACTTTGAACGAGTACACGCTTAACAGCAAAGCCCAACGCATAATCTTCGCGTTAAAGTCCTTATTGGCTCCTAGGAATGCCAATGGAGCATGGTCCGTTTGCACTGTGAATGAAACTCCATACATATATTCATGGTGCCTCCTGATTCCTTTCACGAGTGCTAAACATTACCTCTCCACGGTCGAATAATTCCTTTCTGCTGTGTTGAGTTTTCGGCTGCCGTAGGCCACTGGAAGTAACAGGTTCGAGTGTTTCTCGTCTGCCTGCAGCAGCGTCGATCCGATACTCAATCCGCTGGCGTCTACGAAAGGTTTTGTCAAGTCGGGTAACCGTAAAATGGGGTATTTGGACAGTTGTTCATTGAGAGTGACGTAAGCGTTCTCACACTCTGGAGTCCAAACAACCTTTTCGGGTTTTCCCTTCTTGGTGAGGTCAGTAAGAGGTGCTGTCAGACCATTGAAGTTTTTAATGAACTTTTGATAGTATGCGTACAGTGAAAGAAAGGAACGTGTATCTCTCTTTGTTTTAGGCCTCTTTGCTGCACGTATTTTCTCGATGTTTTTGGCAACTGGCCACATACAACCTTGAGACATGGTATGCCCCAAGAAGTCCAGCTTTTCAAAGCCGATTAAACATTTCTAGGACGGGCTGTTAGACCAGCTTCCTTTAGTCTCCTGAGGAGCATAGCGACCTTAGCAATATGTTCTTCGTAGTTTTCCGTTGCAATCAGTTTATCGTCCATGAAATTGTGCATATGTGGACTCTGCAAGAGTTCAAAAAGCTTTCTCATCATCGTGGTGAAGACTCCTGGTGCGTTGTGCAAACCGAAAGGCATAACGTTGAAAGTATAATGTCCTTCACTGGTGCTAAAAGCAAGCAGGGGTTTTATTTCCTCCTTGACTGGTATTTGGTAATAACCTTTACTCAGGTCAATCTTGGAGAGAATTTTTGCCTTGCTAAGCATTGTGAACAGTTCAGAAGCGCTCTGGAGTGGTTAAGGCTGGAATTCCGTTACAGTATTGAGTAGACGATAGTCTATACACAGCCGAACATCCTTATTGGGTTTCTGCACCAGTACTACGCTCGAACTATAAGCAGATGTAGACTCACTAATAACTCCGGCTTGCCGTAGCTTGTCTATTTCTCCACACAGCATATCAGCTTTAGCATACGGGATCGGGTAAACTCTGGTTCGCACAGGTGTCTCGTTTGTCAGCTTCATATCAAACTCTACGAGATGTGTTCGACCAGGTATGTCCGTTAAGACTGCTGAGTACTGTTTCAGTAGCGCCCTCGTTTCTGTCTGTTGTGCGTTTGAAAGAGTGTCGCCGAATTTGACATCGTTGCGAGATTCCGTGTGTTTGCAGTGGATATTCTCTGCAAATATCGTCATCCTCGTCGTCTTCTGTTGCTATAGCGACCGCCAGGAGATGTTCGGGAGAAGGCACCGGTCTTTCCATATATTTCTTTAACAAATTTACTTGGTAGACCTTTTCCTGTCTTTTAATAGAGATCTTATAGTTGGTCCTTGAGATCTTTTTAAGGACGGTAAACGGCCCTTGCCATCTGATACGTAGTTTGTTGGTTCCAGTTGGAAGTAGCAACAAAACCTTCTCTCCTGGTTGTAATTATCTCTCTTTCGCAGCTTTATTGTATTGTTTAGCGTGCTTCATGCGTGCTCGCTTAAGGTTAGTTGTTGCTAGATCCCATCCTAGTTGTAACCTTTCCTTAAGTTCCGATACATATTTGCTTTCTGAGACGACTGCCTCATCAGCCTTCTGGTCCGTCAGTGACCGGAGTAAGGCTTCGAGCGGACCCTTAATAGGTCTACCGAATAAAAGTGTAGCTGGTGGTAAACCTGTAGAGGCCTGGGGAATTTCCGTGTATGCGAATAAAGCTGCAGGAATGACAAGGTCCCAATCTTCAGGTTTCTCTTGTCCCAGCTTACATAACATCAGGGTGAGGGTGCCGTTGAAGCGTTCCACGAGCTTATTTCCGGCCGGATGGTACGGGCTGGTGTGGATGTGTTTGGCTCTCAAGATCTTAAAGATCTCCTCAGTTAACAGGCTACGGAATTGGGATCCGTTATCCGTCAAAACTTGTAGAGGAATGCCGACCGTGTAAAAATCTGCACTAGGGCTTCTGCGACATGCTTGGAATCCGTGCATGTTAGCGGTATAGCTTCGGCTCACATAGTACATGTGTCGAATAAGGTCAGGATAAACCTGTTCCTTCTTTTAGTCCTTTCTAGGGGTTCTATAATGTCGACTGCAACCCGTTCAAATGGTGTCCCCACTATTGTCATTTCTCCCATGGGAACTGGGGGTTTCCAATGCTTGGGTGCCACACGCTGGCACTTGGCACAGGATTTCAATATCTGATGGTATCAATGTTCGTTCCTGGCCACCAATAGTGAGTAGATATTCGCTGAATCGTGGCGTTTTGTTCCATATGTCCGCTAAAGGGAAGAGAGTGCCCCATTTCTAAGATTTGGTCTCTGTACTGCGTCGGTACTAGGAGCTGGTTATGTCCCTGTTCAGGGTCGCCCATTTTTCGATACAGCACTCCATCCTTAGAAAAGATGTCTCCGTTGTATCTGGGGTCCTTGACCACGGGCAGTTTCCTAGATCAGGGCTCCAAGGTAGGGTCCTTTTGTTGCGCCTCTTTTAGTTCCTTAGGTAGTATGTTAGGCGCAGGCTCCCGTTCCTTCTTGGTTTGCCCTCTTGTGGTTACTGCTGCCTCAATCGGCTCTTTCGGTCTCCCTATAAACACATATCTACAACCAAGTATGACTGGGTTGATCGGATCATCCATTATAGCCGCTTTGATAACACCTCTGATAAAATCAGAGTATATCTCCACCAGTGCGATGGGAAGCGTTATGGGTGCATCACCTTTCAAAACTCCACATAATTTGACGGTTTCTTCTGTCTCTTGACCAGGTTTGACCAAATGCCTTGCGACAATACAGTCAAAACTCAAACCTGTATCAAACAGACAATAAGTTGAAGTCCTGTTCAAAATAACAATTCCTCGCGTTGAAGGCCTCTCACCCTCAGGTTGAGAATCACTGACATTAATTCTTCTTTGCGAGTCTGTCTGCAGCATCCGATGTGGTTAGGCCCGGTATGTTTGACCTGATCAGATGTCCCTTGCGCAGGGGTTTTCCCTTTGTCTTGTCCTTTCTGGCTGCGTTACCATGAAGGACGGTTGGGCTGATCATGGTTGTTGGTGGGGTACCTGTTTTTGTAGAATTTCGATTTTTCATGAGGAGGATTCTGGGGTAAAGTTTCTCTTTTTTTTGGTAATGAGAAGAATGGGAAGACTGCTCTAGATTATTTTTTCGAGAAGGCTCATCTGTCGGTTTGCGTTTTGAGCCTGGCAGCTCGGCTAAATCATTTACGTAATGCTCAGACTTACTCAAAATGTCTTCCAGCTTTACCGCTCCCTTTTCAGCCAGAAATCTACGGGTTTCATTTGACAACGTTGTAGCAAGGGTAATTTGCTGGGGAGGTTAAGATGTTACCTAAAAGGAAAGAAAGCTGAGTCTGTGCCAACCGTGTGAGGTCAAGCAAATGTAGGCCCCTGATTCTAAAAGAGATTATGATGATGATGCTGTATTATCAGGGCACCTAACGCTACCTCCGTAGATCTCAAACGGTCTGTATTTTAATTCTAGTGGCTGGTGTATGATGTGAATAGTGTCTAGGGGTGAAATGACAATGGTGGTACATCAACACAATACACTTTAACTCACTATTAGGAAATGAATAAGACTTGTTAAAGTTTTCTTTAAAATTGAATTCTTTTCTTTATACAATTTAATCTGCCTGTCCTGCCATCTCTTTTGGACAGGTCTTTGAAAATGAGGAAAATATATTTTACATATACTGATTAACTAAAATGTCTGGACTCTTTGTCCGATAAGTATAATGTCACTATATTATTCCTGTAGGTGTATTCACAGACTAAAACTTTAATAGCTACTAGTGTTAGTCATTTGTTAGGAGGAACTGTTGTTTCATCACGCCCCATATAATTCTGTGTATAACAATTTTTATTTGAATGAAGTGTCAGAAGTCCCAGATGTTAACACATCACCTGGGATTCTTGGTATGAAGATAACAAGTCAGTATGTCGCTGCAGAGAATATATAGATCGGCACACACAAGCTCCTTCAGGCTATCTGCTGACAGCATAAACTTTTTGAAAGGAGAAATAAAAACCCTGCAATAAAAGACACCCTGGCCTTTCCACATCTGATCACAATTTATTATCACTATTGTACACATGATGGTATGGGGTCAGCCTCTTGTGCATACAGGTGCACCAGCCCCTAATTTATATGACTCACACCTTGCTGTGACCACACCTCAGGTCCCTATGGCAGATACGCCACTGTACTTTTCCATAGTTTTCTTCAATACAATAACGTGGAGTAACCACATCTCCTTTTGTATGATTTTTCTTTTCTTTTCTTAATTATAAACGCTCTAGGCATGTTGAACACTGAGGCTTACTAACATCTTCTAATACAATAATATTAATACATAATCATAACAATATGCAACAGTCAAATACAGTTCACTGTGAGGACTCAATACTGTTTGCTCCCGGCATGTCCTTCACTTTTCCCAATAGCAGTATCTAACTTTTGCAGTTTTAATCAAACATAATAATACATAAAGCATTCTTACCACAAATTCAAAGAAATATGACACAAATAACGCTGACTGGCAAAAGATATGGCCTCAGTTTTCTCTGCCCTGTCCAGACTATGAATTTAGTATTTATTTTAAAATTTATCACATCTGATCTCAACGTACTTGTTGATATAAAAATTACTTGTCAAATGGCCACGAGACCCTTAGCCTTTGGCCAATATCTATTAGAGCTGGCCAATGAAATCAGGCAACTACCAAATTTTGAATTTAGTTTTGAAGAAACAAAAACAAAATTCCAAACAAACTATGTGTCTCGTAGTCCATTGGTCAGTCTGCGTTAGCTATGCCAATACAAAAAGATGTTTAGTTTTGGTTAACATTTTCCTACCTCTCCCCTTTACTCTTATACTCTTATACCACCCAATCGGATTTGAATTACTCCAATACCTCTTTTTTAAACTTGCGTCCCCAATAACGTTAGGTCTAAACGAGCAAGAACAACAGTCTGTCCGTCCAAGCGTTCGTAGACATATAGTATTATCTCAATATCTTGGCTAATAACACTGACTAACAAAAAAAAATTTTTTTTTTCTTTCTCTAACATTTCTATGTTTTTCTGGTCAATTTTAATGCGCTGTTTTTAAATCTGCAAACCGTTTTTCTCTATCAGGTCGGGATCTCTAGAAATACGCAATTGAAGTTTTTTAACAACGCATACAGTATTACAACATCATTTGTACAAGAAGTATAACAGTTATGTAGGCTTGAATTTCTTTGCAGTCGACTTTCGTCGGTGAATGGCATGTGGTACATCGCGATGAAGCATCCAACAATAATCGGCAAGCATGGTCACACTCCACCGTCCTTGATAACGTGACTCCATTACGGCGATATCTTGATGGAATCGTTCTCCATGTTCATCGCTGACTTCGCCAAGGTTGTCAGGGAAAAAGTCAAGATGCGAATCGAGCAAACGGATTTTGAGGGACATGTTACAGCCCATAATTCTGTATGCATCTATGCACTGGTTAACAATATGCACATAGTCGATAGATTTGTGATTTCCCAGAAAGTTATCGACGATCGATTTGAATGCCATCCATGCGCGAAGTTCACTACCATGTAACAAGTTCTCGAATTGTTTGTCTGCAATAACTTTCCTAATCTGAGGTCCTACAAAGATACCTTCCTTTATCTTTGCATCGCTAATTTGCGGAAACTTTTCTCGAAGATAAGTGAAAGCTTTGCTCGTTTTATCTAACGCTTTTACTAAATTCTTCATGAGCCCCAACTTTATATGTAACGGTGGTAAAATGATGCTGTCTTTGTTAACTAATGGCTTGTGTATTACATTTTTATGCCCGAGCTGCATACGATCCCTGATAGGCCACACCTTTCTTGCATAATGTTCCTGTCTGTTGCGGCTGTCCCATTCACATAGGAAGCAACAAAATTTAGTATACCCAGTCTGCATGCCCGTGAGAATTGCAATGACCTTTAGGTCTCCACAAATCCGCCATTGGTAGTCATTGTACTTTATTTTTGCCAAAAGTATAGCCATATTGTCATAAGTTTCTTTCATATGAACAGAGTAGGCGACTGGAATTGATGAAAATAAATTTCCATTATGCAATAACAAGGCTTTTAGACTAGTCTTGGAAGAGTCGATGAAAAGTCGCCATTCGTTGACTATGTGCTCATGACCGAGGTGCACCATTAGACCTTTTACATCTTTGCAATAGCAAATGTCATCATCCATCTCAAAGTATTGAACAAGTTCTCTGTGTCTATGACGAAATTTAGATATCGGAGTATTGGGCGCTAAAAGATTCCATTCTTTGAGTCGCGAACCGAGTAATTCCGCTTGTCCTTTGGTGAGAGCGAGATCACGTATTAGATCTGAAAGTTCTGAATGGTTAATTAAGTGAACACCATCATTCACCGGTACATAATCCGAGTCAGAATTAGTTTCTAAAGCAGGTAAACTATCACTTTCTGATGGTTCATTCACGTCCAACGGATATTGTTCTGGTGGAACTGGGATCGGACACGTGATTGGATCATGAGGCACTGGTTTCGAAACCGATTCAATATTTGGATAAACCACAGACTTTCTAGTTTAAAAAGTGAAACCATAGATATTTGTCAAGCAGAAGTAACAATCAGTAGCGTGATTTGTCGGTTCACGCCATATTACTGGCACTCCAAAAGGCATAAACTTATGCTTCGGCGATTTTCGTAACCAACCTGCCAATGTATTTGCACAAGTCGAACAAACTGCATTTGGCTTCCAAGATTTATTTGCATCATCAACTTTCGAATCGAAATAAAGTTCATATGCTTTCTTTAGCAATGGTGTAAAGTTTTTCTGGTGAACACGATCGGTAAAATATCCGCACACGCAACAGAACAGATCAGCCGAATTTCTACAACTTCTAGAAGCCATATTTCACTCAGAATTATTTCAAAATACAGTAACTATTTGAAATATAACGTAACATATGTCATGCATCTTTTAGCAGTATAAAAAGTAGAATTATTTTGCATTTTATTAATTTTTAAAAAGTTATATAGTAAAAATGAAACGGAGCAAATAACGGTTTCCCAAAAATATATTTATTCACAAATATCTTAAGAACCCGACGTGATAGAGATAAACGGATTTCAAATTTGAAATCAGCGCAAGAAACTGACCTAAGAACACTTATTCTTATATAAGAAAGAAAAATGTTGTTTGTCAGTGTAATTGGACTACCATATATTTTAAAACATATTATTTCTCATGAGACACTAAGCTATCCTAATATATGATTTTTATGGTCAGTTTCATTATGGTTTAGATTTTCAGTTTTGTCACTGTCAATCGTCAAATATAACTTTTACACAAGTCGGCCTTCTCCCCCCTTCTCTATCACTTTTTTCATTATTCAAATAAACCAACTAGTTTGAGTGACGTCAGAAATACACTACGCGGCGAGAATTTAAACTGTCTGTGTGTTTATATCTGCTGGCTTTGCCCACAGCGTGTATATAGTAAAAGAACCGCGTGCAGAGCTAAGAGGGTTTTTTTTCAAAACGTTTGGTAGTATTGGCGTTAATTATTACAATCGTTTCGTTCTTACTACTGGAAAATGTCCGAGTTACTACTAATTATAGCGTTAAAGTTAAAGTATTACGTTAATTCAGAACGTAGTTTGGTGTCACAGTTCTGGCAGATCGTTAATTATAAGTCTTGCCGCAGTTTCGTGCAGCAGATCTGGCAAGATGTTAAAATGTTAATTGTACGTCTCGAAACTAAAAGGCGTGTAAGATTTTACGGCGGGTCATTTTTAAGCATTTCCACTGCACAAAAGGCAGCGCTCTACTGGCGTTGAAGATGCCAATAGTCAGACACCTGAGGGCGGGTTTATTTATTATCATAGGACTAAAATCTTACTGAAATTAGCGATTATCTCACAGATTTCGCTACATCCGTGCTTTTTAATTGTTTTGTTAGAATAAACTCTTCCAACCCTTCGTAAGTGCATGGGAGCTCCGAAACCTCCAAACACTTAGTCAAATATCCCTTCAGACGGGAAGAGAACTGGAAAAAACTCTCGGTCCCCTCTTTTCTGCTGTTCCGGGACAGTTGCAAAAATTTGCGAGCGTTCATTTCGAAGCGCTCAAGTACAGCTTTCTTCAACATGTCGTAATTGTCTTGATTGCTGCTTCCCAGTTTCGCGTACGCATCATACGCATTGCCTTTCAAAGCCTGGGACAGCTTCAGACACCACCGCAAACTTTCTAAACTATGCAGTGTTGCCATTCTCTCCAATTTTTCAAGGTACGTGTCAATTTTCTCATTGGGGCTTGGGAAGGATTCTAGGGCAAATGACATAGCTGCTAGTTGGGGAGATTGAGTACTGGAGTGATCAGTTAAAGGTGACTGAGGTGAAGACGGCTCTCCGTTGATAGAGTTAGACGTTGCACCGCGACTTTGGATCTCTAGAGTCTTAAGCGCCAATTCGTGCTGACGTCGTTGCTTATTCTCTCTTTCCTCGTGTTGTCTCTCTCTCTTTCCTCATGTTGTCTCTTCCCTCTTTCGCCCCATGTCTCTGCGAGTTTCCTTTTCCACCTCAATTCTTTTACTTTCCAATTGACGGTCTTCCTTCTCTTTCTCTCTAGCTTCTGCGTCCTTCTTCTGTTCCGATTTACGGTCTTCTTTCTCTTTCTCTCTAGCTTCTGCTTCCTTATTTCTAGCTTCTGCTTCTTTCTTCTCCGCGTCATACCTGTCGAGTTCTTCGTTGACAAAAGCTAGCACTTGTTCTCCTTGAAATCCCATTTCTCTTGCTTCCTCTTTTAGCATTGCTCTAAGTTTTGCACGCTCAGCCATGGCAAATATCTGACTGCGACTTACCCGAGAAAGAAGAAAAAAAAAAGATACACTGCTCCCCAACCAATTACGAGAAAATCTAAAAAAAACAATTTTCTGTTTATTTAACTGTGTTACCTACTCCCTGTTATAATATAATAGCCCCTTCAGTCATAACTGACTATGGGAATGCACCCCTGAGCTGACAGCCCTCAGCTGCTTATTTTCCTGGTGCTCCTTTCGACGTTTTCTCCCCTCCTCTGCTTGTTGTGTGAGCCTCTCTTCGCCCAATCTGAGTTGGCGCCGTAAATAGCATCGCCACGTAGTGCGATCGGCAGCTTCATCCTCCCATGTAGCTGGATCCATGTCCAGTGCACTCATATCTCTCTTGCACACATCTTTGAACCTCAGCTGTGGTGGCCCAACTGTTCTCCTGCCATCTGCTAGTTGTCCGTAGAAGATATCTTTTGGGATGCGACCATCTTCCATGCGGCGAACATGACCAAGCCAGCGAAGTCTGCGCTGTCTAAGCAGTGTATACATACTTTGAAGGCCAGCACGTGACAACACCTCGACATTAGTCACTTTATCGTTCCACGAGATGCCGAGGATGCGGCGTAGACACCGTAAATGGAAGGTATTGAGCCTTCTTTCTTGCTTAGCATAGGTCGTCCAGGTCTCGCTGCCATATAGGAGTGTGCAGGTGACGCAGGCATTATATACCGCAGCTTTGGTCTTCATTGTGAGTTTGGAGTTTCCCCAAACACGCGATGTGAGGCGGGCAAAGGTAGCTGCAGCTTTGCCAATGCGGCTGTCGATTTCTGTATCCAGTGAGAGTTTGTCATTGATGGTAGGCCCTAGGTATGTGAAGTGATGCACCACTGCCAATTCATAGTTATCGATAGTGATAACTAGTGCAGCACCCGCATCCTGACTCAGCACATTCGTTTTCTTTAGACTTATTGTGAGACCAAAGTCCTTGCATGCTTCAGTGAAGCGATTCATCAAGTTCTGAAGCTCCTGTTGGCTTTGAGTGACGACTGCAGCATCATCAGCGAACAACAAGTCTCTTATAGTGACCCTTCTGATTTTTGTTTTTGCCTTCAGCCTTGAAAGATTAAACAGACGGCCATCTGACCTAGTGTGAAGGCATATTCCTTCAGTTGCATCTCTGAAAGCATGTTTCAAGAGTAGGGCAAAGAAGATCCCGAAGAGGGTAGGAGCCAGAACACAGCCTTGTTTAACGCCACTTCGTATGTCAAAGGGCTGTGACGTGCTTCCAGCATATTGGACTGTTCCCTTCATGTCGTCATGGAATGACTTTATCATTTCCAGCATTTTAGAAGGGCAGCCTATTTTCAGGAGGATTTTGAAGAGTCCATCCCTACTAACCAGGTCAAATGCTTTTGTGAGGTCTATAAAGGCGATATATAAAGGCCTTTTCTGCTCTCTTGATTTTTCCTGAAGCTGGCGGACAGAGAAGATCATGTCTGTTGTTGATCTACCAGCTCGGAATCCGCACTGTGACTCTGGATATATGCGCTCAGCTAACTTGTGTAGTCGCATTAAGATGACTTTGGCAAAAACCTTACCAACAATACTAAGAAGAGAGATGCCTCTGTAGTTATTGCAATCACTTCTGTCTCCTTTATTTTTATATAGTTTTACAATCCTGGCATCTCGCATGTCTTGAGGAATAGTTGTCATTTCCCAGCACTTGCACAGCATCCTATGTAGAGGATGTAATAGCGTGCTCTTGCAGCATTTGATTAAATCAGGAGGAATCCCATCACTGCCTGGTGCTTTGCCAGAGGCCAAGCTATCAATGGCCTTACTGAGTTCCTCTAATGTTGGTTCGGCATCCAGCTCCTCCATAGTTGGCAGACATTTGACAGCATCAAGGGCTGCAGGCGTAACGGTATTTTCTCTAGCGTAAAGCTCAGAGTAGTGCTCGACCCACCTCTCCATCTGCTTACCCTTATCGGTTAGCTTCTCTCCGCTGATGGTTTTTAGCGGTGCCGTCTTACTTTTTTGGGGGCAAAGTGCTTTTTTTTATACCGTCATACATTTGTTTAATGTTGCCTGTTTGCGATGCGATCTGGATGCTCTCACTGAGCTGGAGCCAATAGTCATTTGCACAGCGTCGAGCAGTTTGTTGAACTTTGCTTCTCGTAGCCTTCAGGATCTGTAGGGTTCTAGCACTCGGTGAACGTTTGTATTCATTCATAGCACTGCGCTTAGCTTCAATGACAGGTGCCATCACATCCGATGAAGCATCAAACCAGTCATTTGACTTTGCCGTTTTCTTACCAAAGGTGGCAAGTGCAGTACTTTGAATGGTATTCCGTAGATGCTCCCAGTTCTCTGTAATAGTATTACCATGCTGAGGGCTACTGAGCACTTTTTTGAAGTTTGCAGTAAATTGAGTGATCATGACAGGGTCTGACATCTTGCTGGTATCAATGCGTGGTTTCCCTTCATGTCTGACACAATAGAGTTTCCTTGGTTGTGCTCTGATTTTGCAGCAAACCAAGGAGTGATCTGTATCACAGTCCGCACTATGGTACGAGCGCGTGGAGAGCACAGACCTGAGAAGTGGCCTTCTGACGAGAATCAGGTCCAGTTGGTGCCAGTGCTTGGATCGTGGGTGTCTCCATGACACTTTATGCTGGGGTTTTGTCTGAAAGTAGGTGTTGGTCACGCAGAGGTCATGGTGGACACACAACTCTAAGAGCCGTTGTCCATTTTCATTCATCTTGCCAATACCAAACCTGCCCAGACATGAAGGCCATGAAACATTATCGGCACCCACTCTAGCGTTAAAGTCGCCAAGGAGAACAAGCTGTTCTTGCCTAGGTATGCTTTTGATAACTGCTGCTAGATTCTCGTAGAACTCATCTTTAGCTTTTGAGGCAGAGTACAGAGTAGGAGCATACACACTGACAAGGGTGATGGGACCTGTGCTAGTTTGCAGGTGTAGCGTTAACAGGCGTTCTGATCCATTTTCGCCTGGTTCAACCATTTTAGTTAGCGATTTTTTTTACCGCAAAACCTACTCCGTGTTCTCTAGCTTTATTAAGATCTTTCCCTCACGACATTTGTATCTGTTGTCACAGTGTACAGGTAATCCCAGAGAAGAAAAGGCCGTAGGGGCGTGAAGTATTAAAAACTTCCTTAGACTTTGATCAGCTTTTTATGAGGTGGGGGTGACCAATTACCTTCCTTGCTGCCTCTACCGCCCCAAACTCATGAGTAGAGTCAGGCTCCAATTTAGAGCTTGTTGATTTTAACGTGACGCTACCAGGGTTCAATCCCGGAACCTGATGGTTATTTAAAGCAATACATCTGAGGCATCAAGCTTTATTTTTTCACCCGGATGAGGAAGCCATTTTGCGTGTTGATCAACGAGAAGCGGGAGCGGCATTCACGAGTTCTACTCAATTGTATTTATTTTCTCATGTTTCTCATCTAGCTCTCGCTTTCTGTCCTATCCACGAAGAAGGCCGTGTGGTGGCACCGTTAGAAGGCCTTGTGGTGGCAACGTAAGAAGGCCTTGTGGCGGCAACGTAAGAAGGCCTTGTGGCGGCAACGTTAGAAGGCCTTGTGGTGGCAACGTAAGAAGGCCTTGTGGTGGCAACGTAATAAGGCCTTGTAGTGGCAACGTAAGAAGGCCTTTTGGTGGCAACGTAAGAAGGCCTTGTGGTGGCAACGTAAGCAGTTTTCTTCACATTTAGCCCTAGTAAGACGCATCACTTTTTTTATTAAGCTACCCTTGCCTGCCTTTTTAAAGAAATGCATTTTTTTTTTTTTTTGTCTTTGTTATTTGATCCTTAGTTCGGAGCTGATGAAACAGCACATTTAAGTAGGGAGCTCAATGTATCGTTTTTCTTACCTCCTTAAGCGCCTCACTCCACAACTTGGGCGGCTGGTAATAAGAACAAACGTGATTCAGATTTTCTACAGCAGCAGTAGGTAACTCTGGAGCTGTGTCGATGCACTTTAGAAACAATGACCTCTCTTAAGAACAACCGCGATAAAATCATTGTCTGCAGAGTTTGGTGGAAAACCAGTTTAAATTTTAGAATGAGCTCTTTGATCAATGTGATGATTGTCTTGCACAGTACACACACATATTTCCCGGTCACTTCAATGGTAACAAAATATAGTTTCACAATTACAATATACTTTTTTTGTTCCCTTTGAGTTCTCATTCATTCTTGCAAACGTTTATTTTTACATGTTTTACATACAAACACATGCTGGAATCATTGATAAAAGAAATCATCTCGGTCAAGAAATAAACACAACACAGGAGACAAAAAGAGTGAAACTCCGCATAACAAAGAAACCCTCAAATAAAAACAGTCTAATTTAATTTACTTCACATTTTAAGCAATAAAGCTTTTTTATGCCGCATGACGCTGCTATCTGTAGTTCTATCATCAACGTGGTGTAACATTCTAAATAAAGGATGTTTTACTGAATGTTACATTTACTTGAAAAAGGGGGGGGGGGGGGGGGTTGGTGGTGATAACACAGGTTCTTCCCATAGAAGGTAACGCCTGCACGAACACACTGCCTGTGTCAACCAAGCCAACCGTACCTGCTCGTGGTATCCCTACTTTTGCAAACAGATGTGTCAAATGGCGTATAACTGGCGCCAGATAACTGGTTCCCCGAGTGTACGGGGTAAAACAATAGACTAGGGGTGGGAGACCCTAGGGAAATTCCCTCAGAGGAGCATGCCCCCGTTAGGTGTGAAAACATTGGGTCCACCGCCATGTGGACATGTCCCTAATTCCCTCAGACGAGCATGCCCCCGTTAGGTGTGAAAACATTGGGTCCACCGGCATGTGGACATATCCCTAATTCCCTCCAAGAGCATGCCCAGGGAACTCACCCTGGTAAAAGTCAGGGAGTAAACCCTGTAAAAAAATCACTGCAGGAGGAGATGGTAGTCTGGGTTGGAGATCCAATGAAGAGAAGGAAAACTTCACACAAACCCGGGTAGGAAAGAATCGTTAGTCCTGAAGGACAGCTTTCCTAGGAGAGACAACCCTGATGACAAACAACTGCTGCCTTGCAGGGAGGTTACGGGAAATCAAAGGCTAGGGAAGCAGTTCCAAATAAATGCACGCTAAAGACTGAAGCCACGGGTCCACAACATAGTACAACGCAAACCGCCTTGAAAGGCAAATGAGGAAGCAGAAGAAGAAGAAGAAGAAATTCCCTTCAACGACAAGAGAGCGTCCCTATCTTGTACAGTTCAAGAATATTAGTAAGGTAGCTGTGGGTTTTCACTGGAAACCAGGAAAAGTGCTTTAATCCCGGATACAGCACTTTTAAATTTTGGCGGGAGTGGGTTTGTCGTAAATTTCCCTAGCTTGAAAATTATTTCTTTTCTTTCCTCTACGTCGCCTAGATATTTACCAGTGATCACCTTGATCAACTGGTAGACCGCGATCGATTGGTAGCCGACTCTGTTCTATTGGCATCCTTGCTGTCCACAAGCTTATTTTTGTTAAAGCACTTATTTTACCTTACAGAAGTCTGAAGTTGAATGAGCTAGACAATTCAGAGGTGAAGGATCTAGTCTAGTAACTCCCAGAACTATCCCAAGAGAGGTAGAAGATCCAGTAACTATCGGGACTATTATGAAGTAAAAGATACAGAAACTCCAGGAACTCTGTAAACGTTTTGACAACAATGTTCCCACAATGAATGAATGGAAAAAAAGAGCAAGTGTGAGAAACTCCCCCACACATCCCTCTTCATCAGTCATCAGGCTCGCTTACCACAAGTAACAAAACAATCCACGAGTTCTCTTTTCTTGTGAGACTAATGGAATTTCCTGAAGCCAAACATTGAGAAAACATGTCGTGATGCACAGGGATACATTATACCCACGAGTCGTATTATTTTCGCTACTCACTTCTGGCAGTCTTGCTCATAACTCCCAGAATGCCTCTTGAGACCGGGGAATGGGAGCGCACAACGAGGGCTATGAGGGGATGAGGGTCATATATTGAAAAAGTGAAATATTCAAGCTTGAGGAATTATTGAGAAAATTTAGTGAGCCACATAGCCTCCCAGGGACGCAAAGTTAACTCGGGCACAAATGTTGGCCGTAGAATTTGAAAACATTAATGATTAGTTATACAGACGGCCGTTGGTTGGCTTGATCTTCAATATAACGCAAATAACAGCCACTAAAATGGAATTTTATGGCTTTCTTTGTTTACACAAACAGAAATAAAACAAAGAACTCCTCCAAGTGGATAATGAAAAATTATACTTAAACTTAAAGAACACTCGCTTACGGTTGAGACGTTTTACTGTAACAAGAACATCATCTGTAGTAATTGTGTCAGTAACAAGAACATCATCTGTAGTAATTGTGTCAGTAAAAAGAACATCATCTGTAGTAACTGTGTCAGTAACAAGAACATCAACTGTAGTAACTATGCCAGTAACAAGAACATCATCTGTAGTAACTGTGTCAGTAAAAAGAACATCAACTGTAGTAACTGTGTCAGTAACAAGAACATCCTCTGTAGTAACTGTGACAGTAACATAAACATCATCTGTAGTAACTGTGACAGTAACATGAACATCATCTGTAGTAACTGTGTCAGTAAAAAGTACATCATTGGTAGATGCATATGTTAATTGTATCTGTCTTCTTGTGTATGTTTTTTCTTTCTATTTATTACCCTGGCTCTCCGTTTCTTCCTGCCTCTTTCGAGGGATGGTGAGTTTTGTTTTCTTTTAAAGGAAAAAAGGGAATGCGGCTTACTAGGACAAAAGACAAAGAAAATATTAACTACGTTTGTTATATGCCTGTGCTCCTTGGTTAAGTGAATGGGGATGATCTATTCCTTTACGATTCGATTTCTCTGCTCGGCTATTTCTCTCTCTCTCTCTCTCTCTCTCTCTCTCTCTCTCTCTCTCTCTCTATATATATATATATATATATATATATATATATATATATATATATATATATATATATATATATATATATACTATTTTCTGTTTGTGTTATAATATACACTGTAGTACGCCATCTTTAATTCGCCTTCCATTCTAGCTTTTCAACAAAATACAGAAGATTCTAACGATCATGACCGATGTCCTCGACCGTCTCCTGTGACGCAAGTCATCGCGCCATGTTGAAACCCCACAACCACTCACAACTAGTTTGTCAGGGATATTGAAATTCCCCTAGCCATTACTGTTTTCACCAAGCGGAAGTGATCAATTTTCACCCGAGCGCTGGATTCACTAGAATTTTGAAGGGCGGAACCTTATCATTTGGAATCGAATATTTTATTCGGATTACAGGAAAATGGTGGAATCGAAAACAAACTATTATAACGCTACAACATTACTTTTCTTTATGATCTTATAGATAGATAGTCAGACAGACAGACAGACAGATAGATGATTGATTGATTGACAGACAGACAGACAGATAGATGATTGATTGATTGACAGACAGACAGACAGAGACAGACAGACAGACAGATAGATAGATAGATAGATAGATAGATAGATAGATAGATAGATAGATAGATAGATAGATAGATAGATAGATAGATAGATAGATAGGTAGATAGATTAGATAGATAGATAGATAGATAGATAGATAGATAGATAGATAGATAGATAGATAGATAGATAGATAGATAGATAGATAGATAGATAGATAGATAGATAGATAGATAGATAGATAGATAGATAGATAGATAGATAGATAGATAGATAGATTAAACAGGTTTGAGAGCATAATTCAATCCCAGCAAACATTTTGACTTGTAACTTTTATAAACTGTCATCATCATCATCATCTAGTGTTCTTGCTCCTGGTATTAAGCCACCATTGCAGCTGCCCCCCCCCCCCCCCTTTTAATATTTTCTGTCTAGTAGGAGAAATTGCTATAATAGTATAAATCTGCTATATATCTCGTGTCTTTGAGCAGTCTGTAAGGCATCAATAAAAATCTTAATCACAACTACGGACTATTCATTTGTTTTCTCTGTCTTGTTATAAAAATAGTCAATCTAGCTCTGTTGTCTTTAATGAAACAGCATAGTTCCTTTGGATCGGCAGCCATGTATTTAATGACGCATCTTGACCGTTGTAATCCCTAATAATACCTTTGTATTGTGACTCACGCTGATAGTTGTTTGGCGCTGTTCGTTTGAGATGGCTCTAGGGCATTTTTTTTTTCTTCAATAAAGCTATAAATATTGATTTATGTAATTCCGATAGTCTCTCGCTGATGTCATAAACTGCTCTCACAAGAAAGGTAAATTAGTTGAGTAACAACTCAGCTAAGGTAAAACCATGCGTCCTTGTAATTGTATCTGGCTTGGTGGGAATATTTTTTAACATATTGTAATCCTTAAATAGTAACTCAGATATGTTATTTACTTGGCAAGGTAATGGTAGAGCGCTTACCTTTCTGAAACGGAATTGCCTCCCCTGCTTTGCAGTAGTGGCCCAACAGTGGCGAAAACTATAGAGTATCTAATATGGGTCTTCAAAGGTGCCTACCTTCGCACAAGATTACTCTTGGCGGAGTTGTAGATAGAAGGATAATAATGCTTCTATCTCAATGGTGTGTTCATAAGATATTTCAGAAGTCAAGAACAATGCTGCATTGGGCAGGGCAATTGTTAACTTATATCTGATCCGCCGCCTTTTATGAAGAATTAAGCAATTATTAATTTCAGCTCGTTCAAGCCCCCACCCTGATTTACTCAGTGCAATTCTTATTATTCTGGTATAGCTCTGTTTAGAGTGTATTTAGTAAAGTGACTGAGACAAACATGCAGTACCTTCAAAATAATTAAACCGACGTTAAATTTGTATATTTACAAAAAACAGATTTAATAATCAACTAAGTTTTAACAGTTTAAAACATTGAATAATCTTTACCAGAAAATACTCATCATCGTGCGATTGGTAGTGTTTTATGAAAGAAGTCACTTGGCATCTTTTAGGTTCGACTTAGCTGCAAATGGTAGTTTCTGCTCCCCCTGGGGTTTTTGGGTTCTGTGCAGATAGGTCACTAGAGTTCTCGCGTCTCTGCTCAAGATTGAAGGCGCAGCACGTTCCAAGTAAGATCAGGGAGTAACTGCAAAGCTGGTCCCGCCTCTCTGAGACCCTCTGATGATGGTGTCTAGCTCGACGTCAGTCCACTTCTACCCTCACTTTGTTCCAGAGATTAGTACCCTCACTGGTACCAACAACATGTATGGTAAAAGAAGAGAAACGAATACTCTCTGAGTATTGAGTTTCCCGACACATACTTATGTGACCCCATCTTTCTATTCCACCATCCCATCTACCTCAGACTATATCCTCGATGAGAATTAAGCTTAATCCCTCGAGAGAACACTTTCTTTACATTTACATTTAATAGCTTTATATTTACATTGCATTCAAATGAAAAGGTTAATAGTATAGATGTCACATAATGGATTGGGGCGACCCCTTCTTCTTCCTAATCTCTGTTTTACTACGGCAGTAATCGGTACATTTGTGGTACGGATTTTATTCAATCATCATCAATACCCTTTAGCTCCCCAAGGAGCATATGCCTTCAACAAACACATGCCAAGTCTTCCTGTCCTGTGCCATCCGCTCTTCTTTCCATGTTTTCCTCATCATTTTCACTCTGTTTCCAGTTCTCTTCTCCATCTGTTTTTTGGTCTACCTCTGCCTCTCTTTCCCTGTGGATTCCAGAACAAGGTCTGCCTTGTAATGCTATCAACAGGTTTCCTCAATGTGTGTCCTATCCATCGCCAGCGTCTTCTTCTCAACTTTTGTTCCACTGGCACTTGTCTGGTTCTTGTCATCAATTCCTCATTTGTGACTTTGTCATACCATTTCAGTCCTTCTGTTCTACGCAAGCACCAGTTTATAAAAGTCTGTAGCTTTTTGGTTGTTGTTTTTGTTGTTCTCCATGTCTCAGAGCCACACAATAGGACTGACTTCACATTTGAGTGGAAGATTCTGATTTTCGTGTTGGACTTGATTTCTCTTGTTCTCCATATGTTTCCCAATGCAATGAAAGCTCCTCTTGCTTTTTGTATTCTTATTTTGATATCACTGTCTGTCCCTCCAACTTTGTCTATATTACTTCCAAGATAAGTGTAAGATTCTATATCTTTTAGTGGTGTTTCTTCAAGTTCATCCTTGTTATCATTTCTTGCATTTATTCTCATAATCTTTGTCTATTCCCTGTGTATTTTCAGGCCACTTGTTGTGACCTCTCATCAAGAATTTTCATTTTCTCTTGCATCTGATTATGGTTATGGGATTGAAGAGCCAAGTCAATCTATTGCTGGTAAAAAAAGAAAAGGAGACAAGAGGCATCCCTGTCTCACTCCCGTTCTAATCCTAAACGGTTCTGTAAGTTGTCCTTCATGAAGAACTCTACATGTCATGTCTTCATAGGTCTTCTTTATTAAGTTAATGATCTTCATGGGAACTCCATAATGCCTCATGAATTTCCAAAGCGATTCTCTGTCTACACTGTCAAATACCTTTTCATAGTCCACGAATCCGACGTACAGCGGTGAATTCCATTCCAGACTTTGTTCAACTATTATTCTCAATGTGGCTGGCTATCTGGTCTGTACAGGATCTATTTTGTCGAAAACCTGCTTGTTCATCTCTCAGTTGCTTTTCTATGGACTCTTTTAATCTCTCCAGGATGATTCTGTTTAATACTTTTGCTGGCACTGATAGTAACATTATTCCTCTATAATTTGTGCACTCTTGTAAATTTCCCTTCTTAGGCAACTTGACCAGATAACCTTCCTTCCATTCTGCTGGTATTTCCTCTCTCTCCCAGACTTTGCCATGTAGTTTGTATAATATCTATGTAGAGGTATCAATATCTGTTTTGATGGCCTCTGCTGGAATGCAATACGGATTTTATTGCGTGCTTTCAATTGTCGCACTTTCTTTCTCTGCTAAGTAGCAGATATTTGATATTGTCAAATCATTTTGACACTCCTTGTAGGTGATAATAATCACATTTTGCTTGATGCGGCACAGATTTCCTGAGATTAGAGCAGGTAAAAACCAATGTGAATTTGCTCAGTTTCGCATGATTCTGTTTGCTCAAGCTGGGCCGGGTGATAAAATTACTCACCCGTACTCGGTTTTCGTTTGCTCTGGCAACAGATAACACGATTACCTGTCTGTGCGACACATGTGGGACGGACACGTGTAAAGTATCAGTCTGTCTGCTCTGTAAGGAAGAGTGGTGTGTTGTTGAGATCAGGCATGCTCCAGTCTACCCAGCTGTAAATGGGTAACTCACCCTAGTCCTGAGTTAGGGAAGGCAAAGGCTCCAGGGGAAGCAGGCCCTAAACTTGGTCACTTCAACCGACGCAGGATGGTGTATGTATGAAGTAGAAATGTAGAGTGTGATTGACGCGAATGGTGTACTGTTCGTGTGCTGACCAATATAACCATTCATACACTTGTGTCTACAAGGCACCAATGCAGACTGCTGGAATCTTAGTTTACTCAATTTATTCAGACGTACACACTGGGACATACGAGTACATCATGGTATGTTGACATATCAATTTGTAGGTATACATAGCAGATCTGAAGTCATGACACATTCAGAAATAATGGGCAGTACATCAAAAGTTCAATGTCATGATACATTATGGCCACATCCCCCTATCTGACTAAACGCGTCAGTGAAGGGCGGATCGATAAATAACCAAAGTTACTTGACGTCCATAGTTTGTAGTATATATTATGAAACCACGAAGGGGGTTTCTAGCAAGATTGAGATCTCCCTGTCACTGTCCGATAATAGGATAAATAATCTGTTCTCTTGGCAGTGATCAAAACATATGCTGACCGAAATCCAACATGGCTGCCTCCCTGAGTTGTCGTTCACTCATTCATAGGAAGGAGAATATAAGCCAGAGTTAATTTATAATGGGTATATAAAGGATTTCATAAATGTTTCCATACAGCTCTACGGTGATCAAGTTAATTCACGTAGCCATAACCGCTGCAGGAAAATCTGTCATCTTCGTCGATACAAAACACGACACTAGCCTAGCGAAGCACAAAAGTCAAGCTAGGCCTAACCGACGAGAGATCATCAAAATAGGAGCTGGGTTTACCTGGAGTCCGAATCATCTATATACTGACATGAGGAGAGTCTCTAACACAAACTATCGTAGAGACACCATCTCCTTCAGAAGAAACCACTTCGTAAGACATTTTTTCTGACGAAAGGACCAGCTCTAGAAAAACGTACCCCGCCATTTGTAAGCAGTACATCGGAACTCATCACGACTTGTCAAGACAACTCATACTTCCGCTAGACCGGAATACAAGAATCTAGTCCCTCCTACCAATCCAAAATATACAATATAGGACTGATTCTACTTGTACTAATAATATGTAATACATATGAATTCAGGCCATAAACACAATAAACAAATTAATATATTTTCTGGCCCTAAAAAATAAGTACAAACGCAAGCGCAATATCCTTGCGCTGGATCAATATCCAGAACGATTACTCCTATAATCAAAAGTGTGAATCAAACATGGATTATCTCGCTTTTACCATAAACAGCATTTTCATACACAAATAAATGAATGTCTATATTTTTCCCATATTAAATAGCCATATCGATTTTTGTAAAATGTGCGTCAAAATACATCTAGGAGCAACATACAATAGGCTCACAACGCAGCAATAACAATGCGCAGATGATAAGCATAAGTTTTATGACCTTAGAGAAAGTACTTCTCTAAGTATAAATATTTCCAGAGAGGTGTCACCAACGCATACTACAATATTAGCAATGACACAATTTCCACATTAGTTTATACATAAATTCCATCTAAGATATCTTAACATCATGATCATCAAAGACGAAAAACATTGAAAGATCAGCGGTGAATACATATCAATGAACCGCTAAGTAGTGTTACAATCAATATATGATATATTACATATGTGTACACATTTCAACATAGAAACAACTGTATCAAAGTTGTATAACAGTTATGAATCGTGTGGGCATCTAGACAAAATATCTGCCATCACATTTTCTGACCCACGGATAGCTCGCACCGAAAAAATGAAATGGCTGTAGAGCAATCGCGTATCGCGTTGATCTCGCGCTCTTCAGATTTTTACTCTGAATAGCTGTAAGAGCTTTCTGGTCAGTTTCCACAATGAAATGCGCGCCCAGAAGAAATCTTTGCAGTTTAAGGATTGACCAAACCATAGCCAATAATTCACGGTCTAGGACCGAGTAATTCTTCTCTGCGGCATTTAATTTCCGAGAAATATACATCACAGGATGCAGAGTTCCAGAGTACTCTTGCATTAGTGCAGCTCCAATCCCGGTGGATGAAGCGTCACTACGAAGAATAAATGTCTTATCCTTAGAAGGTAATACTAGGATAGGTGAAGTAGAAAACATAGTTTTAACCTTATCCAAAGAGGATTGACATTCTTGAGTCCAATGGACTACATTAGGAGACCCTTTCTTTAGCAAGGAAGAAAGAGGTGACATAATGGAGGACAGATTCGGGATGAATCGTCCATAAAATTGTATTAGACCTAAGAGACTTCGTACTTGCTTTTTAGTCTTAGGAATAGAAATGTTAAGTATTTTACTTGTATTATGGTCTTCTGTTTTTAGGAACCCATGACCAACACGGTGTCCTAAAAAAGATATTTCGCTAAAACCAATACATGCTTTCGATGGTTTCGCTGTCAGGTTATGCTCGCGTAAGATAGACAATAGTTCATTTATACCATTATAGTGATCGTTCCAAGTATCACTGAAAAGACAGATGTCATCAAGATACGCAATGACATCTGAGCGATGAGATAGGATTCGACGCATCATGCGTACAAATGTAGCAGGGGCGTTCATAAGACCGAAAGGCATGAAATTCCATTGGAATAGACCCCTAGGCGTCGAAAAAGCAGTAAACGGTTTGGCGTGTTCGGATAGTGGAACTTGCCAATATCCCTTAGACAAATCGAGTTTAGAAAAGAAGTGAGAATTCGATAGTCTCGTAAGTAGCTCTTCTAGTAAAGGCATAGGTTCAGCATCGAATTTAGTCACTTGATTCAATTTGCGATAATCCACGCAAAGACGTATGTTATTGTCTTTTTTCCGTACTATAACCATCGGCGAAGAATATGCTGATGTGGATGGTTCAATAATTTTTAACTCTATCATCTCATCTAACTCTTTCTCTACCTGTGCTTGAAAATGTATCGGGATAGGATACGGTCTGACTCTTATAGGACTATGGTCAGTAAGAATAATGTCATGTTGAATGACATCCGTTTGACCAGGAATGTCAGTAAGGACATCCTGAAATTGTTCTAACATAGTAGAAACTTGTTTCTGCTCTCCTGGAGATAATTCTGGAGAAATTGCAACATCTTTCCATGATTCATTAGAGTGAAGAGGAATCGGTGGAAAAGGTAAATTTACATCCGAGAAACTCGTTTCCTCATCCTGTATTACTGACAGAGATGAGTACTGTCCATGTTGGACTGGAAAATCGTCCGTTGCCTGGAAAACAGGTTGTAAATAATCAGGACGTTCATGGAATTCCGTGAGCATGTTGATGTGGAAGGTTTTACGCTTCCCGTCAATATCGACGATATAGTCAACATCGGAAACTTTTGATATTATATCGTACGGACCTTTCCAAGAAATGAGAAGTCTATTTTCCCTACAAGGTAGCAAGACAAATGCTTTGTCACCTGGACAAAGTTGTCGCAAACATCTCTTTTTATTGGCAAATTCCCTTGCCTTCTGTTTCGCAAATTCAGATGAAGCAGTTGCCAATTTGCATGCTTCAATAATCTTGTGTCTAAGTGCGATGACATATTCATAAGAGGATTTTGTGTCATCGACAATATTATCAGCAGTTATAAGATCATGAAGTAAGGACATAGGACCTCGCGGTTTCGCGCCAAAGACAAGTTCAAAGGGAGAAAATCCTGTATGTTCGTTGGCGACCTCTCTATATGCAAAGAGAGCCGCGGGTAAAACCCTATCCCAATCCTGAGGATGATCTTCTGTTATCTTACCTAGTAGGTTTTTCAGAGTTCTATTCAAACGTTCCACCATCCCATTGGACATAGGATGATAAATACTACTCAGCGATCTCTCTATCTTCAGAGTCGACATTACTTGAGACATGGTATCCGATATGAGTTGGGTACCATGGTCGGATAATATTTCTGCTGGAAATCCCAGACGAGAAAATATTAACCAAAGAGCATCTGCGACATCAGCAGTAGTTATGCTCTTTAGAGGAACAGCCTCCGGCCAACGTGTGCACATATCAACACACGTCAGAATAAATTGGTGTCCTCTAGCAGACTTTATCTTAAATGGACCAATGATGTCTATCGCCATTTTTTGAAATGGCCGAATGGGAATGTCTGCAGCCTGAATAGGTGCATCATGGCGTGGACCTCTGGATTTAATCTCTTGACATACTTTACAAGATCGACAATAGATTCGTATGTCCTTATTCACAGCAGGCCAAAAGAAAGATTGAAGAACTCTAGCTTTAGTACGGGAAAAAACCCATATGTCCAGCACACTGCGAATCATGAGCGTGCTGTAAGATTTTAACTCTCATATTTTTAGGCACAAGGATTTGAGAATGAATGGACTTAGCGGAGTCTTGTACCATACGTACAAGTACGCCATTCTTCATCGTAATCCAAGATTTACGATTTGTATCCTTATTCGGATCACCTTTTGTTGCCAGAGTAAAGAATTTCTTTAGAGTAGGATCATCTTCCTGCTGTTTGATAAAGGAATCGTGGGAAATCTCCAAGGGATCATCTTGGATCTGCGCATCATTATCTTCAGAATGTGAAGATTGTGGCATATTAAGAGCTTGAGCCCTAGTGATTACTGCATTAGCAGATTGCATATTAACATTTTCCCAATTAGAAATTTGCTGTGGAGTGCATTCTTTCACTCCATGAATGCGACCGATGATAAGATCAGCGATCGGATTCGGCAAGAGACATGCTTGCACCTCTCCTGTAAAGAAAGGCGTAGCAATATTGATAATGGCAGTGGAGTACTTCTCCAATGTGCCACCAAATGTTACACATTTGACTATATTGCCTGTAGCTCGAGAAGGATTTACGAGTGATTGCCTCACTCCAATGGTAGTGCACCCCGAGTCGAAAAGAATTGATACCGGAGTACCATCTATTAGGCCCCTATTAAAGACAAGAGCACCCCTTCCATTATGCGCAATTGACGCATGAAGAGCGGGAAGTGGGTGACCGCAGCTTAAAGTAGACACTGTGGTTGGATCGAATAATGTTTTGCATTGCGAACACTCAGATGCTCTAGCAAAATCGAAAGCGGAATTTGCTACACTATTGGAGTCTTTTTTATCATTATTCTGATTATCGGTGTCGTGAAACTCCTGTTGTGCAGAGTTAGCCTGGTAATAAGATTTACCATGTCTTTTGTGTTGTGATCTACCTCGGTTATAATTGTCTCTATAATTATTATTGCCTCTGTTATAACCCCTATTTGGGTTTGAATCATAATATTCATGATCATAATCATCATGCTCATTATATTGAGTATCCCTGTAATATTGTTTCTTTTGTCTCCATGAAGCACTTGGGTAGTTCCTATAGCTACTCCCTTTCCGAGAATTTCTAACATTATGGGAACCCCTCGCGTGTCGAGGACTATCAGACCGATTCCAGTTCTTCGAAGAAGAACTCTGATTTGAGCGGTTATCTTGGTTTTGATACTTATCCCAATTAACCTTTTTATCAAATTTATTTTTAGCTCCTTGGAATTTGTGTGAGTAATTCTGATTATATTCTGTTGCCGAAGCAACTGGCATACTCTCTTTAATGTTAGAGTTACCAAGAATCATGTCAGGGTGTGCCGTGGCATACTGGTCACAATATTCTTCCATTTGCTTTATTGTACCAGGTTTACGCTCATGTAAGAACTCTAGGAATGATTTATTTACAGAAGACATGACCTTGTCTCTTAGCAATAAATCCGTAAGACCATCAAATGTTTTCTCTGTTTTGGATAATTCAATCCATCGTGAAAGTGTAATTCGTGCTTTTGAGATGAAATCTGAGAATTCTACACCTACCTCAGGTCTCATTGTTTTAAACAAAAGACGGTAACCTTCCTCAGACAGCTGATATCTCTTTATCAAAGCTGCCCTAACAGCATCATAATTATCTTTGTCGGCCTCTTCAACAAAATATAACTTACTCAGAGACTCCCCTTTTAGATTTTCAGACAACTGATTCACATACTGTGATTTGTCAACATTATGAGATCGACAAGCCCGTTCAAATCTAGAAAGCCAAAATGTTATGTCATCACTGGTAGGGTTAAACGCTGGTACCTTGACCTTGTATACAAAGGGTTTACCATTACCACCAGATGCCTGATTAACATTACTCATACATGTCAATTTTAATTTCTCTAATTCAAACTCATGTTCTCTTATTGCTTTTCTCTCTTCAGCTTCTCTATCTAATTTTTTTTGTTCTGCAGCAGCAGCAGCTTCTAATTTTTTTCTGTTCTGCAGCAGCAGCAACTTCTAATTTTTTCTGTTCTGCAGCAACAGCAACTTCTAGTTTTTTCTGTTCTGCAGCAGCTTCTAATTTCTTCTGTTCTGCAGCAACTTCTAATTTTTTCTGCTCTGCATCAGCTTCTAATTTCTTCTGTTCTGCCTCAAATCTCCTTTCCTCCACTTGCATCTGCAATTTCTTAAGTTCAGCAGCAGTATCAGCTTCTTTTTCTAATCTTTTTTTTCTTCAGCTAAGGCTTTCCTTTCTTCTGCAGCAGCTTTTTTTTCTTCTATTTGAAGTTTTCTCTCCTCAGCCGCAGCTTTTTTTTCCTCAGCAGCAGCTTTTTTTTCTTCTACAGCTAATGCTTTGTCATATTGAGCAACAGCCCATTGTTCTAAGTCTTTTCCAGTCTTATCAAGAGATTTTCCTTGTGTAATGAAATAATCTAATGTAGACATATTGTCTTCTTAAATCAGAAACCTGAAAAAGTAAATAAATTACCCTCTTTCAAGTTAATGGGAGACAAGTCTATACCATAGACTTAGTCTTAGTCCAAACTTGTATGGTTTATAATAACCAATGATAACTTGATTACCTGTGGACAACAATAACTGTATCTCAAATACTGTGGGGGACAAGCCTTACAAAGGTCTTGTATACTTCAATGTAATCAAAGATCACTTGAGTACCTGTGGAAAAAATATTTCCCTATACCAATCACTTTGGGAGACAAGCCTTACAAAGGTCTTGTATACCTCAATGTAATCAAAGATCACTTGAGTACCTGTGGAAAAAATATTTCCCTTTACCAATCACTTTGGGAGACAAGCCTTACAAAGGTCTTGTATACCTCAATGTAATCAAAGATCACTTGAGTACCTGTGGAAAAAATATTTCCCTTTACCAATCACTTTGGGAGACAAGCCTTACAAAGGTCTTGTATACCTCAATGTAATCAAAGATCACTTGAGTACCTGTGGAAAAAATATTTCCCTTTACCAATCACTTTGGGAGACAAGCCTTACAAAGGTCTTGTACATTTTGTTTTATAACAATAACAATCATAAAGTACTGATCTGTACTATACTATCAGTGTATACCACTATACGTCATATGTCAACTAAAGACATTACAAAGGACAAACAAGAAAAGACAATATGAACACATTTGCAGAGATCAAATTAAATTAACTAGGAGAAATGAAAAAAATGATCACAGAAACCGTGATGATAACTGCCATAAGATAACAAGACAAATAACGCCACAGTGTATAAACATAAGGGTGTAAAAAACTGAAATGAAAGGAAAGATGAGACCTACAATTATACAAACAAATCAAACAAAACTAAGGAACATAAAATTATTAACAAAAACAACGAAGAAAAGAACACCTCATCACAACTAACAGAAATAGCAGCAAATTGTTGCTAACAAATTTCCAATTAAGAAAATGTGTACCTATCGAATACTAGTACCAGACCAATGTAACTCGGCATACCTTGTATTAGTCACACAGAACATAAATTAATTTAATACATAACAAATAACATGTAAGCATAAATAGCATATAGCATACAATATAATTTATGTCATGAATGGAATGTGTTGCAGGTATGGTGTTGTAAAGCAGGCACAGTTTATTTTAATTCTAATAACTTGCCACTTTATTGAGTAATAGATTTAATTCTAAACTATTACACTGTCAATTTTTTCTCTTTTGAGCATATGAAGATCCAACGATGAACTATGCACTTTATTTTCAACAACACTGTGATTCTTCTGTACGTTGAGAAATGTCAACAATACTGCTCCAGATATTTTCTACACTTGATACCACTGTCCTGTGTAATACTGTCTGTACAGCGAAAAACTGTCAACAAGTGCTGACCTAGATACAGCATCCTATCGGTAATACAGGTCAAGCTGACATCGACTGTATAGCTGTCCTACTGGTGTTGATGTGTTCAAACAAATGTTCTTTCAGCTGTAAACTGTGATTCTCAACACAAAACTGCGTAAGCTGGACCCAGGAATCTGGCTCGCCACTGTAAAGTATCAGTCTGTCTGCTCTGTAAGGAAGAGTGGTGTGTTGTTGAGATCAGGCATGCTCCAGTCTACCCAGCTGTAAATGGGTAACTCACCCTAGTCCTGAGTTAGGGAAGGCAAAGGCTCCAGGGAAAGCAGGCCCTAAACTTGGTCACTTCAACCGACGCAGGATGGTGTATGTATGAAGTAGAAATGTAGAGTGTGATTGACGCGAATGGTGTACTGTTCGTGTGCTGACCAATATAACCATTCATACACTTGTGTCTACAAGGCACCAATGCAGACTGCTGGAATCTTAGTTTACTCAATTTATTCAGACGTACACACTGGGACATACGAGTACATCATGGTATGTTGACATATCAATTTGTAGGTATACATAGCAGATCTGAAGTCATGACACATTCAGAAATAATGGGCAGTACATCAAAAGTTCAATGTCATGATACATTATGGCCACATCCCCCTATCTGACTAAACGCGTCAGTGAAGGGCGGATCGATAAATAACCAAAGTTACTTGACGTCCATAGTTTGTAGTATATATTATGAAACCACGAAGGGGGTTTCTAGCAAGATTGAGATCTCCCTGTCACTGTCCGATAATAGGATAAATAATCTGTTCTCTTGGCAGTGATCAAAACATATGCTGACCGAAATCCAACATGGCTGCCTCCCTGAGTTGTCGTTCACTCATTCATAGGAAGGAGAATATAAGCCAGAGTTAATTTATAATGGGTATATAAAGGATTTCATAAATGTTTCCATACAGCTCTACGGTGATCAAGTTAATTCACGTAGCCATAACCGCTGCAGGAAAATCTGTCATCTTCGTCGATACAAAACACGACACTAGCCTAGCGAAGCACAAAAGTCAAGCTAGGCCTAACCGACGAGAGATCATCAAAATAGGAGCTGGGTTTACCTGGAGTCCGAATCATCTATATACTGACATGAGGAGAGTCTCTAACACAAACTATCGTAGAGACACCATCTCCTTCAGAAGAAACCACTTCGTAAGACATTTTTTCTGACGAAAGGACCAGCTCTAGAAAAACGTACCCCGCCATTTGTAAGCAGTACATCGGAACTCATCACGACTTGTCAAGACAACTCATACTTCCGCTAGACCGGAATACAAGAATCTAGTCCCTCCTACCAATCCAAAATATACAATATAGGACTGATTCTATTTGTACTAATAATATGTAATACATATGAATTCAGGCCATAAACACAATAAGCAAATTAATATATTTTCTGGCCCTAAAAAATAAGTACAAACGCAAGCGCAATATCCTTGCGCTGGATCAATATCCAGAACGATTACTCCTATAATCAAAAGTGTGAATCAAACATGGATTATCTCGCTTTTACCATAAACAGCATTTTCATACACAAATAAATGAATGTCTATATTTTTCCCATATTAAATAGCCATATCGATTTTTGTAAAATGTGCGTCAAAATATGCACGCAACAACACGTATGATATGACCATTTCCTGTTCACGACATTACTTTGTAAGAAAGTAATAAGTATTACATCTGACACACGTTGTTGTATGAGTTTAACGACATGTTTGTGAGTTCGTACACAGGGCAATCGGATGTTTACAGCACATTTTCAGAAAAGTAATGTTTGAAGTTTTGCACTAGATGAGTCATGCAAAATATTCAAATCAGATTGGCTGATCATTTGAGCTCCATAACAGATAGAGCGGGGTAGGACCGTGAATATAACCTGGCGTTTGTTCAGTGTTCCTTCACTGTGAAAATTTATTTGAGGAATCGCTTGCCAAAGAACAACCAGACTTGCCAGAAGAAAATTCAGGATTTCCGTTTATCAGACCGGACTTTTATTGGAACACATTGTAAGACTACGAAATCCATTTTTATAAGGAACCGGACTCTGAGGAAACTGAACACTCAAAGCAGAGGGAGTTTTAGTGCAAACTTAACGACCCCAAGTACACGTGTAAGAGGCCTAACCCAGTGCCTTAACTTATTCATCTGAGCAAAAACGTCTGTGAGCCAATATTGGCGTAAGTTGTGATTTTACATTTTATATTTCATTACTAACATGTGAACTAACATTTCTGCATATATTACAATGTGAATTTTAATGTGTGAAAAGTGCTAGGAATGTCCAAGTCATTTGAGGCTGGCAAACTCAGCATATAGAATGATGATTTCATGAACCACCACTGCAAGGGCTGGTGACTGCTTTATTGCTACCTTCTTAAAGAGAACTAAACGCATAAATAGTCCCAGGAGCAGGGAGGGAATGATGAAAGAAATTATGTACATTCTAAGTATACAAGGTAATATCTACATTTTCAATCAGTGTAAATGTAAACGAAAACATATTCACTTTAAATAGATAGATAGAAAGATAGAAAGATAGATAGATAGATAGATAGATAGATAGATAGATAGATAGATAGATAGATAGATAGATAGATAGATAGATAGATAGATAGATAGATAGATAGATATATAGATAGGTAAGTAGGTAGGTAGGTAGTTAGATAGATAGATAGATAGATAGATAGATAGATAGATAGATAGATAGATAGATAGATAGATAGATAGATAGATAGATAGATAGATAGATAGATAGATAGATAGATAGATAGATAGATAGATAGATATATAGATAGATAGATAAATCTATCAAATATATTCCCTCTTCTGGGAACCAAACCCGGTACCTTTAGAATTAGAGGCGGACGGACATACCTCGTAGCCACTCTGACCAACCCAAAAGTTGTGCTTTAACAAAATAATATATTCCTCACCACCAGGCTACCTTCAGTCATTCGTCTGTTTTATGGATTAATCATGTTGCCCCTTGACCTGTGTAGTTGGAAAGGGGGGGGGGGGGGGGGAGCTCTGGGTAGACAGAAATATTAGTCCTACTACTCCCTGGCATGTCGTAAAAGGCAATTAAATATGAGGTTGTGCATGGGTCTGGCAACCTCATCATGTCAAACAGTTTGCTACAAAAACTACGGCTGCAGGAACAAATTAATGTTTTGGGGCAGGCTTCTTGTGGCTTCCGAGGTCAGTGGTCCATAGTTCGATCCACAGTTGAGGTGGGATTTCTTAGACCGCAAACGGTTCCGGGGTCGACCCAGGGTACCAGAGCAACTCTGGGAAGGTTAAGGCGGCCGGCGTGATGCTGACCACATCACCCCTAGTGTGCCGATGGTCAAGAAAATATGAGCCTAACACCATATTCCCAATATGCCTCAATGGGCGTGTAACGGGATCCTCCACCTTCTCCTTAAAGGAGGTCAACTGCAGGAGTGGCTGCACGCGCCACGTGGGAGCGAAAAGGAACATGATAATGTTGTCTACCAAATAATCAAGTGTGTGTATTTTTGTCAGTCAGTCATTGCAACCGTTGATTTATAATTTGTAAGAAAGGCTGGTAATGATCAATGGTACTTTTTTTTTCTCTTCAGTTTTTTTTTTAAAGCGATAACAGAAGAAACGGCAATGCTGTCAATAATCTAATAGCAATAATAACTGATTCTATTTGTTATAATTAAAATTATATGCTATCATGAAAGGGAGAACGAGCAATAATAAATAATCATAACAAAAAATTGAAAAAGGTTCGGGTGAAATAGTAGTAATTAATAATAATATTACCTTAACAAATGTTGTGTAAACGTCAGCACAAAAATTGTCAAGAATAAAAAAATACCAAAGCTATTTACATGTTATCTAACTGAGAAACAGACCTCTCTTAAGAGATGTACAGGCATCAAGAATTCGATGAAATTAGAACTACTTCTTTATCTTGTTATATGGCTGCGTAAACACCTTTTTCAAGATAGCAGTAATCTGGGCAAAATAGAAATATATGTGTCGTGGCGTTGTTTGAGTACTTTTAAGAATAGATGCGGAGTGCAGGAATCCATACATCTAACTGCGTGCAGTAGAATAAATAAGCCGGTTGTGTGCCGTACAAAGATTTGATTTAAGTGATGTCTGAAGGCGTAGAGAATGAAGCAGCAGATACGAGACTTGTGAAAATAAACATGGAAGTTGGCAGAATAGTTCTGAAAACTTTGACTTGTCACCATTTACATAGGTTTTAAATTATAATGAATTAATTGTTTAATATTATACTGAATATCTTCATTATCATCACCATCATCATCATCATCACCATCATCATCATCATCTTCATCACCATCATCATCATTGTGACAGAGTTATGTAAACATATTACATGATATCAACACGTTTTTTGCTTCCACCTATTTCCCACCTCTGTTTGCTTTTTAATATTCACGTTTCGTTAACGCAGAAGGCATTCGCTTCGATATCTGTCGAACTCAAATTTTAGCCACGCCTATTTTCTTTTTCTCTATGTCGGACAGGCACTAGGAATGTTTACAAACAGACCTATTAGCTAGTCCAGAGCAGTTAACTGTATTATCACGCGAACGATTGGGCAATCGCTGAATAGTGACAGATCAGCGAATGAGTCGTCTAATGGTAAAATCAAGGGCGATAAGTTAAGACGTACTTTCGGTAGACATTGGTCAGGGGGAATTAATCTGAGGAAAGGGGAGATAATCACAGTTACCCGCCCCCACCCCACATCCGTTTGTTCGGAACCTAATTAGCTACAGTGGGAGACGCCTGATCAAAAGCAAGTTCGTTCGCTAGCGAAGAGTCTGCGGTCGGCATAAGTGTGAAATAAAACTTTGATTCGTGAATCGACCGCAGAATTCCCCAAAATCTGGGCGAAGGCGTTATATCTAGCAAGTACTAGCAAATTGTATACCCATTTTATATATATACCCCAGCTTTTAAAATCATTTTATCTAGTAGCCGCAGAATTTCAGAACATCTAGCTTCGAATTCTAGACCAATCTTAAAGTGGATTTCTTAGTGTTTCGATTGTTTCTTTTCTGTGTTGTGGTAACTATATCTATTAGCATTTTGAGTGATTTAATTGTTAAGTTCGTTATTATATTTCACTAGGATTTACTGTGTTAAATTGGCTAGCAGATTAAAATAACTTATAGCTAATTCTTCCAGCCGAAACGTAAATTTAATTAATTGCTATTAACCAGTGGTTTAATTGACTAGTAAATGCACTAGGCCATGTAAGATCGACGAAATATATATTTATCTTCTATCCATCACGTGTAAATTTTTGTAATCGACTAGAGTTCATTTTACGGGTTAATAAGAACGATAAGATAAGCGTTACACTTGTGTTTTCTAATCAAATCTTATAGCCGACTGGATAATAAATTATACTGTTGCGCGAGTTTTGATAGAATATTATATTGTGGTTAAATGTTGTATTTTCTTCCTAAAATCTAGTACGGGTCACAAACCTAAACCTACCAGCGGCCTGAATTTGAGAATAACTGATCTAAGTCCAACAGTACTGATAAAGTCCTCTATTTATTCCAGTTAGTGATCTCCACCAAAAGATAAATATAAGTGGATGGAAGCAGATCATCATCATCATCAGTTGATAAACTCTTAATACAAGACCCTTGCCCTGAGCAAGAGACATGCTGAGAAATCTGAAGCTCGCTCGAACATCACCAGAGTTAAATACTGTGTTGTTGTGTTGCTCGTGGTTCGAGTATGGAATGTCAACTTGACCTACGCAGTGGTGTGTAGACATGGATTGAGTGTATAATGTGCGAATGATAGGAAGAGTTCGTGGTGTTGACAAATGTTCTTTTCTCACACTCATGTATGGCTGGAAGTCATCGACACCAACGACTGTGTACCTTTACTAAAGTTTAATTGGACGTACACACTCGACAGCACAGATAGTGACAAATCACAGGTTGGCATAATACATCATGATACAGTGGATAAATGGTCTTGCAATGTTACATGGGCACTCATGTAGAATAATTGTATAATGGACTGTCAGTAGCCAAGCACTCAGTATCGCCCATATATATATCAACTGAGTTTACTGACAAAGCACGTCAGATTATAAACAATATCCAAGATGGCTTCTACCTCATCTCGTCTAGCGAAGATTCTTTAACATAAGGTTCAGCACAGTTTTTTCATATAATAATATTGAACCGCTAGCAATGAGTTCTCATGTGTAGCAGTGATCTCTGGACTAATCAAGCGATAATACGGGCATCCCTTTTCTCTTCTTGAAAGTCACTACATGTTTTGGTTCCAAGATGGCTTCACTCGTGAGCTGTCACTCACGTTTGGATACAGATAATGTATCTGTCCTAAAGTTAGTCATTCATTAAATCTTTCATTGCTCTGTAGATTTGGTCATGAACAATTGACTGCATTCTACAGGGTATAGTGCTGCTAGGAATCGAAGTCGTTTTCATCGAGTCAAATATATTCTCTTAGACATTCAAATCGTACCTATCGAAAATGGTGGCTTCGTACGAGAGTTCATAAGAGTATCTTTGATTACCTTGGTATCAGAAATATGATTCTGCCATTCCTTGGCAATACGAATAAACACTGGGGTAAAGCATACACGATAGGTCTAGACGACTATCACTTTCCCCACAAATACTGAGATCACTTTTTCCCCAGCGACAAGCCGACATAGAAAAAACAGTCCCCATCAGGACGAAGCCAAATCACACCACACTCTAGCGACACATCCGCCGAATAGCCTTTGACCTCCCTAGAGACAACAGAACATATAGTTCGACTTAGATATGTAAAGATATACAGATATAAGACAGACTCGTCCTACTCAGACAAACAATACACATAAATTCAGGCCATAGATATTCTGAAGCAAGAACAATCTATTATTACCCAAACAACGAATAAATCGCAGTAAAATGGATTCATCCGCGGAGTTCGATCGAAGAGACGGCACAACTTTCAAGGGAAGTAACTCAATAATGACTTTCCCTTAAGCACTAAAAAATTACCTATTTTGTTTACAAAATATTTGCGAACATAACAAGTATACTAATGTATAATATTGTAAGATATCAAAGACTGCACGTAACAGTCTTACCACACCTCCCGGGAAAAAAAAAAGGAACATTTTTTTTTTGTTGAAATACATCTAGGAGCAACGTACAATAGGCTCACAACGCATGAATAATGTGCAGATGAAAATATCAGGAATACCTATAACGCCTAATATGAGGCTAAGTCGACTTATGGAGCGACTGGTGAGAATGTGTCTCATAAACTGAGAGAAATTATTTCTCTACAAGTATATTTTTCCAGGAAGGTGTCATCAAAGTATAATACAATTCTGGCAATTACACAATGCCTAAAAAATTCATATCATCATTTCGTATTAGATATCTTAAATTTATGATTTATGAAGAAAAAATCATCAAAGCACAGCGGTGAATAAACATCAATGAACCGCTATGTAGTGATACAATCATTATATTATTAAATTACGAATGTGTATCTATCATGATATAGAAAAGGAACTACTATAGAACTAGACATATCAAGAAGTCTAAGCCCTAATAGTTATGTGGAATCATGTGGGCATCTTGACAGAATGTCTGCCATCACATTATCTGATCCACGAATAGCTCGCACAGAGAAATGAAAAGGTTGAAGAGCAATTGCATATCGAGTAGACCTCGAGCTCTTCAAATTCTTACTCTGTATAGCAGTAAGAGCTTTTTGGTCGGTTTCTACTATGAAATGTGCGCCTAGAAGGAATCTCTGTAGTTTGAGGATCGACCAAACCATAGCTAATAGCTCGCGGTCTAAAACCGAATAATTCCTTTCTGCCGCATTAAGTTTTCTGGAAATATACATTACAGGATGCAGAGTTCCAGAGTACTCTTGCATTAGTGCCGCTCCAATCCCAGTGGATGAAGCGTCACTACGAAGAACGAATGTCTTATCTTTAGTGGGTAGCACTAAAATAGGTGGTGTTGAAAACAGTGTTTTAATCTTATCCAGAGAGCATTGGCATTCCTGAGACCAGTGGACCACATTAGGCGAACCTTTCTTTAGAAGTGTTGAAAGAGGTGCCATGATAGAGGATAGATTCTGAATGAATCTGCCATAAAATTGAATAAGACCTAACAGACTTCTCACCTGTTTTTTAGTCTTAGGGATTGAGATGTTAAGTATCTTACTAGTATTATGGTCCTCTGTCTTTAGGAAACCATGACCAACTCGGTGGCCTAGGAAAGAAATTTCGCTAAAACCAATATAGGCTTTAGAGGGTTTCGCTGTCAGGTTGTGCTCACGCAAAGTAGACAGCAATTCATCTAACCCTGAATAGTGATCTTCCCAAGTATCGCTGAAAAGACAGATGTCGTCTAGATATGCAATGACATCTGACCGATAAGATAGGATTCGGCGCATCATGCGTACGAATGTAGCTGGTGCGTTCATAAGACCGAAAGGCATAAAATTCCATTGGAACAAACCTCTAGGTGTTGAAAAAGCCGTGAGAGGTTTGGCGCGTTCAGATAAAGGAACTTGCCAATATCCTTTAGACAAATCAAGTTTAGTGAAAAAATGAGATTTGGAGAGTCGAGTAATTAGCTCTTCAAGTAAAGGCATAGGTTCGGCATCGAACTTCGTTACTTGATTCAATTTTCGAAAGTCAACGCAAAGACGTATGTTATTGTCTTTTTTTCGAACAATAACCATCGGCGAAGAATATGCAGAGGTGGATGGTTCGATTATTTTCAAATCTATCATCTCATCCAACTCTTTCTCGACCTGTGCTTGAAAATGTATAGGTATAGGATAAGGTCTAACCCTAATAGGAGTATGGTCAGTAAGAACAATGTCATGTTCAATAACATGCGTTTGTCCAGGGATGTCAGTGAGTACATCCTGAAATGTTTGCAACATAGTTGAAACTTGTCGCTGTTCTCCTAGAGACAAATCAGGAGAGACAGTAACGTTCTTCCATGATTCACTAGAATGAAGTGGGATCATTGGAAGAGGAAGATTTACATCTGAAAAACTTGTTTCCTCATCCTGTATCACGGACAGTGATGAGTAATGACCATGTTGTACTGGAGAATTGTCCGTTGCTTGGAAAATGGGTTGCAAATAATCCGGACGTTCATGGAATTCAGTAAGCATATTGATGTGGAAGGTTTTATGCTTCCCATCAATATCGACAATATAGTCGACATCGGAAATTTTCGATATTATATCGTACGGACCTTTCCAAGAAATAAGTAATCTGTTTTCCCTACAAGGTAGTAATACAAATGCTTTGTCACCAGGACAAAGTTGTTGTAAGCATCTCTTCTTATTGGCAAATTGCCTTGCCTTCTGTTTCGCAAATTCAGAAGAAGAAGTTGCTAATTTGCATGCTTCGATAATTTTTTGTCTCAACGCGATGACATATTCATAGGATGACTTTGTGTCATCGTCAATATTGTCAGATGTTATGAGATCGTGAAGCAACGACATAGGGCCACGCGGACGCGCGCCAAAGACGAGTTCAAAGGGAGAAAATCCCGTATGTTCATTGGGTACCTCTCTGTAAGCGAAGAGGGCCGCAGGTAAAACTCTGTCCCAGTCTTGAGGATGATCCTCAGTTATCTTCCCCAGTAAGTTTTTAAGTGTTCTATTAAGGCGTTCGACCATACCATTAGACATTGGATGGTAGATACTACTTAAAGATCTATCTATCTGCAGAGTAGACATTACTTGAGACATGGTATCTGATATTAGTTGGGTGCCATGGTCTGACAATATTTCTCCGGGGAACCCCAGACGAGAAAATATAAGCCAAAGAGCATCTGCAATATCAGCAGTAGTAATGCTCTTCAGAGGAATAGCCTCTGGCCAACGTGTGCACATATCAACACACGTCAAGATAAACTGATGTCCTCTGGCAGACTTGATCTTAAATGGACCAATTATGTCTATGGCCATTTTTTGGAACGGCCGAATAGGAATGTCCGCCGCCTGAATGGGTGCAGCATGCCGTGGACCTTTGGATTTAACTTCCTGACATACTTTACAAGATCGACAATAAATCCGTATGTCCTTGTTTACCAATGGCCAAAAGAAAGCCGCAAGGACTCTTGACTTAGTACGGGAAAAACCCATGTGTCCAGCACACTGAGAGTCGTGAGCGTGCTGCAAAATTTTAACTCTCAAATTCTTGGGAACCAGGATTTGAGAATGACTTGACGTAATGGAGTCTTGAACCATACGTACAAGTACGCCATTCTTCTTTGTAATCCACGATTTACGACTTGTGTCTTTATTCGGATCACCTTTAGTTGCAAGAATGAAGAATTTCTTCAGAGTGGGATCATCTTCTTGCTGTTTTATAAACGAGTCACGAGAAATTACCAAGGGATTATCTTGGTTATGCACTTCATTATCTTCAGTAGATGAAGTTTGAGGCATATTAAGAGCCTGAGCTCTAGTGACTACAGCGTTAGCAATCTGCATGTTTTGCCTTTCCCACGTGGAAATTTGTTGCGGAGTGCATTCCTTGACTCCATGAATGCGACCGATGATGAGGTCAGCGATCGGATTCGGAAGAAGACATGCGTGTACATCTCCTATAAAGAAAGGAGTAGCAATCCTAATGATAGCAGTAGAGTATTTCTCTAATGTGCCGCCAAATGTTACACATTTGACTACTTGTCCAGTGGCACGGGAAGGATCTACGAGTGACTGCCTAACACCAATTGTGGTGCATCCAGAATCAAATAGCACAGAGACTGGATTGTTATTCACTAAACCCTTATGTAAGACAAGAGAACCTCTTCCATCATGCGCGACTGATGCCGGAAGAGCAGGAAGAGGATGGCCACAGCTTAAAGTAGACACTGTGGTTGGCTCAAATAACGTTTTGCATTGGGGGCACTGAGATGCTCTCCCAAAATCAAAAGCGGCACATGCCATATTACTAGCATCATTATTATCTTTACTCTGTTTATAGGCTTCATGGGACTCTTGTTGTACAGAGTTTGCCTGAAAATGTGGTTTATGTCTTTTGTTTTGAGATCTACCTCGGTTATTATCACCTCTGTAGTTATTGTTACCTCTATTGTAACCCCTATTTGGGTTTGAGTCATAGTTCCCTTGGTTACCATTATCATATTCATTATAATGAGTATCTCTGTAATTATGATCTTGTTGACTCCAAGACGGATAACCCTGATAGTTTCTATAATTACTTCCTCTACGGAAATTCCTATAATTATGACCACCCCTGTGTCGAGAGCTATCAGGTCGTCTCCAGTTCTTTGAAGAAGAACCCTGAAATGATTGGTTACCTTGGTTTTGATAACTATTATGGTTACCTTTTTTATCAAATCTGTTTTGAGGTCCCTGAAATCTGTGTGAATAATTGGGATTGTATGGTGTTGCTGAAGCAACTGGCATACTCTCCTTAATCTTAGTGTTGCCAAAAGTCACGTCGGGGTGTGCAGTGACATATTGGGAACAATATTCTTCCATTTCTTTTAGAGATTTGGGTTTACGCTCATGTATAAATTCGAGGAAGGGTTTGTTAACACATGACATAATCTTATCTCTGAGCAACAAATCCATAAGTCCTTCATACGTTTTTTCTGTTTTTGGAAGCTCAATCCAACGATCAACTGTGAGACGTGCCTTTGCAGTGAATTCTGAGAATTCTACACCCGTCTCAGGCACCATCGTTTTAAATAAAAGGCGATAGCCTTCCTCACTTAGCTGATATTTTTTTATCAAAGCCGCCCTAATGACATCATAATTATCCTTATCTGCTTCTGCTACAAGGCATAATCTAGTCAAAGATTCACCTTTCAAGTTTTCTGCTAATTGATTAGCGTATTGTGATTTATCCACATTATGTGTACGACAAGAACGTTCAAATCTATCCAGCCAGAATGTAATATCGTCACTGGACTGATTGAACGGTGGAACCTTAACCTTGTAAGTAGAAGGTTTACCATTACCACTAGATGCCTGATTAACATTACTCATACTTGTCAATCTCAATTTCTCTAACTCAAATTCATGTTCTCTTATTGCTTTTTTCTCTTCAGCATCTAATCTTTTTTGTTCAGCATCCCTGTCTAATCTTTTTTGTTCAGCTTCCCTGTCTAATCTTTTTTTTGTTCAGCTTCCCTGTCTAATCTTTTTTGTTCAGCTTCACTGTCTAATCTTTTTTGTTCCGCAGCAGCTTCTCTTTCTAATTTTTTTTGTTCAGCTTCAAATCTCCTTTCCTCCACCTGCATCTGCAATTTCTTTTGTTCAGCAGCAGCCTCAGCTTCTCTTTCTAATCTTTTCTCTTCAGCCATAGCTTTTCTTTCTTCTGCAGCAGCTTTTTTCTCTTCTGCAGCTAATGCTTTGTCATATTGAGCAACAGCCCATTGTTCTAATTGTTGACCAGTCTTATCAAGGGCTTTCCCTTGTGTAATGAAGTATTCTAATGTAGACATGATGTCTAACAATAATACTAATCACCTGAACCAATAATAATACCACAAGTTCTTAATGACTTGATTAATCAGTATACTATCCCAATATCTGTGGGTCACAAGCCTTAATAAGGTCTTGTATAATAGTAATAATAATCAGGTACTGGTTTATACCATAATCCAAGTGCAGTGCACAGGCAATTGTGTCTTATGAAATATACCTATATAAAACATATGTCAACCAACAGAATACATAAAGTACAAATAGGACTGACAATACAAGAACGTTTGCAGAAATCAAAATAAATCAAATAGGGAAATCAATGAAAATAATCACTGAATCTGCAAAGAATAACAACACAAATGACGTCACAGTATATGAATATAAATTGTGAATAGAACAGAAAGATAGAAAAGGTTAGACCAACAAATTACAAACAAATCAAAACAAAACTAAAGAACAAAGAAATATTACAAAAATAACAATAATTACAGTCTTCACAGCTAACACAAAAGCAACAGTTGTCGCAGCAAATTTTCAATCAAGAAAATTGCACCTATAGAAAACGCCCACAACGGACCCTCTATGACGTGGGATATTCTGTTGTGAGGACGCCGCCCAACCTTAAACACAACCCGCTGACATAGAAACTAACATACTATACAAACAAATAACATGTAAACATAAATATATATAAATTATGTGTATGATAGTATGTGTTGCAAAATAGGCTCAGTTTTACAGTAATGGCAAAGTTATTTTTATGAAAATAAACAAACTGCCACTTTATTCAATTAAACATTCTGGCCTTAAATATTAAAGTTCATATATAGAAAACAAGAAGATCCATCGATGAAAATAGGACTTCTTAGTTCACTAATACTGTCTTCCTGTTAATATTGACAAGAATTGATCCAACTGTTCTGTGGAACTCTGTAATGTCTAATGTAAAAATGTCAACAACGCTGACCTACATACTGCATTCACTTGACAGGTCACGTGACAAAGTGTTGACAAATAGCAAACCAATACTGCAAGTATGTCGTATCAGCCACAGGAAACGGTCTGGTATCGGTAATCTGTTGACTTCTGAACTTCTGCGAGGTCAAACCCAGAAAGCTGGTCCACCAGTTGATAAACTCTTAATACAAGACCCTTGCCCTGAGCAAGAGACATGCTGAGAAATCTGAAGCTCGCTCGAACATCACCAGAGTTAAATACTGTGTTGTTGTGTTGCTCGTGGTTCGAGTATGGAATGTCAACTTGACCTACGCAGTGGTGTGTAGACATGGATTGAGTGTATAATGTGCGAATGATAGGAAGAGTTCGTGGTGTTGACAAATGTTCTTTTCTCACACTCATGTATGGCTGGAAGTCATCGACACCAACGACTGTGTACCTTTACTAAAGTTTAATTGGACGTACACACTCGACAGCACAGATAGTGACAAATCACAGGTTGGCATAATACATCATGATACAGTGGATAAATGGTCTTGCAATGTTACATGGGCACTCATGTAGAATAATTGTATAATGGACTGTCAGTAGCCAAGCACTCAGTATCGCCCATATATATATCAACTGAGTTTACTGACAAAGCACGTCAGATTATAAACAATATCCAAGATGGCTTCTACCTCATCTCGTCTAGCGAAGATTCTTTAACATAAGGTTCAGCACAGTTTTTTCATATAATAATATTGAACCGCTAGCAATGGGTTCTCATGTGTAGCAGTGATCTCTGGACTAATCAAGCGATAATACGGGCATCCCTTTTCTCTTCTTGAAAGTCACTACATGTTTTGGTTCCAAGATGGCTTCACTCGTGAGCTGTCACTCACGTTTGGATACAGATAATGAATCTGTCCTAAAGTTAGTCATTCATTAAATCTTTCATTGCTCTGTAGATTTGGTCATGAACAATTGACTGCATTCTACAGGGTATAGTGCTGCTAGGAATCGAAGTCGTTTTCATCGAGTCAAATATATTCTCTTAGACATTCAAATCATACCTATCGAAAATGGTGGCTTCGTACGAGAGTTCATAAGAGTATCTTTGATTACCTTGGTATCAGAAATATGATTCTGCCATTCCTTGGCAATACGAATAAACACTGGGGTAAAGCATACACGATAGGTCTAGACGACTATCACTTTCCCCACAAATACTGAGATCACTTTTTCCCCGGCGACAAGCCGACATAGAAAAAACAGTCCCCATCAGGACGAAGCCAAATCACACCACACTCTAGCGACACATCCGCCGAATAGCCTTTGACCTCCCTAGAGACAACAGAACATATAGTTCGACTTAGATATGTAAAGATATACAGATATAAGACAGACTCGTCCTACTCAGACAAACAATACACATAAATTCAGGCCATAGATATTCTGAAGCAAGAACAATCTATTATTACCCAAACAACGAATAAATCGCAGTAAAATGGATTCATCCGCGGAGTTCGATCGAAGAGACGGCACAACTTTCAAGGGAAGTAACTCAATAATGACTTTCCCTTAAGCACTAAAAAATTACCTATTTTGTTTACAAAATATTTGCGAACATAACAAGTATACTAATGTATAATATTGTAAGATATCAAAGACTGCACGTAACAAGTACCAAAAAACATTCTTATATAAATATTGGGTCTTGAGGGTTGACCTGTTTGGCCTCTTGTTTCACCCAGAAAGAGAGAGAGAGTACCAACAAAAGACGATAAGAATAAATTGTAACTGGACCTATAGATATCCAGATTTCTTTTTCCATTTTCATATACATTCAGCCCGCAGTGGCGAAAATATCAAACATTAACATTTCCCGACTATCGACCATTGTGGTGTGAGGAGGTTTTTTTTATCCAGAGAGAGTTACATACCTGACATTTCTCTTTAAGTACTGAAATTACAAGCTACTGACACTGTGAACACTAGTATTTTCCTACCTGGACTAATTGATGTGACATAAACATAATCCTAGTAACAGTAACGAAGTAAGCGTTCCCCGAAGAAGAAGATTAATCAGTCTTTGAGGAACTGGGGCTTATTTTGCCAAAATAACCCAACACTGGATCTGCTGTTTATACCATGAAGATATGTTCCAGACGTTGTTAATCAACAATTAGGTAAGAGTGAACGAAAGTGGCCACAGGGTGTCTGAAGCGAGAGAAAGAAGGAATGAATAATTCTTGTACTGTATAATCATTGCACTTACTTTGTTCTGCCTTTCTTTTTGTTTCCTACTACTGTTATTTTTTTCAGGATAGACTAAATTAGAAACTCTGTTCTTTACAGTATAGTCAAATTCTATACCATAGTGCTAAATCTTTTGACCTTTTCGGGGTTAATATGTTCTTCTAACGGGATCTTGTCTCAACAGAGGGAATTGCACTTACGGGTCTATTTCTGTATTATTTCTGTAACATATGATTTTTATATTTTTGCTATTTGATACTGACTGTTGTGAAGTTTTCTTTCTTTATGATAAATAAAGTTAACATAAAACTTAATTTCCTGTTTTGGTCAGCTCGGCCCAATATCCCTACTCCATTAATATAGTTTCACGTTTGTGCGTCAAGTTGTCGTCACTTATCTGTGTGTGTGTGTGTGTGAGTGGTTAATAGTGTATATGTTAATATATACAGAAAGGTAAACTGTCTGATAAAACAATTTCAGTCGTAAGATAGGCTAGAAGACAATACCAAAGGACTGGGAGATTGCCATCATAACACCAATTTTCAAAAAGGGTGACAATCGACAATGTGGAGACCATAGAGGCATATCCCTTCTCAGTGTCCCTGGTAAAATCTACTCTAGAATCCTAGAGCAGAGACTCCGACGCTTAGCTGAGCCACAATTGGATGAGGTCCAGTGCGGATTCCGAGCAAACCGAAGTACTCAAGACCTAATCTTCACACTCAGACAGCTGAGTGAAAAGGCCCTTGAGTATAAGAGTGAGATCCATCTTTGTTTCATAGATCTGGAAAAGGCATTTGACAAGGTCCCCTGGAGCAAACTTTGGGACTGTTTGGCAAGGAAGAACATTCCAGCACCTCTGATTCATGCTATACAGAGCTTCTACAAGTCTTGCAGAAATTATGTGAGGACAGCAAACCATAAGTCAGAAGAGTTCAGGACCACCACTGGTGTAAGACAACGCGATATCCTGTCACCTTATCTTTTCATACTCCTCATGGACGATGTTAGCAAGGCATGTAAGGAGAGAACAAGAAAGTATTCAGTGGGGTACTGGAAGATGAGACAGGTCTGTATTTCAGAGCTAGCATTTGCTGATGATGTTGTCCTGATTACTAAATCAGAGGCACATCTCCAATCCAACGTGCAAGTCTGGAAGGGAGAGCTGGAGAAGAGAGGGATGGTCATAAGTAGCTCTAAAACAAAATTCATGGTGATATCACGAGAAGAAAGAACACATCAGATTAAGCTGGGAGAACAGGTCCTGGAGCAGGTCGACCACTTTAAATATCTCGGAGCTATTATAGACCGAAAGGGAGGCATCAAAGAAGAGTTGGCCACTCGAAAAGCAGCAGCTGGGAGACTTTTTCAGGCCATAAATCGAGGATTCCTCAGCAAGAGAGAGGTTGGTAAGAAAACGAAGATGGCTGTATACCGCTCCACTTATGTCTCAGTCTTGACATATGGATGCGAGTCATGGGCAATGACTACAACCCATAAAAGTTAGATCCAAACCTCAGAAATGAGGTATCTGAGGAAGGTGGTTGAAGTAACAAGAAGAGACATGTTCCGCAACCAGACGATACGTCAAGGCCTAAAATCCCACCCCTTGCAGACCCAAGTAGAACAGTTCCAACTAAGATGGTTTGGCCATGTGATAAGTCCAAATTTAAGCAAGGGCAGTAATCGTTATGAGTCTCGGATGTACAATAGATTATAATGATTATCCCACTTGAACAGCTGTTGTCTGGCTGTTAATTTATTAAAAAATATATGAGTGTATCGCATTCGAATCGTCAAGATTCAGAATGCTTGTCACGGTGGCGGAGTTCCACGTGAGTTAAATGTTCTAAGCTATTTTTGAGCGGTGAGCGAAAGTTCTCGGGAAGCCCCACGGATGTGATTGGCTGGGGTGTTATGGGGGAGAATGTTTTTTGGTGTCAGTGTGTACCGGGCGAATGCACTGAGGAGATGTAAAGTGTTTTTCAATGTGTACCAGTGTACATGCATTTATGCTGAGATATATTATGTGTGATTATCCCAGATGAGAGGTATTAATTAAGGAGATGTTTCTTGGACCTTTGAGTATACAGGCCAGTGTTTAAAGATTATGTACATTTTTGAAGAGTTTGTGTCCTGGGCGTGACTGGAGAAATCAGCCCAGTGTTTTCGAGGGAAGCCTGTACACTGCTTGATGTGTCGACTTATATTATGAGGCCTACTATTATTTATCAGCAGTCTTCTAGATGGATTAAAGACAGTGCTTGATATGTCGACTTATATTATGAGGCCTATTATTATTTATCAGCAGTCTTCTGGATGGATTAAACTGCGTTGAGACGTCATATATTGGTGAGGCCTATTATTTATCAGCAGTCTTCTAGATGGATTAAAGACAGTGCTTGATATGTCGACTTATATTGTGAGGCCAAGGTTTGGACCGGCCGTATTATGATTAACTGCAGTACAGCGATTTGGTGGAGCTGTTAGGAAGCTGTTAGACTGCGCTGAGACGTCATATATATTGAAGGCCTATTATTTACTAGTACTGCGATTCCCCAGCAGTCTTATGGATGAATTAAAGAGCGCTGAGACGTCAAATATTACAGGCCTATTATTTACTAGTACTGCAATGGTCAGCAGTCGTATGTACATGAATTAAAGAGCGCTGAGACGTCATATATATTTGAGGCCTATAACTATTGGCACTGCGTTTGCCAGTAGTTCCTCTTGATGGATTATTGTTATTATATAATGTGGATCCTTCTTTTGGTATGCTATTATGACCTGTGTAACATGCTGTACTTCGTCTACGTTATTGTGACCGTGTTGTGGTGTAATAAAACTGTTCTTTAACTGTCACAAGGCGTTTAACCCTCCATGACTCGTACGTGAGCTATCGTGGGGTGAGTGACTGTTTTCTACACACCCTTCACATATCATACCCGGTAACAGCACAGCAGTACACACATGAATATTTAGCCTATATAGCGTATGCAATGAAGAAACTGTTACCTCTGCAGTGGTGAATACACATGAACAAACATTATGTAAACAGATAGGAATGGAATCACAGTATTTATCAATTGGAACAACATACTTTATCAGTTGGAAGGAATACTAGGAATAAAGCTTTCTTTATCAGTTGGTGGTTTACAGTCAAGTTGGAGTCAATACAGAAGAGGTTACTGCTACTGCAAAGTGGATAAAGCGGTAACATTCATGGTGGCCAAGACTGGTTTTATCTTCTGTTCCATTTTAAGTTGGATCGAACTTACGACATTTATAATAAGGGCCTGTGTGGCGTGATATAATATATAGCAACTTTGGTATTCGACTACTCTATGGTTAGCAATTGTACACTTCATCTGCAACAGTGGATGCAACATCGTTTTGCAACAAATACTGATTGTTACAGTGGCGGCAATCAATAAGCCTAGCGGCAACAGTCGTGGCCAAAACTTTCGGACGTGATCCCACGTCATCTGCGTTATGTGACTTTCTTCTATGCTGTGTGGTGCATTTAAGAGTCCATCATCATTATCAAACTTTACAGGGATGACATCACCAACTACGGGTGCAATAGTGGTTGTTTTCAAACTTACATGGTGTGATGCCTACTATAGAAGTCTTACCCCAAAAACAGACGTTAACATAACTAGGCGGTAACATACCTGATGGAGTGCAGCTTATTAATACCCATCTACATACAGGACTATAACATATCTAACATTTCCATTGCCAAGATATGTAGAGATAACCAGTTCTCCTTTTTGAATTGAAGTTTTCAAGTGAGCTGTGCCAGTATTTTGGTGGCGCAATTACAGAAGTTTACCATCATAGTAAACAAGAGATGTCAAGTACTTTCTTTCAAGTGGATTATCAACGAGATTTAGAGACTGTGTACCCCTACAGTTACAGAGGGAATTCAAGCTGATGTGCAGTCATTCTACACGGGTGCCTCAAGTAGATGATTGGCAGTAATACAGTTCCTGTTTACCTGTGCGGTGTACGAGCACACATACCGTAGTGAGGACAAAGGACCTGAATTGAGAAGTGTCAAGATGCGGTGACCTTATGCGGTGAACTGTTTTCCTCAGCAGACTTTGTGATGTGCAGCGTTTTGGACGGATGTATTTCCCTTTATTGAAGATAAGTGGTTTAATGTTGTGGAAACTGTGCCATTTTATCTTGTGTCAACAAGTCTTCCTATATATATATATATATATATATATATATATATATATATATATATATATTGTGTACTATTTGTTATAATGAGTATTTCATGTTAAATATTCTATGTTTCATGTCTACTTATGAAGCATTCTTTAAGATTTGCTTAGTAAGTGTCAATTCTGTGACAATTCCGGTTTAAGATTACAAACCTTACCGAAGTTTAGATTTCTAGTTGTCTCTTGGGACAAGTAAATGTATAGTTATGAAGTAACGTTATCGTTTGTTCTGTAGTACCTTGTCTTTGTAACCGTGATTCCTATTGTCTATATAATATGTTAGTTGTTGGTAACTTATTGTAAGACTTTAGTGCTTAACTGTTTAAGGCTATTTCACATAATATTGACATCACTCAAATTGATATAAAGTTATCTCTCATATTGGTATATTTTACAAAGGTTCTATGCACAAGAACTTATGCTACTATGGTATATAGTGATTAACTGATATTTGCAATTACTTGAAAGGATATCTAGCTTTGTGAGCTGAAAAGGTAATTGTCCGAATTTTTAGGGACATAGACTTGTGGTAATTATAACTGGTGAATATATATATACAGTGGACTTGGTAAGTGGATCACCATGGATCGTGATATGTACCCTACAGATATAAGGCCTATGTTGGAGTCTGCATTGATGGTAGGTAGAGATGATAAGGGATTGAGAGGTGCACGACTTGGAGAATGGATAATGGATGATCTTTTGATTAATGTGTCAACATCCCTGGAGTTATTTGCTAAAAATAACTTTAAGTTTGTTTGCAATTTGGTAATGGCCAAGGATTTGGTGAATTTGCTACGGCACCTTCGTCTGTTTTTGCGACAGTATATTGAGCTTGAACACGGACATATAGTGCAAAGCATGTTCAAAATAATCCACAACCATACTTCTGATGAACAGAAAGAGAAGTTAAGGGATGAAGAGCAGATAGAAGGCATTAAACAAAGTGCGCTTCAGGAAAGGGCAAAGATTTTAGAAAGTGTTGCTAAAGAGAGCAAATTACAGGCAACAGTTACTAAACTTGAAAGTGATTTATATAAATCAAACTTGGATCTTGAAAGAGGGCAAGAAGCATTAAATTCGGCATTGTGCAGGATTGAATACTTAGAAGCTGAGTTGAAAGTCGAGCAAGGCAAAACTATTAATCTCGAGCAGCAACTTCAGGAAAAGAAAGAGAGGTGTGGCAAACTAGAAGCTAAGACAATTGACCGTGATAGGTCTTATACAGAGACGCTTCTTGATTTAGTGAGTAGAGTAAATTCTTGTATTGAAGAAGAGATGTATACTGTATTTCCAAATGGAGTTGAGGAGCTAATGAATATTGAGAATAGTGAATTTGAAACACAGCAACTAAGAGGAGATAAGGGAAATGATGAAAAAGAGACATTGGAAGAGTTAATAATGGAGGAAGATAAATTAGCTAAGATTGAGAAATCACTAACGGAGGAAAGATGTAGAGTTTTGACATTTAATGACGTAATTAAGAAACAAAGTGAACAGATTTCACTTAAAAATATTGAAATTACGGAATTAAGGGAAAGAGTGGACGGTTTGGTTGATATAATTTTAGGTAGAAAAATGCTGTCTAGTGTCAATGTTGAAAAAGTTAGACAGAAAGACGGTTATCAACACGTCTTAAAAACGTCGAGTCAGCAACAGACACTCGATGCCAATACTAACATCAAACGTGGTGAGTGGAAATCCTTGCGTGGCAGATATAACTTTCATCGTACTAGTGACTATTCTAGTAATATTAATAATTCCTGGCGACAGGCCAACAAGGTTAATTCTACTGTGATACTTGATTCTGTACATCACAGTAAAGACAAGGATAAATTTCATGTCAATGTTCAAAAAACTAACCTTGTATCTGAGGTTAGAAAGCCTAATAAGAACATAACAAGGGACGAGACTAGTAGGACTAGTGCCCAAAGTAATACTCAATATGTTAGTAATCATAAGGATTTTATTATTCCTATTACTGATTCAGAGGTTAAGCACGCTGCCACCGAAAAGAAGAAAAGCAATCATGACAGGAAAGATAATACAGATTTTAAACATTATCAAGGGAGATCAGCAAATTGTAATCTGTCTTCTCCAAGAAACCAGAAACAGTTTAACAGATCTAAATATTTTGGTTCTGAAGATTTTGAAAAGTATGGTAAAAATGATTACAGGAAAGATTATCAATTTTACGATAATAAGTCTAGAAGTCAACATAAACAATCTGGCAGATATTTTTATCAAAAGAGAAATAATAATGACAACTATGTTAACTTTTCTCATCAAAGGCCTAAAGTAATTGATAAACAAGGTAATAATGATAAAAATAGAGTCTCTAATACAACTGCTTGTGGTTTTGAGAGAGTATCTCGCTGTTATGAGGGTAGCAAATTTTTTTCAGCATCCAATAGCGACGACCTTGAGCTACGATCATTTTCTGCCCCGTAAGCCTCCTGTGGTGCTTTCACGTGTCAAGGGAAGGCTTGTTGATCGGGTTGAAAGGGCCGCAAGTTACACAAGCCACTATTTTAGGTAAATGTAACGTTAATTTCCGTTTTACATCGTTAAATCTTACTGTGAATTAAAATAGAATTTTTTCATTTGTATATTTTCACAGCGACGGCTTTGCAATGAAAGTCTATGATCCGGTGTTACATTAACAGAGAGAGTAAGGTATGCCACCTTGTATCCATGTGGAACCAAGTGAAACCGGATAGCAAGTTGACTCTGAATTGTATGCGGTTATCTTGCCAAGTTTATGAGATTATTCAACACGGCTAGAATTATTGCCTGTTCAACATTGTTTAAGATATAGATATTATTGTATCGTATAAATATAGAATATTATATAGAAATGTATTAAGATACCATATAATTTCTATTAGATAATGCGTAATCTCATTGTTTTATGCACTGTTTATGCACATATTTATTTTATGTACGACGATGTTTTGATGATGCAACTATTAATTTCATATTATTCTTACACTATTGTGTTATGACGAATATTGTGTGTATTATTATCGCAGTAAGGTGTAAGATATTATTTGCGAGTGACTTGTCTTTGTAACTTTTTGATGAAATCAGTGGACTATAGTATTTACGCACGCTAGTCAGAAGACTATGCTCATTTAGTCAATCTATGGTTGACCTTTATGCTCCGTGCTAAGCTTCGAACTATGAGAGCTGATACATCAAACATTGATGTGTTTTTGCAGAGTTGATTATTAGGACTGTTTTATATGCATGATGAGTTTGTCAGCCCCATGCACAACCTCATTAGCTAGGTATGGTGCAGTAGTCATCTTTAGTGAGTCACTGTACTCCCTAAATTTAGAATTCTTTCTTATGTTTTGATGTCATGTTTATTTACGTATTAGCATTCTAAGACATTATGTCATCATGTGACGTATTCTTTCCAGAACGTTGTCTCCATTACAGCTGCTCTGAACGCATCACGATTCTGGGCAAGTCGACCTGCATCAGCCAAAGACAAGTTCAGACTCTCTGTGATGTCCTGGGTCCACCATCGTCTAGGTCGACCCCTTCCCCTTTTTCCAGGGACCATGCCTTCCATCACTGTTTTTTCCAGACTATTATGTCTTTTTATATGACCGAAAAATTTCAGCTTCCTTATTGCGATGGTATTTAGGAGCCAATGTTCCTGTACGTTTAGTGAGTGCAGTACTTCTCTGTTGGTCTTTTTTTCTGTCCAGGGTATTCTCAACATCCTTCTGTAGCATTTCATTTCAAATGATGTAATCTTTTTTGCAACTGTTTTATTGAGTGTCCAAGTCTCGCAGCCGTATGTTGCCACTGGGAATATACATGCTCTGATCAGTTGTAACTTTGTTTCTTTGCTTGTGCCTTGCCATAGGTTTTTCATCTGTATTAGTTTATGTGAAGCAATTGCAAGTCTTCTTTTAATTTCTACTGCACAGTCGCCAGAGCTGTTGATGATTGATCCTAAGTATTCGAATTCATTAACACTTTCCAGTTCTTCGTTAAGACATGTAGTAACTATTATATTGTGAAAAATAATTTTGGAAACATAGTTTGATTATATCAGAGTTAATTTTGTATTGCAAGTTG
>JAMPIV010007717.1:0-77093 GCA_024509875.1 Oreohelix idahoensis | reverse complement strand
GTTTCCTAGAGGAACACTCTCTTGATTCTAGATAAGGCTATCTCGCACTCTTGTGTCCACACGACCCTATTTTGGCATCCCCCTTACTCGTTAGCGAGGTAAGTGTAGCTGCAATGGAAGAGAACTGAGGGATGAACTTGTGATAAAAATTCACAAGTCCAATTTAGACTTTTCACTTGCTTTTTTGTTTTAGGTGTCTGCAACCGTAAAATCTTTGTAACTGTTACATCTTCCGGTTTCAGGTGCTTATGACCTACAGTATGTCCTAAGAAACTTAACTCTTTAAACCCTATGCAAACTTTACTCGGCCGTGCCGTTAAATTATGCTGCCTTAGACACCGCAATAGGGAAGACAACCCCCTCATGTGATCCTCCCATGACTCATGAAACAAACATATATCGTCGATTATATGTAATAATATCCGATCGATGTCCTAACAAATCTTTCTCATCATCCTCACAAATGTGGCGGACGCGTTTCACTAAGCCAAAAGCACATGACATTGAACTGAAACAATCCTTTGGGGGTGCTAAATGCTGTATGAGGTTTTGCAGCCTCCGTGAGGGGTACCTGCCAATAGCCTCTAGACAGATCGAGTTTGCTGAAATATGTAGCGTGAGTGAGTTGTGTTAACAGATCTTCCTGATTAGGTATTGGTTCAGCATCAATGACGGTGATGCTGTTCAATCTCCGAAAGTCAATACATATACGAAGAGATCCATTCTTCTTGCGAACCACAACCATTGAAAAACGAATATGGTGAATCAGACGGAGCAATGATCCCCAGGCGTTGCATGTCAACAAGTTCTTTCGCGACAGCTGATTTGAAATGCGAGGGCAATGGATACGGTTTTAACCCTAATAGGCTAATCACATGTCAGAGTGATATCATGAGAAATCAGGTCTGTCCGTCCTGGCAGATCTGTGAGGACATCCTTAAACTCCGCTAATATAATCTGTACTTCCGACTTTTGTTCTACTGTTAGGTCATCCCCGATTCGCACCATATTCCATGACTCCGAAGGAACCAGGGGTACGAGGGATAACTGGATATTCCCTTCACCTTTTTCATCTCCCGTGTCATCAATGACTGCCGTACATGCCACTGTTGCTACAGTCTGTGCTGCCCTTGTGACTGCTTTTCAAATGACTCAGGTCGTTCTAACATATGGCCTCAGCATACATATTCACATGAAATACATTTTCCTTATTTCGGACCGAAATCAGGTAATCGAAAATCTGTCATTTTTTTAACCACCTTGAATGGTCCTTGCCACGTAAAAAATGCTCAAGCGATCCTCTTTAGCTGGTAAAAAGTAGCCAAACTTCCTCACCTGGAATCAGGGATACTAGCTTGGAGTTTCGATTTGCGTACTTCCGATACCGTGCTAAACGACCCCGCCAAACAATCACGTGCCACCAAACAAGATTTTACAATACGTTCTCTGAGGCTCACTACATACTCATAACTCGTAAATGAGGTGCTATTTGGCACATTTTCCAGTTAATAAAAATCCTTCAATATGTGCATCGGCCCCCTTGGGTTTGCCCCATACAGTAATTCGAAAGGGGAAAATCCTGTACTCTCTTGGGGAGCCTCCCTATAGGCAAACAGGACCGCTGGGAGTAACCTATCCCATTGTTGTGGAGATTCTGCGGTCACTTTTGCCAGCATGTGTTTTAACGCACCGTTAAAACGCTCGCAAACTCCGTTTGACTGAGGGTGATATGGACTCGTGAATGTTTGGGCAATACCCAACAGCCCAGTGATTTCTGACATCTCCTTCGAAATGAACTGACGGCCCCTATCCGATAATATCTCTTCAGGAAAACCAAGCCGGCAAAACAACATCTGCAAAGCCTCTGCGACTGCTTGTGAAGTAAGATGCTACAGCGGTACCGCCTGCGGCCGCCTGGTGCACAAATCTACCATCGTTAAAATGAAACGATATCCCCTGTCTGAAGTGACCGAGAGGGGCCTATAATATCAATCGCTACTTTCTGGAAAGGTCGTACTGACAAGTCCGTAACCTGCACTGGAGCTTTGGGAGTTCTGCCTTTATGCCTCATCTGTTGGCATATCTTACAGGACCTACAATATAGTTTAATGTCCTTGCTAAACAATGGCCAATAGAATTGTGACAGCACCCTCTGGGGCGTTCGAGCCACCCCCATATGCCCCGCGAAAGGGGAGTCATGTGCAACCTCTAACCCTTTTGCTCTTAAATTACACGGTACCACCACTTGGCGCTGAGTTTGTACTCCCTTAGCGAAACACCTCGTGAGAACATTATTCTTGAGCTCGAACCAATGTCTGGCCAACTTCGTGCACTTTACATCACCTCTCTCGGCAAAGTTGTACAATTTACGCAATGATCCGTCTGACCGTTGGTGCTGGATAAAGTCCGACACCTGTGTATCCTGACTTCCAGTGACCAATTCCGATGTCTTAGCTTCATGATGCGTCGCTTCTAATGCGTCATCTGCCTTTGACTGCGCCCTAGTAATCACCGCATTGGCCCTAAGCACACGATTGTCCCTCCATTTCCTAATGTCCATCTGAGTACATTCCTGCACACACCTTGCACATTACCAACAATCAAATCCGCTATCGGTTGCTTCGAGTACACAGGCCTGTACTCTACCAGATATGAAGGGTGTGTCCACCTCAATAATGGCAAGAGGGTAATACTCTCAATGTTACCCCCGAAAGTGACACATCTTGCTGTCTTACCTATCAAGCATGAGTCGTCAATGCGGGATCTACGCACTCCTATAGTTGTGCAGCCCGTGTCTCACAACACAGAAACTCGCTGCAGTTGCACGAATCCTGGATGCAATTCCAAATGACCATTTTCTTCAAGAGAAGAGAGACAAGGCAGAGTGTGACCACAGATAAGCATAGGCTTACCGTCTGGTTCAAATAATGGCCTACACCCTTCGCAATTCTCATTGTTAAAGGTTTCTAATATGCAAGCCGAATTCGCTCGTTCTGAATTATTAGCACAGACCTTTGCCAAATGTCCTGTTCCATTACAAAGACTACAGTGTAGCTGAGTATTGCTATCCTTTTTCGGACTACTGTTTGGAGAGTGTCTGACTACTCGGTCTGACTCCTTTTTCTCAAAGGATTTGTTTCTTTGGTAAGGTGAGCTTTTGCGAAATCTTTTTTGTTCCTGCTCGTTTGGCGCATCTATCTGGATCTGATTCCGCGGGTACCTATCCTGTCTGTCTCCAGTATATCTGTATTGATTTCTATCAGATTGATAGTTAAATTTCTTCCTCGGTGATCTTTGGTCCCGATAATTGTCATACCGTGCAGGAGATCTGTCTCTCCGAAAGTAGGGTCTATCATAATTAAATCTTCTGGGGCCAAATCTATCGGCACTCTTAGATCTAAGTTGATTGTAAGGTTTCCTAGTAATCTTTCCTATACTCGCTGAGAAAGTCTCAGAGATACTCTCCCTGTGTATGACCTTTCCTGGATGCGCGGTCACATATTGGTGTCCTAATTCTGACATCGTACCGATGTTTTTGGGCTTGCGTTCCTGGAAAAACACAATAAGCTCAGATGAATACGATGACAATACCTTGTCCCGTAACATAAGGTCAAAAAGCCCATCAAAGTCTTTAGTAATACCTTCCATCTCAATCCATCGATTTAATAGCTGAGTAATTTTTGCAATAAAATCCTCAAAATCCTGATTGACGCTTGGTCTCACGTCTCGGAAACGAGCCCGATACCCTTCCGCCGTTAGACGAAATTTCCTTAACCTCTCCTTGACTATGTCATAATTTGCTCTGTCGGTTAAAGGGATACTATACACAGTTTCTAACGCAGATCCTGAAAGCAAATTTCCCAGCAGAACAGGCCGTTCCTCCTTCTTTATCTTCCAAGCCAAAACTCCTGCTTCAAAACGTTCCAAATACACGTCCATACTGTCCAAATCTTGATTAAAATTGGGTAACCGTAGTCTATAGGGACGTGAGAATTCTTTCCCACCTGAATCCTGCTTCCTGGACTCATTATCTAGCTTCTTCAGATTTATTTCTCTGTCAGCTTCAATTTTCTTCAACTCTTTCTCTGCTTCTATCTTGAATTTGTCAGCTTCTATCTTCTTCATCTCTTTCTCTGCTTCTATCTTCAATTTGTCAGCTTCTATCTTCTTCATCTCTTTCTCTGCTTCTATCTTCAATTTATCAGCTTCAATCTTCAATTTCTGGAATTCTCTCTCCTCACACCGTTCAATTCTATCATTTTCCTGTTTTTCTTTCCATTTTTTTTCTGCCCATTCTTGTAGAGCAGGGCCTGTTAATGCTAGCTCTTTACCAACCTCAACAAATTCTAAGAGGCTAGCCATCGTAATATAATGTAATTAAATTACAATTTCTTAGAGCAGTACTCAATGTACCAAAAAAAAAATGCCTTTAGTATTCCCCACTGGAAAATTATCAGATATTGTACTAAAAAAAGAATCAAAATTATATGTAATGCCTAGTCAGAAATACTGACTGTACCACTCAAATAGGTGTATTCAGTATAATGGTGTGAAGTTATTCAACAGCATAATTTACTGTACCCATGACACCCATAATATTTAAGCAGTGAAACTAAACACTGCAATATATAATTAATGGCATAAACATACATGTGATTCTCAACCAAACGAGATAACTACGTCTACACAAGCAAAAATACACAACCTACTCTTATGCTATCGGTACTGGAATTGAAATTGAGATACACTTCACTAAAACAAAACAAACATAAATATAAACAATGATGACAATAATGAAGAGGATCAAGACGACCTTACTACACGAACGAACACAACAGTACGGTAGAATAAGAAAAAAAAAATCCTCAGACAGCAGCAGATGTCTAATTATAAACCGTAGCTGTTAACAAATGAAAACAAGAGTTTGGGAAATTAACATATGTACATGATAGTAAGAAGAATACAAGAGAATACTCCAATTAAACATGACAAAGAGACACTATTACACATATGACACCGTGCAAACAAATCCGAACTGCACCACTAATACATTAAAATGTGCAACGTGAATTATGCAGGGCAGCCAATAGGGTCAGCTCTATGTGCCCGTGCTCCGGCACACAATTCACCTAGCAACAGTCCTAAAGAACAGTTTAGCATAATGTCTTTCCGCAATGCAAAAGAGAAAATCCTTAACCCACACAACAACCAAATGACACCAAAATTATACTTCTACGAAGACACAACAAAAACCTACAATCGACAATGAAGTGACCAAAGGTAGTATGTTGCAACACCACACCAGTTGGATGACGTACTCACCAACCAAATGGAAAAGAGGTCGCAGGAGAATGATTACTAATTATATAATATTATAAAGTAGAAAGGTACTAAAAGAAAAATAATTGTCCAATAATATATAATAATCGTAATAATACTACATTTTTAAAAATTAACTATAAATCAATTAAACTGATGATCTCCGCAGGTCTGGGTTCCTGATGATGACGTTGATATCTACAGCACTTTAGTCACTAATGATCAAATGGTCCACACAACGAACGACACGTTACAAAGTTACGTAAAGTTACAAATATTGTCCATTAGGATGACCCCTGAGTAAGGCACAAAGTCCACACTTGTCACCAGATAGTGCCTTGTCTTCACTGAAATATCACAGGGATGTCAAGCAAAAAAGTCAGACCACACGTATCAAAGTTATACCACAACTGTATACTAGCTCGTCGTCAGCACAAGGCGAGGATTTGCCAGCTCCACTCCAATAACATCTCACGAGTTCATGAAAGATACCACCGTTTGCAAAGGTGTAGTGCAGCCTTCTACGTGAGAAAAAGTTCAGTACAGTTTATGATGATCGACTGCAGTGTTTTGTATAAGGCAAAGATCGTAACGTAAATCTAGTACTGTTCAGCTTCTGGCAACCTCCGTAACGACCGTGTGTAAAATATTGATACTGTAATGCACCAGTTCCCGTGTTCGGCATGCACCCCGTTCCACAAGAAGACTCACCCACTTGATTTCTACAGGTACGTCGTCTCCTGAGCCAGTAAACACTGTGTAGTGGCAACACTGTCCCACTGTTGGCTTTCAAACGGCGCTGCAGCGGCCTCTAGTCTTGACTAGTCCGACGCTGAAATGAATGCTCCCCAGGCTGCCATCAACTTGTTCGCCCAACCTGTACTAGCAGCAACATCTTCGTCCTCTCCGCCCTGCAGACAACAAAATTAATGTCAACGAACCTGCCACAACCTGGTTCACACCGCAGACGTTGGCCGACAACCGCGTCGTTTTCTTAACCAGAAGAGTGCTCAATGTCGCCCTGACATTTTGTTAGCACTGACACCGCGTACTGTTCATAATAAATCCCCCACTTCACTGTGTATCGCTAATCCGTGACCCGTGACTCACTATTCAAAAAAAGTACCTGAGAACTACGTGACTGAAAAACAGGCCTACAGTGTATGTGAACTAAAATAGATTTCTGACCTGGCGCTGCACTGACGTGCAAAGATAATCAAACATGAGGACCCAAAAACGAGCTCCCCACCTGACACAGGGTATTTTGTACTAAATACACATATGCCTTAGTCCTCAAAAATACTACACATGAGAGACAGAGGGGTGGAGTGGAACGCATTCAAATAATAACGAACACTAGCAATGTTCCCAACTCTGTCTAATGTATTCAAATAATTATCACCACAAAATCACAACAATATATGTAGTTAGCAAAGTGTAACACATTGATGAAAATCTCAGATAACCGAATGCCTTATCTTCTCACAACTAAATATTCTCTTGCATTCGACAATACGAGTCGGCCATCATCACCAAAACCTCGTCAGTCGCTTGCCTCCCCCTTCTTCACTGCCCAATCAGAACGCCCCTTGCATTCACCCCTGACCTGCTGACCTCGCAGTTTCGTGTTGTTAAGTTAAGTGTATGAGAACACCTCTCACACCCGACTGACATTATGTACCCGCCCCCAGCGGAGCACCGCCAGTCCACAGCTGTGTTAATCACACTGTGACAATATATATATATATATATATATATATATATATATATATATATATATATATATATATATATATATATATATATATATATATATATATATATATATATATATTTTTTTTTTTTTTTTCGTACGCCCGCTAATACTCGAGGCGAAATCTCAGGTTATTATTAATGTCTAACCTGACATTGATTTTACGTGAGTATCCCTTTTTTCTTGTACAGAGACAGGTGTTCCTCGCCATTCAGGCAGATATTCGCCGATTTCGGAGGTACCCATTAGAGCTGGGTCGGCTCAGGAGCCGCCAGTCCCTGGTCGACGACACTCCTTCAAATGTCATCGCCAGGTCTCGAGTTAATCCAGTCCAAATCCCGGTCAACGAAAAATCCTCAAATTCCGTCGCCCGGGTTTGATCCTGAATCACCCGGTCGCCAGAGCCGTGTTGTAACCACTACGCTAGCGTGGCTCCCACTGTCATATATGAATACTATTCTAATAACATGTGACATGAAAATCAAATAATACAATAGCAAAGCTCCAGCGGTCTTGGAAAGTCCTGTGAGTGAAAAAACATCCACTGCCGGAGTCAGAATTCCGAATGGCTTGAGTGGTACATTCAAACTGGCACAAGGCGACACGTAGAACAGGTTGTAGAGTAACTGCTAAAACATGTAACAAAACCGCTCCGATTCCCATCGAGAAGCCGTTCCTGCGAATAATCAAATGAAAATTTCTGTTTGGTAACGGTAGGATTTTATTAGAGAAGAAAGTTAACTTTAAATTTAACCTACCAAATGTGGCTGTGCAAACTTCAGACCACTTTATGATGTTAATCAAACCTTCCTCCGTTACACGAGAAAGGGTAACAGAGAAAGTAGCACAAACTAACCTGGAATCATTAATTTTATAGGGTGATAAAAGTGTCCGAGAAAAATAGCAGTGTGCAATGATGTTTAGAAAAGTCGTGAACATACAAGTGATACCGACATCACTAGGCAAATCCAGAGGATAGTAGTTAAGTAGAAGCCTGTGGGCATCGAGATTATATGTCTGCCATCACATTGTTCGAACCTCGAATAGCTCATATAGAAAAGTGAAAGGGCTGCAAAGAAATGGCATAACGTGTGGATCTTGAGCTCTTCAAGTCCTTGTTCTGTATAGTCGTGAGGGCTTTTTGGTCAGTCTCTACTATAAAATGAGCGCAAAGAAGGAATCTCTTAGACAAGACTAGTTTTGTAAAGAAGACTGAATTAGAAAGTTTGATGAGCAAATCTTCCAACAAAGGCATTGGTTCTGCATCAAATTTAGACACTTGATTTAATTTGCGATAATCAACACAAAGACGTATGCCATTGTCCTTCTTCCTGACAATAACTATAGAAGAGGAATATGCCGAAGTAGATGGTTCGATTATATTTAATCGTAGCATTTCATCTAATTCTTTTTCAACTTGAGTTTGAAAATGTAGCGGAATTGGGTAAGGTCGAACTCTAATAGGGTTGTAATCAGTGAGTATAATTTCATGTGCAATGACTGATGTCCGACCAGGAATGTCAGCAAGGACATCCTGAAAAGTCTGCAACAAAGAGGAGACCCGCTGCTGTTCCTCTGCAGGCAGTTCAGAAGAAATAGTCACATTTTCCCAGGATTCCGTTGAATGGAATGGAACAACAGGAAGAGGAAGATGCACGTCAGAAAAAGTAGCCTCTTCCTCCTGAATAACAGACAAAGAGGTATAGTGATTATGATGGACCGGAGGGTCGTCTGTCGCCTGAAAGACAGACTGTAGATAATCTGGACGGGCGTGAAATTCCTTCAACATGTTAATGAGATAGGTTTTATGTTTCCCGTCAATGTCGACAACATAGTCGACGTCAGAAATTCTCGAGACAATAGTATAAGGGCTTTCCATGCAATAAGAAGTCGGTTGTCCTTACGGGGAAGTAAAACATATGCCTCGTCACCCGAAGAGAGTTGTCGTAAACGTCTGTATCTATTCGCAAAGAGCCTTGCCTTCTCCTTGGCAGACTCAGATGCAGAGGTAGCCAACTTACATGCATCAATAATTTTCTGTCTTAGAGTGATTACATATTTATAAGAAGATTGAGTGTCATCATTAATGTCATCAGCAGTTAGTAGGTCGTGAAGTAACGACATGGGACCACGAGGTTGTGCACCGAAAACGAGATCGAATGGTGAAAACCCTGTATGCTCATTTGGCACTTCCAGATATGCGAAAAGTGCAGTGGGTAAAACCCTATCCCAATCTTGAGGATAGTCATCAATTATCTTCTCAAAGTAACTGCTTAAGCGATCTGTTTTGACGCTCAACTAAACCATTTGACATGGCGTGAAATACACTGCTTAGTGATCTGTCAATGTGGAGCATGGCCATTACTTGAGACATAGAATCGGACACAAATTGTGTGCCATGATCAGACAAAATTTTCTTCGCAAAACCCAGGCGAGAAAAAATTAGCCAAAGAGCATCTGCAACATCAGCAGAAGAAATGTTCTTAAGAGGTATAGCCTCTGGCCAACGTGTACACATGTCAATACATGTAAGAATGTATTGGTGTCCCCTAGCAGATCTGACTGGCAAACGACCAATAATGTCAATTGCCATCTTTTCAAAAGGACGAATAGGGACGTCTGCAGCTTGGATGGGAGCTGCATGACGTGGACCTCGTGACTTAACCTCCTGACATATCTTACAGGAGCGACAATAAATAGTTATATCCTTATTTACGCCTGGCCAAAAGAAGGAAGAAAGCACCCTAGATTTAGTTCGGGAAAAACCCATATGTCCTGCCCACTGAGAGTCGTGGGCATGTTGTAAGATACGAACTCTCATGTCAGTAGGTACCAGAATTTGAGATCGTATGGATGAAGTAGAACCCCGTACCATCCGAACTAGCACTCCATTTTTAATTAAGAACCAATATTTAAGGTGTGTGTCATAGTTTGCGTTATCCTGTTTGACTAGCAGAAAAATTTTTTGTAACGATGTATCATTTTGCTGGAGTTCGATAAAAGACTCCCGTGAAATAACAGAGTGTGCATCATGATCATGTATTTCCATAGTTGTAGCAGGTGGGACCTGTAATAGATTTTGAGCTTGTGCTCAATAGAAAAAACAGCCCCGTACATAAAAGTCTTTAACACTTAACTCTGACTCAAAATATGACTTAACAATGAACTTGAAAAGGAAAAATTAGCCTATGCTCAAGCTCAGGCTGAAATAAAAGCACAACACAAGCTTAGAATGCAAGAATTTGAATTGGAGAAATTAAGACTTCAACAACCACAGGTTAATCCTATGAATGGCGGTGCTGAAAAAAAAGATTATTCTTCCACTTTTAAGCTCAATTTGCCAATGTTTAACTCAAATATCGACGATATTTCATGCTATTTGAATAGGTATGAAACATATTGCCAAGAGTTTACAATTGATAGAGCTACCTGGTCCAGTAGGCTCATGAACTTATTGGTGGGTGAGACACTTACTGCAGTTTGTACCTTGGATGATCGGACTAGAAAAGACTATGAGGCTATAAAAGCCATGTTACTGAAGAAGCATCAGTTAGATGATAATGGGTATAGGATGAAATTTAAGTGATTGTTACCAGATTCAACAAAAGATTTTACTGAATTTATCTCATCTATTACGCTTTATTTTTCTAGAGGGGTTGAGTTGTCCAAGATTGAAAAAACTTTTGAGGGGTTGTCTGATTTGATTTTGAGAGACAAGGTGTTGTCTTCCATTAGTGGTGACTTTTTTGTTATTCTTACAGGAGAGGAAACCTGAAACACTAACCACTATGGCAAATTTCGGACGCCAATATCAAATTGCACATCCGGGAAGGAATCTTAGTAAAAATAACATGAAAGATTCCTTGCCAGTGGCATCTGCTAGGACTTTAAACTATAATTCACCTAGGCATAGATCAAACAGTATGGACAGGAACTATCGAGTGAACAGAGATCATAACTATGGTACTAATAGAGGCAGATATAATTTTAACAAAAAATTCCAACAGCCTCATAGAAATTACAACTCTTACAATGATGATGGTTATTTTAATCAACAATCCTCTGTCAGGCCTAATGATTATCAAAACAGAGGAAGTTATAATCCTAGATCAGGCAGAGGACAAAGATCACTTTATAGAAATAATGAGTTCTTTTAATAATAGAGGTTCTCAACAGAACAATAATTTTAGACAGTCGAGGAACCATGAACGTTCAAATGCTGTCGTACATATGGTTGACAATAATCCAGTTCAGAATAATAGTAGTTTAGCTCATGCCAGTGCAAGTAGTGTTGATTTATCCAACAGTGCTAATTGTACGGAATTTAACTCTTTGTTTCAGCTACAGGGAGTTCTAGGCTTATATATGGACATCCGTTACCAGTCATGTCCTCATATGATGGTACAGGTTCACTGGTTCTTAATAAAGGCTTTGTGAACAACCAGCTGGTGTTCCTTTTAAGGGACACCAGCTCCACTACGATCGGGGTGCACAAGCCGTTAGTGGATCAGTTGGATTACACAGGCAGAGAGGTGAAATGCATTACATTTGGTGGCACAGTGGAATACTATCCAACTGCGGAAGTATTTTTGGATACACCATACTTTACAGGGAAAACTCTCGTATGCCTACTGAATAATCCTATTGCTGGGATAACCTTAGGAAATATTCCAGGTCTTCGTGAATGCTCTAGAGAAGATATTGAAAAATGGGATTAACAGCATCTGACAACTGCGAATGCTGTTACAACCAGAGCTCAAGCTCGTGCTGAGTTGGATAATCGCAACCAAAGTGATAGTGTTGTAGATGAGGTGATGAATGATGGATAATGAGTGTTGAATATGAAGATGATAAAGACATAATTATGAATGAAAGATAATGCTCAGCAAGATGAATGATGATAAAAACATTGGTACACCATTAAAGATTTTAAGGATGAAGAGGATTTGATGAAAAGTAATGATAATGATAATTATAATGATAATGAAGATACTGCTCAGCAAGAAGAAGATGATGATAAATTACAGGTGGAATTGATTGATAAAGAGTCTTTCATTCAAAGACAAAATGAGGATGATTCCTCAAAGAAATTTTTTCAAGTTGCAAAATCAGATGATGTGATGTTTGATGATAATGCTAAACATTGGTACACATTAAAGAGTGGTATTTTAATGATAAATTTTCAGGATTGTACATCTGTGAAAAAACAGATTATTGTACCAACGTGCTTTAGACCATTTGTCTTACGACATGCCCATGTGTTGGACCCCATTTCTTGTCTCTTGTTGTTGCTACTGTTGGTGGTGGATATGTAATTGATGGTTGATAGTGTTTGGTGTCAATCGTGCTGATTTCGCGAATCTATAAAATCTTGGTGCAGTAAGATGCAAACCCAACGTAGGCACATCAACAGGTGCCAATACTATGATAGTCAAACTCGTTACTTGAAAAGTTCATACATGGTTTATTAACATCACATCATACGGGACGATACATTCAACGTGGACGGTTAATAGGTGATTCAAACATGGTGATAGTGGACGCATGTCCTCAATAAAAGTTCAAATAAATAATCTCAGAAGAATCCTCAAGTAAATTCTGACCAGGTCTCTGAGTGATTACATCAATAGTCATAAAGGTCATGAAGTAGATTAAGTACAATGTTATATTGATCAAGGTTGACCTTTCCTCAAGGACATGAGATTCTCATTATACTTGGTAGTATCTAAGATCCCGCTCTTTAGTATTGTTCATATATAAAGAAGTCCTCATCAACGAATCATAATAGAACGTAGGTGCAGGTTCCTACTAAATACCTTCAAGGCATGTAAAGTTACTTAGGCATCGATACTTGAATTACCTCTTGTATTAGCCGTGACTGACCCCAACGGCTTCCTAATAATATATATATATATCGTAGATCCACGGTAGTTACCGATGATCTCTTTGATAGGCATTTACTGGCATATAAAAAATACATCTTCAGCTGTGAATCCATTTCGGTACAGGCTAGTTACCTGATATCGACTAGATGCTCACGACTTTGCAGAACAATCATTATTATTATAATAAATACATACGTGGTTCTTCCAACGAATGAACACTCACGTGGACGACTACCGGCTACGACTGCTAATCCGCAGGACCGGGTCTAAAACATCAATACTTTACTCAAAAACACGGGTTTCGAACTCCCAAAGCTTCCTTTGTAGGACTTGGGATTCTTGCTTCTCAAACCCACAGATGACGTCAACTGACTGTCTAGATACACGTGCGGACAGGATAACCCCCTATACGCCTTAGTGCACAACCGTGCGCTAATGAAATCAAACTCACCAATAAGACTTACTCTCATGTAAGTCGGTGCGTAAAGTTTATTACTGGTAGGACAACATATTAATAATATAAGACTACCTTCATCTATAAAGGAGTGCAGAGGTCTACGAAAAGGGCTCTACAGATTCCTTACCAATCCCCCCAAAAAAAATTAATTATCTTAATTTTTTTTCTTTAATACCGACACTAGAGGTAAGTCAAGTTTACATATTCCTATTTTACCAATATATCATGATAAAAATAATAAAATATGAAATTCCAGTTAACTCAAACAACAAAAGGTATGCATAAAAGCATACATCCACAATTGCACACCTTTGGTACAATGTGGTCAATGAAATGAAATATCATATTAGAAATATTGAATTAAAACAAATGTAAACGCAAATACAAAGAAATGATGAGAAACCAATGAATAAACAGAAAAGTGATGGATATGCATTTAAAATGACAAGTGAAAAAATGAATAAAAATGAAAGAATACAATTTAAACACGTATAAGAACAACGCACTTAACTGTGTGTCTAAGTCCTTTTGAGGTACTAATGAAAGTACTAATGTTAAATTAATGTGCTTTAAATACAACTATTGATAAATCCACTTAAATATTGTATAGTTAATTACATTAATCATTATTTTAACTAACTAAGTATCTAAGTTTAATAATCTAATTAATTCATTTATTTCACCCTAATAATGTTATTAATTACTTAAATACCGAAAGTTCCATTTTCCTGTTAGTAAACAGTTTATAATATAACAAATTCAGTTCCACGAAGAAATCAGAGTGGTAGAAATGTTATTTCGGTGAGAAAATATAATCCTTTTCCAACGTTATTATCTTTTCAATGTCATAATTAAGTGAATGTTATTCTCACAAGGATAGTCATATACCTTAAAGTTCCATGTTATTTTGATACATAAGCATTGTAGATTTCACTTGAATGAATGTTAATGACTCTTATAATCGAGGTATCACACGTAAAAAGTTACCCTCGACGAACTGTCAGTGTCCAAGTTCAGTTGTCTTTAGTGCGTAGCTGTTAACTCGATTCATTCGGACATCTTGACAAGATGTCAGCGAGAACATTCTGTGTGCCAGGTATGGATCGAATCGTGAAATTAAATGGTTGTAACGCGATCGCATACCTGGTAGATTTGGCAGATTTTACGTCCTTTGTGTTGAGTGCAGTAAGAGCTTTTTGGTCTGATTCCACAATAAAGTGTGATCCAAGCAGATATCTTTGCAGTTTATTTATTGACCAAACAAGCCCGAGAAGTTCTTTATCTAAAACTGAATAATTCTGTTCAGTTGGAGTTAACTTCCGTGACACATAGAGAACGGGATGCAAGGTGCCATTATATTCTTGTAGTAAGACACTTCCCACGCCGTAATTAGAAGCATCGCTGCGTAATACAAATGGCAAATTCTCGTTAGGTAACCTTAAAACAGGATGATTAGAAAAAAATTTCTTTATGATATCCAACGCGATTTGATGTTCGTTAGACCACCGAATCACGTTAGCTGCACCCTTCCTAAGTAATGAAGAGAAAGGAGCAGTAATGGACGAAAGATGTGGTATGAATTTCCCATAGTATTGTACTAGTCCTAATAGAGATCGAACTTGTTTCTTTGTTTTAGGTGTGGAGATGTTAAGGATTTTGGAAACATTACTGTCCTCTGTGTATAACATACCGCGACCAATACGGTGTCCCAAAAAAGAAATCTCGTGGAAACCCACAAATGCCTTTGATGGCTTAGCAGTTAAATTATGATTTTGTAATGTGGACAGTAATGAGTTTAATCCTTCTAAATGTTCTTCCCATGAGTCACTGAAAAGACAAATGTCGTCTATGTACGCAATGACGTTGGGATGATGAGATAGGATTCGACGCATCATGCGTACGAACGTGGCAGGAGCGTTGACTAACCCGAAAGGCATAAAATGCCATTGGAATAGGCCCCGGGGCGTCGAGAAAGCAGTTAGTGGTTTTGCCCTTTCTGTCAATGGTACTTGCCAATAGCCTTTTGACAGATCAAACTTAGAGAAGAAAGTAGAATGAGATAATTTTACTAATAAATCATCTAAAAGTGGCAAAGGTTCAGCGTCAAATTGTGTGACTTTATTTAATTTTCTGTAGTCTACACATAGACGAATGTTATTATCTTTCTTTCTAATTATCACCATAGATGAAGCATATGGTGACAACGAAGGTTCAATTATGTTTAATCGAAGCATCTCATCTAATTCCTTTTCGACCTTATCTCTAAAGTGCAAAGGTATGGGATATGGACGAATACGGATAGGTGTTTCATCAGTTAGGAGAATATCATGCTGAATAGCTGATGTATGACCTGGAATGTCAGTGAGAACCTTATCATACATTTGAAGTAGTGATGAAACTTGCTGTCGTTGATCAGTCGAAAGAGAAGAAGAAATAGTGACAGCATTCCAGTTTTCCGTGGAATGAAGAGGTACAACTGGTATGGGCAATTGTACATCTTGAAAAGAAGATTCTTCTTCTTGTATAACTGACAGATTAGTATAGTTATGAATGTGAGGAGTAGGATCGTCAGTCGCTTGAAATACTGATTGTAAATAATCAGGACGTGAATAATACTCTTTCAACATGTTAATGTGAAAGGTTTTGTGTTTTCCATTAATATCTACGATGTAGTCGACATCGGATATTCTTGAGATGATCCTAAATGGACCTCTCCATGTGATAAGTAGACGATTATTATGTGAAGGCAGTAAAACAAAAGCCTCGTCACCAGGAATAAGCTGGCGAAGACGTCTATACCGATTTGCAAATAGACGAGCTTTTTCTTTAGACTCTTCGGATGATGCAGTAGCTAACCTACAGGCATCTATTATTCTCTTTCTTAAAGAGATGACATATTCATATGAGGATTGAGTTTCCTCAGGTATATTATCTTCAACCAATAAATCATGGATTAAAGACATAGGTCCGCGTGGTTGTATGCCAAAAACCAACTGGAAGGGGGAAAACCCTGTTGCTTGGTTTTGCACTTCGCGATACGCGAAGAGAGCAGCGGGTAGGACCCTGTCCCACTCCTGAGGGTGATCTTGAGTCATCTTACCCAACAACTGCTTAAGTGTCCTATTCTGTCTCTCAATTAATCCATTCGACATCGCATGGTATATAGAACTGAGAGATCTATCTATACCCAATGTCTTCATAACCTGTGACATGGATTCGGAAATAAACTGGACCCCATGATCTGATAGGATCTTACGCGGAAAACCAATGCGCGAAAAGATCAGCATTAAAGCTTCTGCAACGCTGGCAGATGAGGTGTTTTTAAGAGGTATGGCCTCAGGCCAACGCGTACACATATCGATACAGGTGAGAATATGTGTATGTCCTCTTGCAGATGGCAATATAGGACCAATGATGTCTATTGCCATTTTATCAAATGGTCTAATAGGTATGTCCGCAGCTTGGATAGGAGCATCATGATACGGACCCCTTACTTTAACTTCCTGACATGTCACGCAGGAACGACAATAGAGATTAACATCCCTATGAACGCCAGGCCAATAGAATGCGGATAGCACTCTAGATTTTGTTCGGGAAAAACCCATGTGACCTGCGCATTGTGAATCATGAGCATGTCGTAATATTCTGGGTCTCATAGCAAACGGGACCAGAATTTGTGAACGCACCAATGAATCTGTTTCTCTTATTAATCTAACTAAAATACCTTTTTTTTAGAGCAAATTGGTGTCTAGACTTTGCAATTTTGTTGTTATTATTTTTCTTAGTCGCCAATTGAAAAAATCTCTGCAAAGAATTGTCATTCTTTTGTAAATTAGCAAACAGCTCCCTTGAAATAGGAGAATCATCATCATTACTATTATGAACCGTAGGTTCAGAAGTTGATTCACGCGACAATTCAGTAGCTTGCGCTCTGGTAACAACTGCATTTGCAGCATGAATGTGTCGCTTTTCCCATTCATTAATTTGCTCTGGTGTACACTCTTTTATACCGTGTATACAACCAAGTATTACATCGCTAACTGGATTCTGCAGAAGACAGGCATGGATCTTCCCTGAAAAGAAAGGTGTATGTAAGTTAATGATGGCTGTAGGGAAGGTTTCCACAGTACCCCCAAATGTGACACACTTGACCACGTTGCCTGTGGCCAAGGAGGGGTCGATCAGAGAGTTCCGCACTCCCACCGTGCTGCAGCCTGAGTCAAACAAGACAGAGCAAGGAATAGAGTTGACGTATCCTTTGTTAAATTTTTAAACACCCTTTCCCTTGGTGAATTGATGCAGAAGTAGCTGTACAAACTACGGGTAGACTTGGTAAAGTGTGCCCGCATCGCAGCGTCGTGATCGCCTTGGGCTGGAATAGCGTTGAGCATTCTTGACATGTCTTTACCTGTTCTAGATCGATACAAGACATAGCGTTATGTTGATTAACATTAGTATCATTACCTTTGTTAGTTTGTGCTTCAATTGAAGCAACATTTGAATGTTGTCGTGGTCTGCTCGACGATCTATCTCTTCGTCGCGATCGAACCTGATTATTGTCATTAAAATTGCTATAATTACTGTTTCTGCTATCATTAAAATTTGGCTGAGTCCGCCAATGAAAGTTTTCACTGTTGTGATGTTGGCGAAATGACCTATTCATAAATCTATTTCTATTTTCTGGATGATATGATTGAGATCTCCAATGTTGTTTATTATTATTACCTTGATTATATTTAGGATTGTTGTTACTAAAATCTTGAGATCTGTGAGCTTGGCCCCATGATACATTAAATGGAGCAGAATGTGAGTATTGTTTCCCCTTTTGAAAATGACCAAAGTTGAAATTATTATTACTTCCCCTTTGAAAATTTCTATCGCTACTTATCGAACGATTTCTAGGGAAATTGTTTTGTTGCATGGCGAAAGCAACGGGTAAATCGTCCTTAAGTTGCGCATTGCTGACATCCATGTTAGGATGAGCTGTGCAGAAATTTTTACAATGATCTGACATTTCTTTTATATTACCAGGCTTACGTTCATGCAGGAACGCAAGAAATGCAGGACTTACTGCCGATAAAACTTTATCGCGAAGTAATAAATCGAAAATACCGTCATACGATTTCTCTATCTTGGATAGTTCTATCCATCGTTCTAAGGTAAGACGTATTTGCGAAAGAAAATCATCAAAATTCTTGCTAGATTGCGGGAGCATAGACTTGAACCTAAGTCTGTATTGATCCTCTGTCATCTGAAATTTGTTTAGAAGAGCGGCCCTGAGAGCATCGTAATCATTTTTTTTCTATAGAGCTAGTAGTGTGATACACAGCCATTGCCTCTCCTGTTAGTAATCTGGATAAGTGGGTGCAATATAATGATTTATCCAAGTTGTACGATCGACATGTAGCCTCAAACCTATCCAAAAAAAAAATATGACATCGTCGGATGGTGGAGTAAATTTAGGCAATTTGAGATGAATCTCTCTAAAATTCTCATGTCTAGATGAAGACTGGCCTTCCTGAGTCTTTTGCGTATTACATTCACTTGACAATCTTATTCTATCAAATTCAAATTCGGCAAGTTTCAAATCATGCTGACGTTTTTTTTCATTCTCTTCTGTCTCAAGCTGAAGTCTTATTGTATTTTGTTCAGCTATTAATCTCCTTTCTTCCATTTCCTTATGTTTAACTTCTATCTCCTTTTGTTTAACTTCCATCTCAATTTTAAGTAGTCTTTCCTTCTCTGCAGTATCACATCTAAATCTTTCTTCAGCCTCGAATTTTTTCTGTTCGGACTCACGCTGAAATCGTTTCTCTTCTAATTCAGCGGCTAATCTCATTTTTTTCTCCTCTTCCTCAGCTATAAATTTCCTCTTCTTTTCATCTTCCTCAGCCTCAGTCCGTTTTTGATCTGCCTCAAATTTCAAATTTTCCAAACGTAACTTTTCAGCATCCAATCTTTGAGATTCCAACCTTTGAGATTCTTTATATTCTGTCATAGCAAATGATCTAATCTCTTCCGGAGGTATATTAAGCGCCTTAGCCTGCTTAATAAAATAGTCTAAGGTAGACATTATTCAATATTATTATGTAATAATACTACTTAAAAGTGTTACTACAACGAGTGGTCTTCGTTCCTGTCCTAGAACGGTAAAATCAAGTCATATAATAGGCAATTATATTAATAATTAATAAAGTAATTTATAACATGAAATGGTATGAAAGCAATAAAGTGACAGACAATAGCACAATACTGACACGACACGATAATCAAAGACGAGTGAACACAATCGTAGAAATCAAATAAATTAAAAATGTGGAACTAAAATAGAATGTCGTAAAAAATTACGATGACATCTATGATCCGATAATGCACAAGACAGTTGACAACACAGTGTAAAAACATATGTTTTGTAAAAAACTGAATAATAGTCAGGTTAGAAGGACAATAATCACATACCAAATACATCATAAAACTAAGGTACGAGTAAAATAACTACCAAAAACAACGATTAAAACTTGACGGAACAGCTAAACAACTACTATCATAAGAAGCAAGTAGCGATCGGAACTACAGCAAGGTTTCTAGCCTTGAACCGGAATTATCGCTCAATTGAAACTTATAAATCAAAACCTACAGAACATCTGACAAAGAGCCCGAATCGGCTTCGAGATGAACCTCGTTTGTCAGATTGACCTCCCTACCTCCCACGAGAAACATCAAACATAGAACATGCAACATGAAACATGAATAAAAAGTAGTGGACATATTACCAAGCCAAGGCACAGCTAAACGTAAAACGGTGTAATGACAACACGACGTTTTTACTTATCTCAACCGGCTAAAAAGAAAATATCCCTCGCATCCGGGACTGCATGTATGAGACATCTATTTGACGAAACATAAAGCCAGAGTCCAATGTCGAAACTTGACAGTTGAAGTCCCTGGGTTGTCCTTGACTTGTGATGACCGTTAGAAGTGCTGCAAGGTCCAGGATGTTGTCGCCTTGAAAGATACCATATTTCTTTTCAACCGAGTTTGAATGAAGGCTTGAGTTCGATTCCGCTAATGAAAACTGGATATTTTCAGAGCACACTGCGCCACCATACTGTTGGACCCCATTTCTTGTCTCTTGTTGTTGCTACTGTTGGTGGTGGATATGTAATTGATGGTTGATAGTGTTTGGTGTCAATCGTGCTGATTTCGCGAATCTATAAAATCTTGGTGCAGTAAGATGCAAACCCAACGTAGGCACATCAACAGGTGCCAATACTATGATAGTCAAACTCGTTACTTGAAAAGTTCATACATGGTTTATTAACATCACATCATACGGGACGATACATTCAACGTGGACGGTTAATAGGTGATTCAAACATGGTGATAGTGGACGCATGTCCTCAATAAAAGTTCAAATAAATAATCTCAGAAGAATCCTCAAGTAAATTCTGACCAGGTCTCTGAGTGATTACATCAATAGTCATAAAGGTCATGAAGTAGATTAAGTACAATGTTATATTGATCAAGGTTGACCTTTCCTCAAGGACAGGAGATTCTCATTATACTTGGTAGTATCTAAGATCCCGCTCTTTAGTATTTTCATATATAAAGAAGTCCTCATCAACGAATCATAATAGAACGTAGGTGCAGGTTCCTACTAAATACCTTCAAGGCATGTAAAGTTACTTAGGCATCGATACTTGAATTACCTCTTGTATTAGCCGTGACTGACCCCAACGGCTTCCTAATAATATATATATATCGTAGATCCACGGTAGTTACCGATGATCTCTTTGATAGGCATTTACTGGCATATAAAAAAATACATCTTCAGCTGTGAATCCATTTCGGTACAGGTTAGTTACCTGATATCGACTAGATGCTCACGACTTTGCAGAACAATCATTATTATTATTATAAATACATACGTGGTTCTTCCAACGAATGAACACTCACGTGGACGACTACCGGCTACGACTGCTAATCCGCAGGACCGGGTCTAAAACATCAATACTTTACTCAAAACACGGGTTTCGAACTCCCAAAGCTTCCTTTGTAGGACTTGGGATTCTTGCTTCTCAAACCCACAGATGACGTCAACTGACTGTCTAGATACACGTGCGGACAGGATAACCCCCTATACGCCTTAGTGCACAACCGTGCGCTAATGAAATCAAACTCACCAATAAGACTTACTCTCATGTAAGTCGGTGCGTAAAGTTTATTACTGGTAGGACAACATATTAATAATATAAGACTACCTTCATCTATAAAGGAGTGCAGAGGTCTACGAAAAGGGCTCTACACCATGACATCAATTGCGCAGGTCATTTGGGTATTGCAAGAACAAAACAGAGAGTTTTGTCGCATTTTTTTGGCCTGGGGTGACAAGGGATGTCAAAACTTTTTGTCGTACATGCACAGTTTACCAAGGTGTGGCAACGAATAGGCCTAAGCATAATGCGCCTATCCAGGCATCTGATATTTCTTTGCGGCCCTTCGCAAAGATGGCTATCGACCTTATTAATCCACTAAAGGTCACGTCAGCTAGAGGTCATAAATTTGTGCTCACATGCATTGATATGTGCACCCGCTGGCCAGAAGCGATACCTCTTAAGTTCATATCAACTGGGGAAGTTGCAGATGCGCTATTTTTAATTCTTAGCAGATTGGGTTTTCCCGAAAACATTCTGTCAGACAAGGGGACGCAATTCGTCTTAGACGTAATGAAAGAAGGGATGAAAATGTTCGACATTGATCGTTCTCTTAGTTCAATATATCACGCCGCTTCAAATGTAAAAATTGAAAGGCTCAATAGAAGTTTGAAACAAATGTTGGGCAAAGTTACGACTAAGTATCCGCAAGATTGGGATCGAGTTTTGATTGCAGTTCTCTTTGCTTATAGAGAAATTCAAAACGAACATACCGGGTTTGCGCTATTTGAGTTGGTCTTTGGTGCTAAGCCTAGAGAACCTGTGTCCATTTTAAAACAATTATTGGTTGGAGCTGACATGGATGAAGACGTTCAAACCTCTTACCAATATGTTGTCAATTTAAGACAAAAGATTATTGACGCATGCCAAATAGCAGTGGAGGCATCAGAAAAAGCGAAATTAAAGGCTCGATTGTTTATCAATCAAAACAGAAAACTACGCCAATTATGGCCAGCTGATGAGGCCTACGTATTACTACCAAACAAAGACAATAAATTACTTGTGTCATGGAGGGGACCTTATACGGTTATGGATAAATTGTCAGATGTTGACTATGTTTTGTCTATTAAGGGAAAGGAGAAAATTTTTCATATTAGTATGTTACAACAATTTCATACTCGCCCTCCACATCTGAAACCTGTCTTTGAAGCTATCGACGAATCTGTTGATCTTCGCTCTTCCTTAGCAGTTATTAAGGAAGAGAGTTCTGATTTATCTGATGGTATTGAACCAATCTTATCGTTACCTATTATACATCTTTTAGCTACTTAAAGCTGGAAAGATATTTCCTTAGCTCCTACTCTAGCTTCTAATCAGAAAGAGCAGATTTCTCTATTACTGCAATCTTTTTTTGATGTGCTCACGGATGTTCCTGGGCATACAGATATCATTCAACTTGATATCGTGCTAACCGATTTCAGACCTATCAAACTGAAACCTTACCCTATACCTATTCATTTACAATCACAGGTACAGGAAGAAATAAAAGAAATGATCAAGTTAAATATAATTGAACCATCTAATTCACCATACAGTTTTCCTATGGTCTTGATTAGGAAAAAAGATAAATCTATTCGTATTTGCATAGATTTCAGGCGTTTAAATGCTGTCACGATTCAAGATGCTGAACCATTACCCTTGTTAGAACCTCTCCTTGATAGATTATCTACAGCTACGTTCTTTACAAAATTTGATCTGTCAAAAGGCTATTGGCAAGTGCCACTATCAGTCAAAGCTAAGCCTTATACAGCTTTCGCTACACCTCTAGGTTTGTTTCAGTTCAATTTTATGTCGTTCGATCTTGTTAACGCTCCTGCTACTTTTTCCGCATGATGCGTAGACTGTTCTCTGACCGTGAGGATTGAATCACTTATATTGATGATATTTGTCTATTTCATCATACTTTGGAGGAACGTGTTATCGGTTTTCATTCTTTGTTGATTACCTTACGTTTTCATATCCTTACTGCTAGACCTTCCAAAACCAGAATAGGATTTGCTGAAATTTCTTTTCTTGGTCATAACGTAAGAGGTGGGTTTCTTAAACCTGAGGATTCTACTGTCTCGAAAATCCTGAATCTTGAAATTCCTCGAACTAAGAAACAAGTTCGCAGTCTGTTAGGCTTGGTAAATTTCTATAGAAAATTCTTGCCTAATTTTTCAGATATGACCTCAGTTTTGTCATTGTTAGTAAAGAAGAACTCGCCAAATAAGATAATTTGGTCGCATGCGTGTGATGTGTCTTTAAATTTGCTAAAAACATGTTTTTCCAAATCACCAATTTTGAGATTACCTGACGCTCGATTTCCTTTTACCCTCAGAGTAGATGCATCGGCTACAGGCATCGGAGGAACGTTGATGCAAGAACTTGAAGGCTAGATGCACCCAACTATATATGTAAGCCGGAAACTTTCGCCCACAGAGCAGCGGTATCCCATTGTGGAACGGGAACGGTTAGCAATCGTCTTTTGTTTCACCAAGCTGCAACGGTATCTGATGGGAGCCCGATTCACTCTGGAGACGGACCAAAAAGCCTTGGCATATCTCAAAACAGCGAGATTCAATAATGAAATGGCAGCTAGAGCTTCGCTCGCACTACAACCATATGATTATGAAATCAAAGCCATCAAAGGAAGTCAAAATGTCTTGGCTGATGTTCTTTCAAGGTGTATAAAAGACCCTATATCACCTATCAACTCTACAAATACAGATGATTCACAGAATTCAAACTAACGCATGAACATGTATAATGATGTCCTGATCAAGAAATCATTACGTGGATGATTACGTGTTCGCATGACAATACTAAAGTTGTACAGTGATCACATTCCTGATATAAGAAAGCGGTTCAAACTGCAACAGGATGATGATGAGTTCTATAATACTCAAAATGGTGTGATATCTTGTTGAACTCAGTGCACTTCGTATAGAGGTCGTGCCTTAATGACAGTGCTTATAGTCAAGTTACAGACTTTCCAACACACCTTATATATAATGTTTAAAATGGTGTCATTTCCAGACATTTTTGATACGGACATGTGTTGTCAATAAACTATGGTCTCCACTTAAAGGGTCATAACTCTAACATGACTGACTCGAAATATCAAGCGGAAGTAACAACGATATTTCATATGGAACTAATTTGTGATGGTTGATTACTGTGTGTAATGACATTTGGATTCGTACTGACGTAATATCGTATGGAGAACAATCATGGACATGGTCAACGATGGATTTTAACATAAGTCTAAAGACAGTGTATAAACATTAATTAATTAACGGAATGACAATTCCTTATAGACTTTAACTATTGTGCATAATATTAAGAAGTGATTAATTTGAATTCACTACAGATTGTTGAGTCTTTGACACAAACCTATGTCACACTCACACTAGACTTTACAACATTAATTGGCTAATGCGCCATACTATTATCGATTGATACAACACATAAGCAAAGTTTTATCTATTGCCCACACTAATGTGTTACATACAGGATTTCCTTGCTTCTCTTGCTATTAATATGGTATATTAATAACATATCATTTTGAATTACGCATAACTTTATTCATTTGAGAAAATGTCGCAGTCATACACTTTATTAGTTGTTTGTCTGCCTCATGTCATCTATTGTTTCTATTACATAATTATTAATATTAATACTTTGCATTATAATGATTAATTAAGATGACGTTAAGTGATTACCGCTACCTGACGGGACAGATAGGTGTTTTAGACGGTGTGCAGTATGAGAATGCATTGACTGATATCATCATTTTGTTTTTACTTGTTGGCTGATCTTGCTGTGGTTAACTCACTTTGCTGTTAAAATGATTTATGTCCTTTGTAGCCAATGGTTTAAGCATTCTTTGCTACTGTCCACACTTCGTGTGTTTAATTGCCTACTCTGTGGCACAAACCTGGGTGCTATACTATATCATACTGACAGTGAAACTTGATGATACCATCTTTTCACTCCAGTGATGTTTGAACTCACACCACGAAAATAATGAAAACTTCGTTTCTATTATTTGACTAGGGGATGGGGGAGTAGATGTTATGAGTAAAACTCATAACATATCTGTCGGTATCAAATACGGTTCGATTGTTGACCATATTTGTTGATGACTTGTATCCTGGGTTACAGGAAGTACGTCATTGCCTTTTGGGCGTAGTAGCAAAAGTATACGGTCGATGTTAGCAGAAGTGAAGGATCTTTCTAGTTTTTTTTCTGTGTGTCTTTCAAGGTGGACGGACGCATGTGTGTCGAGCTCTTAGATGTTTTACTTTCTTACAGATTCCTCAAGTGTTCGATCTCTAGATCACCCATACACCTCTGTGGGTCGATACTAGTTTATTCTAAGAAAGGAATTCTGAATATGGTGCAAATGAGTTGTGAACTTTAAATAAATCTGCATGAAAATATCGCAGTTCCCAGTAAGGGAGTTGTGAACTTATAATATAAATCTGCATGAAAATGTCGAGGACATTGTTCCAGTAGCAGACTGTACAGCGACGCTAAATGGACGGTCTAGTTGACGCCTTAAGCTATATACGCATACCAATATAATGGGCGTGTATATACCTTTTTTCTTTATATATACATATACATATACATATACATATACATATACATATATATATATATATATATATATATATATATATATATATATATATATATATATATATATGGAGCTACGCTATGTCAAATAAATATGTCTGAAGTTCGTCCACACTGACTTGGTGCTAATATGAAGATTTGGAGATGTTACGCTGTGTGTGTGGTCTACATTGCATACCCCTAATTGAACTTGACCTGAGTCACTGAGATACTCATCTAAATATATATTATAAAAGGACCCAGTATACACACACGCCCGTAACAACTTGTAAATTCCAAAGTTGCCCAATACTCGATCTGGTACTTATAGTTGTGGAATTGTAAGTCCTATCCTCTTTCTTCTGGCTTGTAGGGGGTGTTTAGTTGCCGCTGCGATGCAATTTGTCTGTGTGTTGTGACTCCGAGTTAGTTAGATTATATCTCACAATCCTTAGTTTCAAATCCCAGCTGTGTTTCCGCCGAAAGTTCCAATCAAATCATAGTAGATTATGGCGAACCAATCCAATCTATCTAGCACTGTTTGTGTGGGGATGTTTATCATTACTCATCCCACGCGTATATAAAATATTAATTTTAATATACACGCGTGGCCTTTTACCACAGTGATGTCAAATCGTTACATAAGACTTCCGGCGCTCCTCTGTTTATCACCTTTATCTGCGTGCCTCCGCCAGACAGATGTCTGGCCAGACCGTATTGTCTTATTTCATCGTATCACAACACCGGCTTGTGTCAACATGATCAACTTCTTTCCCGTGGGGTCAAATGTTTGACCGCCCCATTTCCACCGGTGGTCAGACGGATTAGGCGATAAAATATTATCGCTGGCCGGGTCATCAAACCTGGTGAATCTTAACAACAGTCTGGGAGTGGAGTGTGAAACAATAAGATACGCATTACTCCCTTAGCAAATACTGCCATAGGGGAGTGGCGTGTTAGAGAATTCACCATGCTATGTCCAGCATAGAGCAAAAAAGTGAAAAGAACGAATGAAAAGGCATGATTTATGCCAATTAAAAGCGATGAAGGAGAAAAATGAAGAAAAAGAAAGGATACTGGCGGAGGGCTGAAGGTGTGAGAGATCACATAAATGAGCATGTTCAGACGTTTTGTCACAGTGGCAACTGGACCAAGGTACGTTTGCAGGCATCCAAAATCGTGTAGGCAAGGCAAGATGTGCTAAGAAAGTACATCCAAAGTAATTCTGGAATCCTTATTTCTGCACCGATTTCCTCTATATTAGGCTTATTTTACTCATATGAATGAGCTCTATCACAGTGGATATCCTTTTTATCCTATAGTTTATCCGACTATTCACTGGAGCAGCCGAAACAGGGAAAAACACAACATTGTTCATGTTCCACTGTCTTCTATTCATAATAACTTAGGCTCTACAATATATTCAGCTAATTTATTGCTATCTGCCTAAAGCTAATGATCCCTATTATCGAATTGGGTCATTCTTTATCTAGGTATTCCATGATTAGTTGCACACTGCCTTCCGAAATATCCTTAACATCTACACTTTCGTTTCCTCCCTGTCTAGCGATCTTCCGACATTATTTATACCAAGCTGGCTTTTCATTGGTTAGTTACATCCACGGGGTTTGTACGGTGATAATTTTTGAATGATGCCGAGATATGAATCAGACTTCATTACAACAGCTCTGTATTAGATGCTTCGAAATCACTAAGGTTTGGAAATTAGAGTTAATTCCTCTGACTGCGGGTTTTCTGCGAAATCACTGGCCTGGGAAAACTTTTGTTTATTTCCTCTATGACTTGTGATCAAGTTCCTAAGTTTCCAGTGTTGTATTAAACATGCGGGTTTACTTGTAAATTCATAAGTTGCCTAATACTCGATCTGTCACTTATAGTTGTGGAATTTCTAAGTCCAATGTCTTCTTTTTCTTTCTGACTTTTAGGAGTCGCTAGTCTGATGTTTGCTCTGCAGTGTGTGATCTGACTCCGATTTCACTACATCATATGTCACAATCCTTAGAACAAATTTCAGCTGTGTTCCCGCCTAATTCTCCAATTAGATACATTGTATATTCCGGCCTCTCAAATCAACCAATTCAATCGAATCTCGTTCAACCCTACGTGGGTAGGGGTGTTTCAAATGTAAAAAATACCCTCACGTGTTTCAAAATATTAAATTTAATATCCACGCGTGACTTCTTCATATCGTTGCGTCAGACTTCCGCCGGCATCTTGTGCACAACTCATAAAAACCATCTGTGAACTCATTTGATGTCCAGATGCTACCTATCGCCAATATTGTCCCTCCAGAGAGATTATCGTGATAATCACACATAGGGATGGTCTCGTGAAACGATAAACGCATCTACCACCTGTATAATCTGTCCACCTCAGACCGCTATCTCAGACAGACAATATTGGCTTCTACAGATGTGGATCGGGCGAGACCGTCTTTTCATGATAAGAATCTTGCTCGCTGACCGGTAATAATGACTGGGTATTGTTACGATAATACCCCAGTTCACCTGGCGGAACGTAAATAAGTCTGAGGAGTGGTAACCAAGATAAAGACAGTCCCATAGCAAATACTTCCGTAGGGGAGTGGAGTGTTAGAGACGTTCCCCTACTAGATTCAGCATAGAAAGTAAAATAATAGGGCATAAAATATGCCACATAATAATGACAGGGGAAAGAAAAATAAGAAAATATCACTCGCACGGGAATGTAATGCAATCCTGCCGGAGTGGACTTGAGGTCGCACAACCGTATCGTCACAGATGTCAAACTGCCCCATATCTTCTATCTTTGTCGTCCTTGAACTTATGTTTTTCTTCAATCTTTCCAATTGTCACAGTATATTCCAGCTTTCCAATTGTCACAGTATATTCCATCTTTCCTGTTGTCACAGTATATTCCAGCTTTCCTGTTGTCACAGTATATTCCAGCTTTCCAGTTGTCACAGTATATTCCAGCTTTCCTCCTGTCACAGGGTATTCCAGCTTTCCAATTGTCACAGTGTATTCCAGCTTTCCTGTTGTCACAGTATATTCCAGCTTTCCTGTTGTCACAGTATATTCCAGCTTTCCTGTTGTCACAGTATATTCCAGCTTTCCTGTTGTCACAGTATATTCCAGCTTTCCTGTTGTCACAGTATATTCCAGCTTTCCAGTTGTCACAGTATATTCCAGCTTTCCTGTTGTCACAGTATATTCCAGCTTTCCAGTTGTCACAGTATATTCCAGCTTTCCTGTTGTCACAGTATATTCCAGCTTTCCTGTTGTCACAGTATATTCCAGCTTTCCTGTTGTCACAGTATATTCCAGCTTTCCTGTTGTCACAGTATATTCCAGTGTAGCCGTGTATACCGTGCTTTATTCAGAAAACAGACTATACTCTAACAAGACGGAAGAAGCACAGACCACCCCATAATTTTATATTTTATGAGAAACAGAAAATAATAAATTATAGTGTCACATATTTAGGGCAGAGTCGCTTCTACACGCCATTTCTAATAGTTGGGTGATTTCCCCTGACCAATCGGATAGCTCAGATTTACCCCGGGGAATATAGAACAACGACGCCATCTAGCAGTTAGAATGAAGGAGCGAAACTGAAGAGGACGTGTCTGGTCCAGCTCTACATATTCCTTAGTTTGAGGAAATCAACTTCAACATTTATTATAAAATGTGTATTTCAGGACATTGAGTGGTTTTATATTCCTTACTTGCGTAAGTAGTGACTATCATTCAATATATATTGAATAGAGCTTCCAACCCTAGTTGCAGCAGAACTAGGTTCGAGGATTGAGTCAAATTTGCAAAACTAGTCTTACACCTAAAACCATGTTGAGCTGAAAATACCCTTGGGTTGGAAAATATTTAACTCAAGGAATACCTATGATGATAAAGAAATCAAGGACTAATCTGAAGGGATGAGAATATGTCGTCGAACCTAAAATAAAACGTTAAACTAAAGGAAGGAACACGGTGGAAAGAAAAAGTTCGCCATGTTTGACAAATTGAGTAGGCCTATGAGATAACGATGCAAAAGGGATCTTTGCATCGATGAAAGCATCTGATGATATGTTAGAACTTTATTGTTATTATTATTGTAAAAATGTTCTGAATTCCAGACTTTTGTTGAAATTTGACTTCATGCTGAAAGATATTAAAAGATTTGCATGAAATAGAACGCTGTTGAAAAGGTGAATTTCTACAGTTTTGAGATTAAGCTAAGAAATCTATCCATCTCAATTAAATTTTGCTACATCAACACCTAAGAGAAGAAAATCGAACCTGGTGACCCAATCTTACAAAGGAGAGGAAATTATATCTCTAGCGGTCAAGGCTAGTTAACCAAACATACTCTCTATAAAGTAAACTGAAAACCCTGCATACCCCGGCACTGCCACACATATGGTAAAATGATGCCGTGACCACTTCTCTTTAAAAAGCAAAAACCCACCACTATAAGTCAAACAGAAAATAGCGAAGATGGATCAATTAATGAAAATATGGCATTATGAACATCCCTTATATGTTGCCTAGTGACCAGTCCTCTACAAAGAGCAGAGAAAATCCGACTATAATCAACCCTAGTGCATAAGGAAACCACGATTAACAAGGAATAAATAAGACTGGAAAATGTATCGACAACAAGAGTATAGGCAGGCCAGCCCATACAGCTATCGTTTTACACATGAAAATACCTGGACAATGCACAACGAACACGTTCCGCGCCACCCGCCCAATTTCAACAAGAGAAATGAATATTGTCTGCCAGGAAGTTATCCTAAAGTAGACGCACATCCCACTGCCCCAGATAAATATGTATATGGCTCGCATACTGGAAGCTATTATGCTGTACACCTACAGAAACCTAATGCAGGTTTTATTGAAAAGGAAGAAATGTTATACAACTCTACAACGGGAGGTTGCTATACCTCTAAACACGTACACAGACGAAGCGAAAACCCTTCACATGAAGGAAACAGAAAATCCTACACCCCAGATGAAGAAGATGACAGTTGTTCAACCCATCGTAAAGTAACATATGCGGATAGGCGAAGTTACAGTGTTTACAGTAGAAACAACATATATCAACGTAAAAGTCGTCCTCAGCTTGATAGAGATAGACGATTTATTGATTACCGGACATACGAAAAACCACATAGCACATGGCAGAAACGGAGGTATCCGATCTACGCTATTCCTCGTTCGAATCCCCAGCACACAAAATCCCATGCCCCCATGAGACAAACACCTCCATATTATCGCCACAGAGAAACAGAAAGCAGACCTCGTATACTATCATCGATCAGGTATAATGACAGCACGTCAAGGCACACGACGGCAGCTAACAAACACTGGAACACATTGAATAAACGAGCTCAAAGAATGACTGTACGAAATTTCATAAATGCAGTTAAAACAAGAAAAATTTGGGAGTTTCGTAACATGACATCTAGGAACGGACAAGTTTGCCGCCTAACAACAGACGGATGGAGAGCACACATCGGTCCCATAACACCAGGAAAGACAGCCAAGACATACCAACAAGTAAATTTAGCACAATCAACTCCTTGGAATACTCAACCCAGGCCAACAAAACAAGTACCAACAACAAATAAAACCAAGTTAATTTGTGCAAAAACAACGATGGTTTGTGTAGCAACACAAACAGACCTTCCTACGTCACCTTTTATTCACACTCAAACTTACTCCCGCAGTGATAAATCGTCAGCTGATACCTATCACACCCCCAGTTCAGGCAGCTCTAGTTTTAACACTAGTGAAAACCAAACCTACTCTCTATAAAGTAAACTGAAAACCCTGCATACCCCGGCACTGCCACACCAGCTTTCCTGTTGTCACAGTATATTCCAGCTTTCCTGTTGTCACAGTGTATTCCAGCTTTCCTGTTGTCACAGTATATTCCAGCTTTCCTGTTGTCACAGTATATTCCAGCTTTCCTGTTGTCACAGTATATTCCAGCTTTCCTGTTGTCATAACATGGCCTGGAGGTATGGCGTCCACTTCTAATTCGAAAGGTACCAGGTTCGCTCCCAGTATAAGGGATATAAATGATGGACATTTTTGTTAGAATCAGTGGCTCCTATTGATGTCATACTCCCCCCTGATTTCCTGGGTAGTGCGATAGGATGCCTAGCTTTCTCGGATAAGGGCGAACAAAAGGAGGTACCGTGTACATATATAAAATGTGTGCTTCCTGTATACACACACTCGGATCCTCGCCGGTGCTACGGCGTTCGTGCACTGTGCTGAGATCATCTTTGTCTGCTTTAAAGGAGGAAATCACAGCACTGATGGAGTTGTCCGTTTGCAATGCAGACGGTCCTTAAAATGAAAAAACCAACCAGAAGATGCCCACAGAAAGTGGATTAATTCTATCTGTAAGCTCTCTTTAAACGCTGCCCAAATGTCCACTCCAAAACGTTCCAGTATATGACAGTTTATATCAACGGTCGGCAACCCGGGAGCTATGAGGATCTGCTTAAGGACTACAGAACTGTCTAAAGATTTACCTGGATAAAATCATGTCTGTATTTAGATTTCGAGTATTTAGAATCTGGAATAGGTTCAGCCTTACTGTAGCTTTTATCTCTGCCACACGATTTGTTTCCTGCCATCCCATCGGCAGAGAGGTGGAAAATTCAAAACGACTGTAAATTTTACCTAATGTTACTGTCAATCCAAACTACTGTAAATTTTACCGAATGTCACTGTCAATTAAAACTACGTTATGTTACATAATTTTTGGGTCACTCTCTTGTCCACTACGGCCGTATTCTGTGACATTTGTTGTATTGACTAATTGCGTGCTTTTCAGTGGTCGGCACCTTTTTCTTTCTCTGCTATGTAGCAAATATTTTGTATTTTCCAACATTCTTACACTCCTTTCAGTAATAGGTCGTCTTGTCTGTTTGGTTACCCGTTCCTCCCTGCTTTGCAAGGAACGGCTGAAATAATATGAACCGACAATCATGTTGGCTAATCTCGGTTGTGGCCGACATCAGACTACAGATTAACACTAAAATCATCCCAGCGACTTTGGTTAAGCATTGATAAGGCGAACGTGTCGCACTTGCCAAGATGGAAAGAAACGGATTTTGTGTGCACCAGCGACGGATAAAGAGATTACACATCAGTGCGACACATTTTGGACACACATGAATGACATAATCGTTTCCTGTCCGACTATTACGAACGGATTACATTAGATAAAAGTAAGATGTTGTATTTGAACGCATTGCTGAGAGAGTGTACGGACGTGTCACTTCCAAATATGGGAGACGTGACCCTTTGCATCACACGCAGAATTTTTCTTACGTGGGAAATATTTTGAATTACCCCACAAAACACTCATGTTTGGAACGATTGGAGCCCTGCTTAGCATCGTAACAAAACCATGCGGGGGAAGAAGGGCCATATAACCTGACTTTTTTTGCAAGTCTAGTTTACTGTGAGATTCGCTTCGACAAGAAACAACCAGACAGCCAGAATTAAGCCTAGAATCAAGATTCTTATATCTGACCGGACCAATGTTTAAGCAATTTTGAGGACTTCAGAGCCTAGAATAAACTCTACCATTTTAACAAGGACAACCGGAATATGAGGAAACTGAAAACACGGAGTCATAGTGGGAATTCATTGTTAACATAACAACACTCCAGAAACGTGTAAGAGGCATCTGCAAGTGCCTTTATTTCTCAGAGCAAACAGTTTGTGAGCCAATATTAGCGAAGTTGTACATTTTACATTCCATATTTTTCATTACTACATGTGAACTAATATGTATATATTGCCATGTGAATATTAATATGTGAAAATTGCTAGTGGATGTCCAAGTCATTTGAGGCTGGCAACCTCAGCGTATAAAATGGTGATTTCATGAACCACCACTGCAAGGGCTGGTGACTGCTTTATCGCTAGTTTCTTAAAGAGAAGTAAAACATAGGTAGTCCCAAGTTTCATTTGGAGCCGGGAGGGAAAGATGAAAGAAATGATTTACATTCTAATTATAATATTTACATTTTTCAACCAGTGTAGATGTAACTGAAAACATATTCAATCTATATTGTGAACATTTTTCAACCAGTATATAGGTAAATGTAAATATATTCTATCTATACTATTAACCTTTTCATGGGAATGTAAAGTAAATATAAAGCTATTCAATTTAAATGTAAAGACCATTTTCTCTCGAGGGATTAAGGTAAATTCTCATCGAGGGTAAATTCTGAGGTAGATGAGATGGTGGAATAGGAAGATGGGGACACAAAAAGTATGTGTTGGGAAACTCAATACTCAGAGAGTATTTGTTTCTATTCTTTTACCATACTAGTTGGTGGTACCAGTTGAGGGTACTATCTCTGGAACAATACGGGTACAAGTGGCCTGTAATCGAAGCTAGATACCATCATCAGAACGGGCTTATATACGAAGGACCAACTATTGGGAACGTGCTGCGCCCTACAACCTTGACCAGCGACGAGCGGTATCAACGACCCAGTCTACCAAGAACCAAACCATCTGAAGGAGCAGAACCGTCACTGACAGCTAAGTAACGCATAAAAGCTGCCACGTGATCTCCTGTACAAACTTCCAGTACATCACAACAGTGATGATAACTTTCTGATAAATAATTATTCATTTATTTAAAACTATGTTAACAGTTAAATGATTATTAAATCTGTTATTTTGTAAACTAGCAATAACCCGTCAAAACTGACAGGTTTTTAATTATAGTGTGTTACAGAGGCGTCCCTAAAGTACTCGACACCCGTGGCGGTCCTACCTTCGACACCCCCTGCCCCTATAAAGAAACACACGTGCAAGTACATTTTTAACAGTAAATACTATCTTAATAGTGTCCGATGGCACCCCTATCCTGGTTGTCCCCCGGGGCGGACCGCCCCTATCGCACCCCTTGGTACGCCTCTGGTGTGTTGTTTCTGTTACATGTCGAACCCAACCAAGTTATTATTATGGATCATTTTGGTCCATAATAATAAGTCTGCAATACTTTAAATTAAAATTTTGTTTTGAAGAAACAATCAAAAACTTACATTTTAAGGTTATTTTTAAGAAAAATGATGAGTTAAATCCGTCTTCCGAATGAAACTGGACAGAAGAGTATCTTGATTGTCTGTTGATTTTATCTGCATCTCCGCACCTTCCTGTCTCCAGTTCATGTACTGTTTATCAATTGTGTTGTTGGTTTCTTTCCATAATCAAACTGTTCATGCACACCGTCATTTGCTCACTTTTCTATTTTCAGGAGAGTAAATATAAGGGAAACAATACAATTATTGTCTAACTTTCAACCACAGTTGCACCCCTTAGCTGTGGTTGAAAGTTAATGTACTCTCTCGAAAATAGAAAAGTGCGCAAATGACGGTGTGCATGATGTGACCGACCGACCTACGTACTTACGACAGGAATTATGGTATTGGATATACAAATTTAACGTCGATTTAGTCATTTTAAATGTACTGCATGTTTGTCTCAGTCAATTTACTAAATACACTCTAAACAGAGCTATACCATAATAAGAAGAATTCCGCTGAGTAAATCAGGGTGGGGGCTTGAACGAGCTGAAATTAATAATTGCTTAATTCTTCATAAAAGGCGGCGGATCAGATATAAGTTAACAATTGCCCTGCCAATGTAGCATTGTTCTTGACTTCTAAAATATCTTATGAAAACCCCCTTGAGATAGAAGCATCATTATCCTTCTATCTACAACTCTGCCTAGAGTAATCTTGTGCAAAGGTAGACACCTTTGAAGACACATATTAGATACTCTTGAGTTTTGGCCACTGTTGGACCACTACTGCAAAGCAGGAGAGATAATGCCGTGACACGTTAAATTTTACCGAATGTTACCTACAATTCAAACTACTTTAAATGTTACCGACTGTTACCTACAATTCAAACTATTGTAAATGTTACCGACTGTTACTTTCAATTCAAACTACTGTAAATTTTACCGAATGCTATCTACAATTCAAACTACTGTACATTTTATAGAATGTTACCTTCAATTCAAACGACTGTAAATTTTACAGAATGTTACCTTCAATTGAAACTACTGTAAATTTTACCGAAAGCTATCTACAATTCGAACTACCGTAAACTTTACCGAATGTTACCTTCAATTCAAACTACTGTAAATTTTACCGAATGTTACCGTCAATTCAAACTACTATAAACGTTATCGAATGTTACCTTCAATTCAAACTACTGTAAATTGTATCGAATGTCACCTTCAATTCAAACGACTGTAAGTTTTACCGAATAGTATCTTCAATTCAAACTACTGTAAATTTTACCGAATGTTACCGTCAATTCAAACTACTGTGAACGTTATCGAATGTTACCTTCAATTCAAACTACTGTGAATTCTACTGAATGTTACCTTCAATTCAAACTAATGTAAATTTTACCGAATGTTACCTTCAATTCAAACTACTGTAAATTTTACCGAATGTTACCTATAGCAAAATTGATTTTGCTGGGGAGGTTATGATGGTATCCTAAAAGAATGAAAAGGTGTCTGCTTTAACCGTGTGAGGTCAAGCACATGTAGGTCTCTGACTCTATAAATGATGATGATGAATTATGTGCAGAGAACCTAACGCTACCTCCCTAGGTCTCACACGGTCACTATTATGGCTCTAGTGTATGGTGTATGGTGTACCTAGTGTCTAGGGGAGAAATGAAATGATGGTACACAACAGTCAAACACTTTAAGTTTCTATAAAGAAGATAATAAAACTAGCAGTTAAGTTTTTCTTTGAACAAATTTTTACAATTTATTTTGCCTGTCCATTCATAGCTTGTGGACAGGTCTTTGAAAATAAGGACAAGATAGTTTACAGAAAAGAACAATTAAAATTTTGGGACAATTTGCCCAATAACTAAAAGTTATTATGTAGTTATATATGTCTTTCCTGTAGGAAATATTAAAAGAGTTCACTTTGTTCATCTAAAGAGAGAGTCACTGTATATGAGGGCTGTAGTTCATCCTACCCCCATAAACGTCCTGTGTAATATTTTGAAACACAAGAAACTGTCAGAGATGCCCCAGATGTCTAACTCATCACCTGGGAGTCCTTGTTGTAAGATATTTCAATGTGTAGTTGCAGAAAGTTCAATTTCACCACTCGCCAAAGCTCCTACTTTTATCTTCGACAGCATATAAGACTGGTTGGAGACTGGTTGGCGTTTATTAGTACTCAGCAGGTTTCCTGTCACCAGCCGGCAACAGGAACATATACCCTCTGCAACAAAAGGACACCCTGGCCTTTTATCTCTGATCACTTATTCTAACACTTACTTTCCTACGTGGGTATGGGGTCAGCCTCGCGTGCCTTACAAGTGCACTCGCCCCGAATTGTACAGGACTCCCACCTTGTTGTGACCACACCTCAGGTCCTTATAGTTGATATGCCACTGTACGTTCACATACTTTTCCTCCATACAATAATGTGGAGTAACCACATTTCCTTTGATATGATATTATCTTCTTTTCTTTTCAATTATATTTGCGTCAGGCATGTAAACAGTGTTCATTGAACACAGAGGCTTACTAATCTATTTTAATACAATAATATGACAACATAATCATAACAACATACATCAGTTAGATACCGTTTAATGTGAGGACTCAACAATGTCTGCTTCCGACATGTCCTTCACTTTTTCCTCAATAGCAGTATCTAACTTTGTAGTTGGACCAAACATATTAAATTTCATAAAATATCCTTACCACAATCAAGAAATATATAAACAGTTGACGCTGACTGTGTGAAGAAATGGCCTCAGCTTCCTCCGAACTGCACAGACTGTGAATTTATTCTTTATTTAAGTTTAAAATTAACACAGCTGTTTTTCAGCGTATCTGAATACAATTTTTAGTTCAACTGGCAATGAATAGTCAAAGCCTTTTGCTAATATTTACTAGCACTGGCCAATCGAAACGTTCGACTACTTGAATTCAAAAGCAGTTTGAATGAAAAACCAAAATAATTTCGAACAATTTCTGCGTCTGGTGGTCGATTGGCCAGTCTGCTCTTGTCATGCCCAATACAATAAGATATTTCGTTTAGGATTACATTTTTCCTACCGCTCCCCTTTCCCATTTATACTCTGTTTACCCAAGCACATTTGAATGTACCTCCCTGCCTCTTTTCCCAGCTCGCGTCCCCCTAACGTTACAAAAACATAGGCAGGGACGCCAGTCTGTCTGGTCGAGTGTCCTTAGATATTAGTATTTCTTCAATAACTTATCTAATTCTGGGACTATCATATTTTTTAAAGTACATTCTTACTCAGCTAACTCTACGTCATACTCTCCTATAATTTTTATGGGGAACTTCATAATGGTTTAAAATTTCCAATTTATGTCATCGTCAATCGTCAAATAAAATTTTGCACAAGTCCGCCATCTTTCCTCTTCTTCATCTTGCTAGCATGTATTTTTCAAATAACTAACTTGTTTTAGTTACGTCAGAAATGCTTCCACTAGGAGGAAATTAAAATTGTCTGCGTGGTTATACCTTGGCTGGCTTTTCCGCAGTGTGTGTATATGCGTTGCAGACTGTGTCAGCGAAGCGGGGTGTAGACGGGGCGGGTTAAGAATTTGCGTTACTAATTAGTATTGTATCGTGTAATACTACCAAACAATGTAAGGATTACTACTAAATTTTTGCGTTACAGTTGACAGAAAGCGTTACTTCAGATAGTTATATTGCGGCACGCTTCCGCCAATAGTTAATTATAAGGCTAGACTACAAAGGATATGCAGTAGATTGGGCAAAAGTTAAATATTAGTAGTGTTTCTCGAAAACGAAAGTAAAAGCGTGTCAGACTATTACCGTGAAATCGTTCTATAGGCTTAGCACTGTGCAAAATGCAGCGCTGCTGGTGTCGAAGATGCCAACCGTCAGACACACGCGGGCTAATGTATTTATTATCGTTTTATGCCTAAATCTTACTGAATTGAGCATTTATTCTCGCGGATTTTGCTACACACCTCCCATCCTAAAACATGCATTCATTTGCAGGTTATAATATGCGAGATATCTAGGCTCCATGAAGTCTTACTCGTTTTTCTGATCTTCATCATAAGGATGTCTGCTCAAAAAGTCTGCGCCAACGTTCAAAGGGCCGGGAATGTATTCTATCAGAAATGAGTATGGTTGCAACAAGAGAGACCCTCTCAATAATCTGGAATTTTCATGCTTGGCCTGTGACAAGAACACGAGGGGTGAATGGTCCGTTTGGACCACAAATGTCCTGCCATATAAATAAATCTGGAATTTCTTTATACACCATATTAAAGCGAGACATTCTTTTTCACTGGTTGAGTAATTTCTTTCCGCCTTGTTCAACTTGCGGCTAGCATACGCGACTGGGTTCAATTCCCCCTCTTGTAAGGAGGACCTTTGCAATAATGTAGCACCCAGGCCTACATTGCTTGCGTCACTTCTCACAATAAATTCTTTAGTCAAGTCAGGCAATTGCAACACTGGCCTGCTTGTAAGCTTCTCTTTTAACTCCTGGTAAGCCAATTCACACTGTGCTGACCAAATTATAGTATCGGGTTGACCTTTGCGAGTTAAATCCGTTAGAGGAGCACATATAGAGTTAAAATGTTTGATATACTTTTGGTAAAAACCACACAGAGACACGAAAGATCGCACATCTTTTTTTTTGTTTGTGGTCTAGGTGCCCTTTTTAATTTTTCCAGATTCTTGGGATCAGGGGTCATGCTACCCTGATGTACTGTATGTCCCAAGAATTCCAACTCTTTACAACCAATACAGCATTTTGTTGGCCTAGCGGTTAAGTTAGCCTCTCTGAGTCTATCAAACAGCATATTCAAAGAGGTAACGTGTTCCTCAAATGTTTCCGTAGCAATGAGGATATCATCCATAAAATTCGAAATACATGGATTTTTCACGGGATCCAGCAATTTTCGCATCATCCTAGAAAACACACTCGGGGCATTTTTCAAACCAAATGGTAACATGTTGAACTCATAATGACCTTCCGAGGTGCTAAAAGCTAAATAAGGTCGAACCTCAGGCTTTACTGGAATCTGGTAATAGCCTTTGCTAAGATCCACCTTAGAAAAATATCTTGCCTTGTTCAGCCTGGCAAAAAGTTGAGTAGTATCAGGTAATGGATCCACCTGACCTTCTGTGACAGCATTCAGTTTCCTGTAATCTATGTACAGTCTATGTTCTCCTGATGGTTTCCGCAACAAAACCACACAGGAACTGTAAGGAGACTCACTGTGAGAAATAATCCCTTCTTTTAACAAATAATCAATCTCCTCTTTCAAAGCTTTTTCCTTAGCGAACGGAATAGAATAAGGCCTCATACAGATGGGTGCTGGGTCTAGTAGTTTCATATCATATGACAACAAATTTGTGTGCCCCGGTTTATCTGTTAACATATCTGTATGTTTCTCAAGGACCTGTTGAACATTCTCCTTCTGTCCCTTTGTCAGGTGATTACTGATTTTCACCTGTGCAAACGTTTCACTGGTTTTCAGTGGATATTCAACCGAGGAGAGAGGTTCATTCTTTATCTCGGTTGCGATAGACAAGGCCATTAAATGTGTTCCCTCCTGGATTTGTCTGTCCAGATATTTCTTCAAAAGGTTCACATGATAGACTTTCTCCTTTCCCTTTTTGTCTATCTTATAATTTGTTCTGGATACCTTTTCCAAAACTGTATATGGCCCTTGCCATCCGATCTGAAGTTTCTTGTTGCTGCCTGGCAATAGAAGAAGTACCTTCTCCCCTACAGCAAGTTCTCTATCCTTCGCTTTTTTTATTATAATAAGCAGCATGCTTTTTCCTGGCTTGTCTCAAATTTTCATTTGCCAGTTTCCAACTAGTTTTTAAACGAGTGGTCAGTTCGTTCACATATTGGTATGATGAGGTAACAGTCTCCTCTGCCTTCTCGTCTGTCCAGGTCCTTAGCAAAGTTACATATGGACTTTTAATTTTTCTGACATAGTATTCATGGCACCTGTCAGGTCCTTTACATTGGAAGCTTTGTTTTGCGGACGTTTCTTTCTTGTGTCACCACACAAGAATGTACCTGTTGCGTGCATATTTTGACGCACATATTACAAAAATCGATATGGCTATTTAATATGGGAAAAATATAGACATTCATTCATTTGTGTATGAAAATGCTGTCTATGGTAAAAGCGAGAGAATCCATGTTTGATTCACACTTTTGATTATAGGAGTAATCGTTCTGGATATTGATCCGGCGCAAGGATATTGCGCTTACGTTTGTACTTATTTTTTAGGGCCAGAAAATATATTAATTTGCTTATTGTGTTTATGGCCTGAATTCATATGTATTACATATTATTAGTACAAGTAGAATCAGTCCTATATTGTATATTTTGGATGGGTAGGAGGGACTAGATTCTTGTTATTCCGGTCTAGCGGAAGTATGAGTTGTCTTGACAAGTCGTGATGAGTTCCGATGTACCGTGATAATGGCGGGTACGCACTTTTCAAAGGGCTGGTAGATTCTTAAGGAAATATGATTCATGAAGTGGTTTTCTTCTAAAGGAGATGGTATCTCTACTATAGTTTATGTTAGAGACTCTCCTAAGGTACGGTACAATGTATAATTCGGACTCCATGTATTGCCAGACCCTATATTGATGATCTCATGTCGATTCGACCTAGATGGAACATTGTGCTTCGTATCGCTAGGGTCGTGTTTTGTATCGACGAAGATGACAGACTTTCCTACAGCGGTTATGGCTACGTGAATTAACCTGATCACCGTAGAGCTGTATGGGAACATTTATGAAATCATTTATATACCCATTATAAATTAACTCTGGCTTATATTCTCCTTCCTATGAATGAGTGAACGACAACTCAGGGAGGCGGCCATGTTAGATTTCGGTCATCATATGTTTTGATCACTGCCAAGAGAACAGATTATTTATCCTATTATCGGACAGTGACAGGGAGATCTCAATCTTGCTAGAAACCCCTCTTTCGTGGTTTCATAATATATGCTACAAACTATGGACGTCAAGTAACTTTAGTTATTTACCGATCTGCCTTCACTGACGCGTTTAGTCAGATAGGGGGATGCGGCCATAATGTATCATGACAATTGAACTTTTGATGTACTGCCCATTATTTCTGAATGTGTCATGACTTCAGATCTGCTATGTATACCTACAAATTGATATGTCAACATACCATGATGTACTCGTATGTCCCAGTGTGTACGTCTGAATAAATTGAGTAAACAAAGATTCCAGCAGTCTGCATTGGTGCCTTGTAGACACAAGTGTATGAGTGGTTATATTGGTCAGCACACGAACAGTACACCATTCGCGGTAATCACACTCTACACTTCTACTTCATACATACACCATCCTGCGTCGGTTGGAGTGACCAAGTTTAGGGCCTGCTTCCCCTGGAGCCTTTGCCTTCCCTAACTCAGGACTAGGGTGAGTTACCCATTTACAGCTGGGTAGACTGGGGGCATGCCTGATCTCAACAACACACCACTCTTCCTTACAGAGCATACAGACTGACACTTTACAGAGTGGAAAGAAGAAAAGAAACTTTACAGTGGCGAGCCAGATTCCTGGGTCCAGCTTACGCAGTTTTGTGTTGAGAATCACAGTTTACAGCTGAAAGAACATTTGTTTGACCACATCAACACCAGTAGGACAGCTATACAGTCGATGTCAGCTTGACCTGTATTACCGATAGGATGCTGTATCTAGGTCAGCGCTTGTTGACAGTTTTTTCGCTGTACAGACAGTATTACACAGGACAGTGGTATCAAGTGTAGAAAATATCTGGAGCAGTATTGTTGACATTTCTCAACGTACAGAAGAATCACAGTGTTGTTGAACATAAAGTGCATAGTTCATCGTTGGATCTTCATATGCTCAACAGAGAAAAATTGACAGTGTAATAGTTTAAAATTAAATCTATTACTGAATAAAGTGGCAAGTTATTAGTATTAAAATAAACTGTGCCTGCTTTACAACACTATACCTGCAACACATTCCATTCATGACATAAATTATATTGTATGCTATATGCTATTTATGCTTACATGTTATTTGTTATGTATTAAATTAGTTTATGTTCTGTGTGACTAGTACAAGGTATGCCGAGTGACATTGGTCTGGTACTAGTATTCTATAGGTACACATTTTCTTAATTGGAAATTTGTTAGCAACAATTTGCTGCTATTTCTGTTAGTTGTGATGAGGTGTTCTTTTCTTCGTTGTTTTTGTTAATAATTTTGTGTTCCTTAGTTTTGTTTGATTTGTTTGTATAATTGTAGGTCTCATCTTTTCTATTTTTGATTTCTTTACACCCTTATGTTTATACACTGTGGCGTATTTGTCTTGTTATATTATGGCAGTTATCATCACGGTTTCTGTGATCATTTTTTTTCATTTCTCCTATTTAATTTAATTTGATCTCTGCAAATGTGTTCATATTGTCTTTTCTTGTTTGTCCTTTGTAATGTCTTTAGTTGACATATGACGTATAGTGGTATACACTGATAGTATAGTACAGATCAGTACTTTATGATTGTTATTGTTATAAAACAAAATGTACAAGACCTTTGTAAGGCTTGTCTCCCAAAGTGATTGGTAAAGGGAAATATTTTTTCCACAGGTACCCAAGTGATCTTTGATTACATTGAGATATACAAGACCTTTGTAAGGCTTGTCTCCCACAGTATTTGAGATACAGTTATTGTTGTCCACAGGTACTCAAGTTATCATTGGTTATTATAAACCATACAAGTTTGGACTAAGACTAAGTCTATGGTATAGACTTGTCTCCCATTAAAGTGAAATAGGGTAATTTATTTACTTTTTCAGGTTTCTGATTTAAGAAGACAATATGTCTACATTAGATTATTTCATTGCACAAGGAAAATCTCTTGATAAGACTGGAAAAGACTTAGAACAATGGGCTGTTGCTCAATATGACAAAGCATTAGCTGCAGAAGAAAAAAAAGCTGCTGCTGAGGAAAAAAAAGCTGCGGCTGAGGAGAGAAAACTTCAAATAGAAGAAAAAAAAAGCTGCTGCAGAAGAAAGGAAAGCTCTAGCTGAAGAAAAAAGATTAGAAAAAGAAGCTGATACTGCTGCTGAACTTAAGAAATTGCAGATGCAAGTGGAGGAAAGGAGATTTGAGGCAGAACAGAAGAAATTAGAAGCTGATGCAGAGCAGAAAAAATTAGAAGTTGCTGCAGAACAGAAAAAATTAGAAGTTGCTGCAGAACAGAAAAAATTAGAAGTTGCTGCTGCTGCAGAACAGAAAAAATTAGAAGTTGCTGCTGCTGCAGAACAGAAAAAATTAGAAGCTGCTGCTGCTGCAGAACAAAAAAAATTAGATAGAGAAGCTGAAGAGAGAAAAGCAATAAGAGAACATGAGTTTGAATTAGAGAAATTAAAATTGACATGTATGAGTAATGTTAATCAGGCATCTGGTGGTAATGGTAAACCCTTTGTGTACAAGGTCAAGGTACCAGCGTTTAACCCTACCAGTGATGACATAACATTTTGGCTTTCTAGATTTGAACGGGCTTGTCGATCTCATAATGTTGACAAATCACAGTATGTGAATCAGTTGTCTGAAAATCTAAAAGGGGAGTCTCTGAGTAAGTTATATTTTGTTGAAGAGGCCGACAAAGATAATTATGATGCTGTTAGGGCAGCTTTGATAAAGAGATATCAGCTGTCTGAGGAAGGTTACCGTCTTTTGTTTAAAACAATGAGACCTGAGGTAGGTGTAGAATTCTCAGATTTCATCTCAAAAGCACGAATTACACTTTCACGATGGATTGAATTATCCAAAACAGAGAAAACATTTGATGGTCTTACGGATTTATTGCTAAGAGACAAGGTCATGTCTTCTGTAAATAAATCATTCCTAGAGTTCTTACATGAGCGTAAACCTGGTACAATAAAGCAAATGGAAGAATATTGTGACCAGTATGCCACGGCACACCCTGACATGATTCTTAGTAACTCTAACATTAAAGAGAGTATGCCAGTTGCTTCGGCAACAGAATATAATCAGAATTACTCACACAAATTCCAAGGAGCTAAAAATAAATTTGATAAAAAGGTTAATTGGAATAAGTATCAAAACCAAGATAACCACTCAAATCAGGGTTCTTCTTCGAAGAACTGGAATCGGGCTGATAGTCCTCGACACGCGAGGGGTACCCATAATGTTAGAAATTCTCGGAAAGGGAGTAGCTATAGGAACTACCCAAGTGCTTCATGGAGACAAAAGAAACAATATTACAGGGATACTCAATATAACGAGCATGATGATTATGATCATGAATATTATGATTCAAACCCAAATAGGGGTTATAACAGAGGCAATAATAATTATAGAGACAATTATAACCGAGGTAGATCACAACACAAAAGACATGGTAAATCGTATTACCAGGCTAACTCTGCACAACAGGAGTTCCACGACACCGATAATCAGAATAATGATAAAAAAGACTCCAACAGTGTAGCAAATTCCGCTTTCGATTTTGCTAGAGCATCTGAGTGTTCGCAATGCAAAACATTATTCGATCCAACCACAGTGTCTACTTTAAGCTGCGGTCACCCGCTTCCCGCTCTCCATGCGTCAATTGCGCATAATGGAAGGGGTGCTCTTGTCTTTAATAGGGGCCTAATAGATGGTACTCCGGTATCAATTCTTTTCGATTCGGGGTGCACTACCATTGGAGTGAGGCAATCACTCGTAAATCCTTCTCGAGCTACAGGCAATATAGTCAAATGTGTAACATTTGGTGGCACATTGGAGAAGTACTCCACTGCCATTATCAATATTGCTACGCCTTTCTTTACAGGAGAGGTGCAAGCATGTCTCTTGCCGAATCCGATCGCTGATCTTATCATCGGTCGCATTCATGGAGTGAAAGAATGCACTCCACAGCAAATCTCTAATTGGGAAAATGTTAATATGCAATCGGCTAATGCAGTAATCACTAGGGCTCAAGCTCTTAATATGCCACAATCTTCACATTCTGAAGATAATGATGCGCAGATCCAAGATGATCCCTTGGAGATTTCCCACGATTCCTTTATCAAACAGCAGGAAGATGATCCTACTCTAAAGAAATTCTTTACTCTGGCAAAAAAAGGTGATCCGAATAAGGATACAAATCGTAAATCTTGGATTACGATGAAGAATGGCGTACTTGTACGTATGGTACAAGACTCCGCTAAGTCCATTCATTCTCAAATCCTTGTGCCTAAAAATATGAGAGTTAAAATCTTACAGCACGCTCATGATTCGCAATGTGCTGGACATATGGGTTTTTCCCGTACTAAAGCTAGAGTTCTTCAATCTTTCTTTTGGCCTGCTGTGAATAAGGACATACGAATCTATTGTCGATCTTGTAAAGTATGTCAAGAGATTAAATCCAGAGGTCCACGCCATGATGCACCTATTCAGGCTGCAGACATTCCCATTCGGCCATTTCAAAAAATGGCGATAGACATCATTGGTCCATTTAAGATAAAGTCTGCTAGAGGACACCAATTTATTTTGACGTGTGTTGATATGTGCACACGTTGGCCGGAGGCTGTTCCTCTAAAGAGCATAACTACTGCTGATGTCGCAGATGCTCTTTGGTTAATATTTTCTCGTCTGGGGTTTCCAGCAGAAATATTATCCGACTATGGTACCCAACTCATATCGGATACCATGTCTCAAGTAATGTCGACTCTGAAGATAGAGAGATCGCTGAGTAGTATTTATCATCCTATGTCCAATGGGATGGTGGAACGTTTGAATAGAACTCTGAAAAACCTACTAGGTAAGATAACGGAAGATCATCCTCAGGATTGGGATAGGGTTTTACCCGCGGCTCTCTTTGCATATAGAGAGGTCGCCAACGAACATACAGGATTTTCTCCCTTTGAACTTGTCTTTGGCGCGAAACCGCGAGGTCCTATGTCCTTACTTCATGATCTTATAACTGCTGATAATATTGTCGATGACACAAAATCCTCTTATGAATATGTCATCGCACTTAGACACAAGATTATTGAAGCATGCAAATTGGCAACTGCTTCTTCTGAATTTGCGAAACAGAAGGCAAGGGAATTTGCCAATAAAAAGAGATGTTTGCGACAACTTTGTCCAGGTGACAAAGCATTTGTCTTGCTACCTTGTAGGGAAAATAGACTTCTCATTTCTTGGAAAGGTCCGTACGATATAATATCAAAAGTTTCCGATGTTGACTATATCGCCGATATTGACGGGAAGCGTAAAACCTTCCACATCAACATGCTCACGGAATTCCATGAACGTCCTGATTATTTACAACCTGTTTTCCAGGCAACGGACGATTTTCCAGTCCAACATGGACAGTACTCATCTCTGTCAGTAATACAGGATGAGGAAACGAGTTTCTCGGATGTAAATTTACCTTTTCCAATGATTCCTCTTCACTCTAATGAATCATGGAAAGATGTTGCAATTTCTCCAGAATTATCTCCAGGAGAGCAGAAACAAGTTTCTACTATGTTAGAACAATTTCAGGATGTCCTTACTGACATTCCTGGTCAAACTGATGTCATTCAACATGACATTATTCTTACTGACCATAGTCCTATAAGAGTCAGACCGTATCCTATCCCGATACATTTTCAAGCACAGGTAGAGAAAGAGTTAGATGAGATGATAGAGTTAAAAATTATTGAACCATCCACATCAGCATATTCTTCGCCGATGGTTATAGTACGGAAAAAAGACAATAACATACGTCTTTGCGTGGATTATCGCAAATTGAATCAAGTGACTAAATTTGATGCGGAACCTATGCCTTTACTAGAAGAGCTACTTACGAGACTATCGAATTCTCACTTCTTTACTAAACTCGATTTGTCTAAGGGATATTGGCAAGTTCCACTATCCGAACACGCCAAACCGTTTACTGCTTTTTCGACGCCTAGGGGTCTATTCCAATGGAATTTCATGCCTTTCGGTCTTATGAACGCCCCTGCTACATTTGTACGCATGATGCGTCGAATCCTATCTCATCGCTCAGATGTCATTGCGTATCTGGATGACATCTGTCTTTTCAGTGATACTTGGAACGATCACTATAATGGTATAAATGAACTATTGTCTATCTTACGCGAGCATAACCTGACAGCGAAACCATCGAAAGCATGTATTGGTTTTAGCGAAATATCTTTCTTAGGACACCGTGTTGGTCATGGGTTCCTAAAAACAGAAGACCATAATACAAGCAAGATACTTAACATTTCTATTCCTAAGACTAAAAAGCAAGTACGAAGTCTCTTAGGTCTAATAAAATTTTATGGACGATTCATCCCGAATCTGTCCTCCATTATGTCACCTCTTTCTTCCTTGCTAAAGAAAGGGTCTCCTAATGTAGTCCATTGGACTCAAGAATGTCAATCCTCTTTGGATAAGGTTAAAACTATGTTTTCTACTTCACCTATCCTAGTATTGCCTTCTAAGGATAAGACATTTATTCTTCGTAGTGACGCTTCATCCACCGGGATTGGAGCTGCACTAATGCAAGAGTATTGGCTATGGTTTGGTCAATCCTTAAACTGCAAAGATTTCTTCTGGGCGCGCATTTCATTGTGGAAACTGACCAGAAAGCTCTTACGGCTATTCAGAGTAAAAATCTGAAGAGCGCGAGATCAACGCGATACGCGACTGCTCTACAGCCATTTCATTTTTCGGTGCGAGCTATCCGTGGGTCAGAAAATGTGATGGCAGATATTTTGTCTAGATGCCCACATGATTCATAACTGTTATACAACTTTGATACAGTTGTTTCTATGTTGAAATGTGTACACATATGTAATATATCATATATTGATTGTAACACTACTTAGCGGTTCATTGATATTTATTCACCGCTGATCTTTCAATGTTTTTCGTCTTTGATGATCATGATGTTAAGATATCTTAGATGAGATTTGTGTGTAGACTAATGTGGTAATTGTGTCATTGCTAATATTGTAGTTTGCGTTGGTGACTCCTCTCTGGAAATATTTATACTTAGAGAAGTACTTTCTCTAATGTCATAAAACGTATGCTTATCATCTGCGCATTGGTATTGGTGCGTTGTGAGCCTATTGTATGTTGCTCCTAGATGTATTTCAAAAAAAAAAAAAAAAAAAAAAAAATGTGCATTTTTTTTTATTTCTTCCCGAGGGTGTGGGGTAATCTGTTGCGTGCATATTTTGACGCACATATTACAAAAATCGATATGGCTATTTAATATGGGAAAAATATAGACATTCATTCATTTGTGTATGAAAATGCTGTCTATGGTAAAAGCGAGAGAATCCATGTTTGATTCACACTTTTGATTATAGGAGTAATCGTTCTGATATTGATCCGGCGCAAGGATATTGCGCTTACGTTTTGTACTTAATTTTTTAGGGCCAGAAAATATATTAATTTGCTTATTGTGTTTTATGGCCTGAATTCATATGTATTACATATTATTAGTACAAGTAGAATCAGTCCTATATTGAATATTTTTGGATGGTAGGAGGGACTAGATTCTTGTTTATTCCGGTCTAGCGAAGTATGAAAGTTGTCGCTTGACAAGTCGTGATGAGTTCCGATGTACCGTGATAATGGCGGGTACGCACTTTTCAAAGGGCTGGTAGATTCTTAAGGAAATATGATTCATGAAGTGGTTTTCTTCTAAAGGAGATGGTATCTCTACTATAGTTTATGTTAGAGACTCTCCTAAGGTACGGTACAATGTCTAATTCGGACTCCATGTATTGCCAGACCCCTATATTGATGATCATCATGTCGATTCGACCTAGATGGAACATTGTGCTTCGTATCGCTAGGGTCGTGTTTGTATCGACGAAAGATGACAGACTTTTTCCTCAGCGGTTTATGGCTACGTGAACTAACCTGATCCACCGTAGAGCTGTATGGGAACATTTAATTAAATCATTTATAGTACCCCGTTATAAATTAACTCTGGCCTTAATTCCAGAGACCCTAACATGGGATGGTCATAAGCAGATCTAAAACAAAATCCATGGTGATATCACGAGAAGAAAGAAAACATCAGATTAAGCTGGGAGAACAGTCCATGGAGCAGTCGACGACTTTAAATGATCTCGAGCTTTATAAGACCGAAAGGGGGGGCATCAAAGAAGCAGGTTTTAGCTACGTGACTCGATCAAGCAGCGGCTGGGAAGACTTTATGAAATCAGGCAGTAAATCTAGGATATTCCGATCAGCAAGAAAGAGGTTAAAACTAAACTCAAACGAAGACTCCTGAATACCAACTCTCACTCTAAACTCCACTCTGGCTTCATATGATTCCCTGTCATGGGCCCAATCACGACTCTCAACCTACATCAAACCAGCGTGAAAGGACACAACCCCCTACCTCAAATCATACGGCCCTCACCACCAGTGTCTACATTCCCCAAATACAATCTCGTGACATTCATATAGAGCAAAACATTTTGTCACCATCTCACCCTACTCCCCCCCCAACTGCTACAACCCCCCAAAGCCAGATCCCAAAACCCTTATCGGACAATGACCGAGTACTTATCTGAGGAAGGTGGTTGAAGTAAAAAGAAGAGACATGTGACCCCACACCAGACGAAACGAAACCAAGGCCTAAAATCCCCCACCCGCTGCAGGACCCAAATAGAACCCCCCAACACATCATTAAGATGGTTTTGGCCCCCATCCTCCATTCGCAGAATGGGAGAAGATCGGCTTTCGACAAGGCATGGGAAACAAAGAGCCTCCCCAGGGATCCAGACCACCAGGAACGACCCAACCCTCCGCTTTGTCGGAGGTGGACAACAAATAACAACTACTTTGAATGACCGAGGACTCAAATGGAACCAGGCCAGGAAGAAGACAGCTGACTAAATAATTAGTCACCACCTAGACAAGCCGCTCTCACTTACCAAAACCTCTCACTGCTTCCTCCCACACCTGACCACGGTTAACGGTAGACTGAGGAACGACAAGTACAGTTAACGTAAAGTTATATTTCTCCTTCCTCATGAATGAGTGAACGACTTTACCAGGGAGGCCGGCCCATAGATTTCGGTCATCATATGTTTTGATCACTGCCAAGAGAACAGATTATTTATCCTATTATCGGACAGTGACAGGGAGATCTCAATCTTGCTAGAAACCCCCTCTTTCGTGGTTTCATAATATATGCTACAAACTATGGACGTCAAGTAACTTTAGTTACTTACCGATCTGCCTTCACTGACGCGTTTAGTCAGATAGGGGGATGCGGCCATAATGTATCATGACAATTGAACTTTTGATGTACTGCCCATTATTTCTGAATGTGTCATGACTTCAGATCTGCTATGTATACCTACAAATTGATATGTCAACATACCATGATGTACTCGTATGTCCCAGTGTGTACGTCTGAATAAATTGAGTAAACAAAGATTCCAGCAGTCTGCATTGGTGCCTTGTAGACACAAGTGTATGAGTGGTTATATTGGTCAGCACACGAACAGTACACCATTCGCGGTAATCACACTCTACACTTCTACTTCATACATACACCATCCTGCGTCGGTTGGAGTGACCAAGTTTAGGGCCTGCTTCCCCTGGAGCCTTTGCCTTCCCTAACTCAGGACTAGGGTGAGTTACCCATTTACAGCTGGGTAGACTGGGGGCATGCCTGATCTCAACAACACACCACTCTTCCTTACAGAGCATACAGACTGACACTTTACAGAGTGGAAAGAAGAAAAGAAACTTTACAGTACCACTACCAATTCGTTTCCTGGGGTTGTCTCCCCTCAGGTTCAAATTCAAATTGAGAGAACTTCGCTCTCTTTTTTCTTCCTCCAGTTTACATAAGTCCGACCGAGGGATCGTCGGCTTATTCTGGGGTATAACAGTTCTTTGTACTCGCTGCATCGTGGCCATAGTAAAACATTTGAGTGAGGACTGTCTGTGAAACGGGGGTTCCCATTCCCCTCTGTCCACTTTATTATAATTATTTTTCTTTCCAGGCCTAAGTTTGTCCCGTGGCGTGTCTAGGTCCTGATTCCTTTTCCCACGTGTGGGTGTTCCCTCTTTATTTTCTGGTCCCGGTTTGCCATAATGCTTCTCTTGTATTTGGTTATTATTTTTCCACCCTGTGGAATTTTTCTCGCTGCACTGTTCGCAGTCCTCGACAAATTTTCTTATGTCATCAACTTCTCCGGGCCAGAAATATCCAACAGATGTTCTTTGGCAGGTGGTACCCATCTTCTGGTGTTCACCATCTAGAACATGTGTTTGTCTCATAACGTGTGCCCTATATTTCGATGGCACTACTACCTGTCCACACCCGGATAATCCTGCTTTATCCGCCCTGCAAAGCAGTCCATCATCCAAATAGAAGTCTCCTTTCCTAGGAGGGGTATGGAGTTTTTGGAGTTTTTCAAAACACGGCTTCAGTGACCTATCTTCAGCCTGTGCCTTTCTCCACTGTTTACGAGACATCGTTTTTGGTGGTTCCTCCTCTTTTTTAGGAGTCGACCTGACCTGAAGCGTGGCCAATACTACAGGTCTCCTTCCACAATTTTCATTGTTATGGTTGTCCATCCGACAATTTTTACAATACCTCTTTCCTTGGTTAAAAGGTTTTCTTTCATCATTCCTTCTATCATTAAATTGTGAGGGTCTATTCTTAAACTCATTTCGAGGCCTATCAAAGTTCTGCTTATTTCTATTATCGAATTTATTATGGTTTTGGGGGGCCTTACTCTGATCTATTTGTTTCTTCTTTGTGCCAGCTACCTCTGCCTGGGCTGCCTGATACCTCTCAGCGACATTTATTATCTCACCCAGCCTCTCCGCACCCTGTTCCATGAGAAACTTTCTCATGTCTGGAGCCATGGACTCTCTCATCTGTTCAATGAGTATCATCTCTTTGAGATCTTGGGTTTTCCCCAAAGTAGCCCATTTATCCATATACGTTTCCAACCGGGCGGAGAACTGGTGATAGGTCTCACCCGACAGTAGCCTGGCATTCCTAAATTTCTTTCTATAAAACTCTCCGTTCTTTTCATATCTTAACAGAAGAGCTTGCTTCAACATGTCATAGTTGTCTTGGTCATCCCTGCTCATTTTGGAAAACACTTCATAAGCTGTTCCCCGAAGTCCCTGAGACAACTTTACCCCCCATCTTTCTCTTTCTAACCCATAAGTAGTGGCTAAAAGTTCAAACCTGCTTAAATACCCTACGATGTCATCGTCTTTCTCAACAAAATGGTCTACATGAAACCCATAGCTGAGGTTGAGGCTCCCTGACTAGCAGTGGCATCTGAGGCAAAGGGGCTGGCACCATTTTCAGGAGCATGGCCTTGAAATTCTAACTCCCTTAGTCGTAGCTCATGCTCCCTCTGTAATCTTTTCTCCTTCTTTGCTGCTTCCCTCTCTGCAGCCTGTCTTCTTTCTTCTCTTTCTGCAGCCAGTCTCTTTTCTTCTGCTTCTGCTGCCAATCTCTTTTCTTCTGCCTCCCTTTCGGCAGTCAATCTTTTTTCTGCTGCCTCTAATTTTTTCTCCTCCAATTGGCGCCTCTTTATCTCAGCCTCTCTATCAGCCTCTAATGCCCTAGCCTCCTTGTCAGCCTCAATCTGCAACCTCTTAATTTCTTTTTCAGTCTCTAACTTTCTTTCTGCTTCTTTCTCTAATCTTTTATCTTCCCGGGCAATAAATTTATCCACCTCTGAAGTTACATATTGAACCAACTCTGGTCCATCCATGCCCATCTCTTTAGCAGTCTGTACAGCCGCAGAGCGAAACTTGGCCATATCTGCCATGCTGATAAATATAAAATGTTCTAACTAAATCTTTAACTAATTATAAATTTATTTAATTAAATCTGGGCTCTGACACTTTCTTCAATTCCCAAGTCTTGGGTAATAATATATGGGCTTCCCTGGGAAAATGAGATTGTTGTTAATGCTAAACCCCCAGACCCAAATGTATGTAGAACTAAGAGAAATTCAGATGCCCGGACAAGCCTACCAATTTATGTAGCAAAGTTGATTTTGCTGGGGAGGTTATGATGGTATCCTAAAAGAATGAAAAGGTGTCTGCTTTAACCGTGTGAGGTCAAGCACATGTAGGTCTCTGACTCTATAAATGATGATGATGAATTATGTGCAGAGAACCTAACGCTACCTCCCTAGGTCTCACACGGTCACTATTATGGCTCTAGTGTATGGTGTATGGTGTACCTAGTGTCTAGGGGAGAAATGAAATGATGGTACACAACAGTCAAACACTTTAAGTTTCTATAAAGAAGATAATAAAACTAGCAGTTAAGTTTTTCTTTGAACAAATTTTTACAATTTATTTTGCCTGTCCATTCATAGCTTGTGGACAGGTCTTTGAAAATAAGGACAAGATAGTTTACAGAAAAGAACAATTAAAATTTTGGGACAATTTGCCCAATAACTAAAAGTTATTATGTAGTTATATATGTCTTTCCTGTAGGAAATATTAAAAGGGTTCACTTTGTTCATCTAAAGGGAGAGTCACTGTATATGAGGGCTGTAGTTCATCCTACCCCCATAAACGTCCTGTGTAATATTTTGAAACACAAGAAACTGTCAGAGATGCCCCAGATGTCTAACTCATCACCTGGGAGTCCTTGTTGTAAGATATTTCAATGTGTAGTTGCAGAAAGTTCAATTTCACCACTCGCCAAAGCTCCTACTGTTATCTTCGACAGCATATAAGACTGGTTGGAGACTGGTTGGCGTTTATTAGTACTCAGCAGGTTTCCTGTCACCAGCCGGCAACAGGAACATAGACCCTCTGCAACAAAAGGACACCCTGGCCTTTTATCTCTGATCACTTATTCTAACACTTACTTTCCTACGTGGGTATGGGGTCAGCCTCGCGTGCCTTACAAGTGCACTCGCCCCGAGTTGTACAGGACTCCCACCTTGTTGTGACCACACCTCAGGTCCTTATAGTAGATACGCCACTATACGTTCACATACTTTTCCTCCATACAATAATGTGGAGTAACCACATTTCCTTTGATATGATATTATCTTCTTTTCTTTTCAATTATATTTGCTTCAGGCATGTAAACAGTGTTTATTGAACACAGAGGCTTACTAATCTATTTTAATACAATAATATGACAACATAATCATAACAACATACATCAGTTAGATACCGTTTAATGTGAGGACTCAACAATGTCTGCTTCCGACATGTCCTTCACTTTTTCCCCAATAGCAGTATCTAACTTTGTAGTTGGACCAAACATATTAAATTTCATGAAATATCCTTACCACAATCAAGAAATATATAAACAAATGACGCTGACTGTGTGAAGAAATGGCCTCAGCTTCCTCCGAACTGCACAGACTGTGAATTTATTCTTTATTTAAGTTTAAAATTAACACAGCTGTTTTTCAGCGTATCTGAATACAATTTTTAGTTCAACTGGCAATGAATAGTCAAAGCCTTTTGCTAATATTTACTAGCACTGGCCAATCGAAACGTTCGACTACTTGAATTCAAAAGCAGTTTGAATGAAAAACCAAAATAATTTCGAACAATTTCTGCGTCTGGTGGTCGATTTCCCAGTCTGCTTTTGTCATGCCCAATACAAAAATATATTTCGTTTAGGATTACATTTTTCCTACCGCTCCCCTTTCCCATTTATACTCTGTTTACCCAAGCACATTTGAATGTACCTCCCTGCCTTTTTCCAAGCTCGCGTCCCCCTAACGTTACAAAAAACATAGGCAGGGACGCCAGTCTGTCTGGTCGAGTGTCCTTAGATATTAGTATTTCTTCAATAACTTATCTAATTCTGGGACTATCATATTTTTTAAAGTACATTCTTACTCAGCTAACTCTACGTCATACTCTCCTATAATTTTTATGGGGAACTTCATAATGGTTTAAAATTTCCAATTTATGTCATCGTCAATCGTCAAATAAAATTTTGCACAAGTCCGCCATCTTTCCTCTCCTTCATCTTGCTAGCATGTATTTTTCAAATAACTAACTTGTTTTAGTTACGTCAGAAATGCTACCACTAGGAGGAAATTAAATATGTCTGCGTGGTTATGCCTTGGCTGGCTTTTCCGCAGTGTGTGTATATGCGTTGCAGACTGTGTCAGCGAAGCGGGGTGTAGACGGGGCGGGTTAAGAATTTGCGTTACTAATTAGTATTGTATCGTGTAATACTACCAAACAATGTAAGGATTACTACTAAATTTTTGCGTTACAGTTGACAGAAAGCGTTACTTCAGATAGTTATATTGCGGCACGCTTCCGCCAATAGTTAATTATAAGGCTAGACTACAAAGGATATGCAGTAGATTGGGCAAAAGTTAAATATTAGTAGTGTTTCTCGAAAACGAATGTAAAAGCGTGTCAGACTATTACCGTGAAATCGTTCTATAGGCTTAGCACTGTGCAAAAAGCAGCGCTGCTGGCGTCGAAGATGCCAACCGTCAGACACACGCGGGCTAATGTATTTATTATCGTTTTATGCCTAAATCTTACTGAATTGAGCGTTTATTCTCGCAGATTTTGCTACATTACCTTCAATTCAAACAAAGAATCGCTGTATATGTTATACACTGGACAAATAAAGTGAATGTATCTAAACTAGCTTGCGAGTTTTCACTGGGAATGTTGTGAAAATATTTTTAGACATGGGGACATCCAACTTTTAAGTGCCGGAGGTAAAGAGCTAGTCCAGAATTGATGTATGATAAAAAAAAAAACTTTTTACCCTTCCGCCACCTAGAGATTTACTAGATGATCTTCTGGAATCTAGCGGCAGATAGAGATTGATCGTCTGCCGGCGACCGGTTTATATTAACCATGTTTCCTTAAGGCTGACCTAACGTTCATAGATCTACAATAAAACATTTAAATGTGACAAGGGTTAATTTCGCCAACGTTCTTGTGAATTAGGGAACCATAATTTAGATGACAATGGCAATTATTTATCTCATATAAAGACATTTAGATCAAATATACACATGGGCGTGCAGCCTTGGTGCGGTCAGGAGCAAACATGTCATTTCTACTGAGTGCTTGTTCATCACGGCAAGCTTGCGTGCCTTCGGCTTTTGGGACATAACCGCGAATTACTGTGATTATCATCTCTAACTCTTGCTTATCCACTTTAATCCGTATCCATGACACCGGCTGATGGATTAATAACCTTGGCCAAGTATCTGGGAATCAAAAGAGCGACCGCCGACAATAATACATTAGTGAATAAAATAAAAATAATACAATTTTAAGTTATTGTGGATGTTAGTGTTACTGAAAACTGCATGCGGCTTGTAAACTCATCATATAAAACACAATGTTACAGGACCCACCGCTGGAAGAGAATGTGAATGTTTGCATGCCTCCAACAATGGTGGCTCCATGGTCCATAGAGAGCGAAACGTAACATGATGATGATGTCTGAAAGTAGAATTATGACTCGACTGTTTTGTTTAACGCACTAATACCGTGGTCTTATAACGTCCCATGTTGCTAAAAATAATTTCTAAAGAATAGACAGAGACAGGAGGCAGCAAGAAATGTTAAATAAAAGAAAGATATGCTTTTTAAAAAGCAGCTATGCTTTCTTCTGTTGCTTGACATCGTTTGTTGTCTGTGAAATGATGTTACCTCCTGGCCTTTCACGCTAGCATTATCCCTCCTACTTCCACGCTAAGCATTTATATGTGCTATAATATGCTACATGTAAGAATGACAGACCTTAAAAGCAAATACTGTAAGACGTTTTTACACAAAACGCAGTATTCATTCAAAGTTCAGTTGGCAGTTACTGCTCTGACAGGGCAAACGTAGGTCAGTCCCAGATAATACTGAATGGGTTTTATAAGCGCGAAAGTGGGAAATGAATGTTTGTGTGATCTGGTTTTTTTTTTTAAATCCAATTGTTAAGTTGGAAAAGATCACACATGTGAAAAAAGTCGAAATAACAGAATGTCGTGTGCAAAAAGGTCGAAAAGCTGAGGAAAGGAGTGCAAATGTAGATTATTGTACCGTGTGAAAATATGACGGGTCGTGTGAAAAAAAGCGGGAAAAAAGAAGAAATAGTGTAAATAGAAGAGTTGTGGGCGATAGGCAGAGATTTCAGGATTTATGATTCTAATGAAACCATAACTTTAGACTAGAGGATTTTTACAGATAGCGTTAGGTGAACTTCGTCTTTGAGGATACCAAGACAAGTTTTTGAGTAAACAAATCAGTATATTATTCTATTTGGATATACATATATTATTCTATTTGGATATACATATATTATTCAGTTGGATTACATATTTTTTCATCTTGGATAACCAATCATCATTAAGAAATTTACAGTGTTTGTCTAATGACATCATTAAACTCTAATTAAATTTTTCTACATTGCTGTTTGTGGAACTTTACAGTAATTTCTTTTGGATATACATTGTTATGCTGAAACTGTTTTGCGTATCACCAAACTTAAAGGGAAGAACATTCCTGGGTTGAAAAAAAATAACAAAAGGTCAAGTATCACCATCTCTGGCGGAAGGCCAGTTAGCACTTGAACCACCACAACATATGAAGGATTAACTCTGACTAAATAAAATCAATATAACTACTAGTGCCGTATAAACATACACGGCCACATATTACACAAATTGGCGCCGTGACCTACCGTTTTTCTTGGTGAAAGCAGACAGGCATAATCACTACAATGGATCAAAGTCAAGAACAACTGCAGCAACAACAGGCGGTGTATACACTACAGCAACAACAGCAACAACAACATTCGTTATATGCACAGAAGTTACAACAGCAACAGGAAATGCAACAGGCAAACGTCCATCCTGCTAACATACCCTTACCTGTAGAGGCCGAACCCACAATGACCGCTTTGCAACGGATAACAGACACGCTATCCAATGTAGATCACTATAATAAATATAACCAAATTCGCTCGGTTATAACCCCCTTCACGGGCGATTCAAAGACATTTCGGAGATGGCTAATGAACATAGACAAGTTTAGTTCCATGGTAAATGCTACAAGTGACAAGGAAAAGATCAAAATTGCATACTTGTCATCGGAATATCTGGTGACGGATTTTCTGCGACGGCGCTCCCTCATCTACCTAGAAGAGACCTATGCATAATTAAAGAAGGAACTAATTGCATGGTATAGTGACATAATCGACAAACAGCACGCGTGGTCGCTTTTGAGGAAAATCCATCAAGAAAAATCTGAACCTGTTCAATTTTATGGAGACCGTTTATTGAATTTGGCTGAAGAAGCTTTTATTGAAGGAACGGTACCATCACAGGACATTGAAAAACACTTGGAAGGCATTTTTGTGGACGGACTTTACACAGATAACTTAAAGCTCATCTCATAAGAAAATACCCTAAAACTGTCACTGATGCTATACAAATGGCAGTATCGGAGGATAACGTACGAAAACGTTTCAATCAACGCACAGGTAGAGATCCTCGCTATGAAGTAAAGAGTGACCACGAGCCAATGGAAATCGGTCACTCAAGACAGCAGTGGCACCGTCACCAACATCGATCTACACGCCATCAGCCTGAGCAACGTCAGTTCCAGCAAGCACACCAACCGAGGCATTAGAATGTCCAAAATGTCAATACGATTGTCTGTTACACATGTGGACAAAATGGGCATGTCTCTCGTGCATGCCAATCACACCAGCAAGGATCATTCGGAAAGGGTAGACAAGGACATAGAACGTATCAACATAATCAATCTCGAGGTTATAACCAACCACAACAAGGACAGAACAACCGCACATACGCAACTCAACACGGTTTTGCCAGAGGTAGACCACAATATTTCCCTGCTTCGGGAAACGGACCGAGTACACGTTAGATCGGACCGCTGACGTGCGCTATACAGAAGAGAATACTTATAAATTCTATAGGTCCCACACAACAAGGAAGAAGTCACACAACACAGAACATCATTCTCACTGCAGTAAAAGGCAGCAGACTGTAGTAAATAACATTAACATCCACCCAGACCCGAGTTCCTGTCTCATCTCTATTCAGGGCATGCATTATCGAGCACTGGTTGATACCGGAGCATCGGTAAGCCTAATACGAGAACAACTTTTTCGAAAAATTCAGAAATATGTGAAATTTCACCCCACGAAAACTTACATGGCATCGGTGACCGGCCATGAAATGAAATCCCTTGGTACTGCGTTTATCACATTCCAGATTGGGGAACAGAAAATAAACCATAAGTTCATTATTACACGCGGTATGTCTCGGAATCTTATTATTGGACGTGATTTCCTGAACAAATACCAGGCCCGGATATACTACGATCTATACAAGATTAGACAAAGCGGAGAATACATCAACCTCCAGGATGATTTACACATAGCTTCGTTGGTACGCCTTACAGCTCCAGTGACAATTCCACAAAACTCACTAATAATAACCAAAGGTCGTGTACAGGGATCAGACTACATTCGACCCGGACAGACAGTAGAAAGTGCACCGTTGCTGGATGAAGATATAAACGATGATCCACTGATATTCATTACTGAGGGCATTGCAGAAATTACAAGCTCCCGAGATTTCCCCATCATGATCGTAAATACCTCAGGAAACACATCATCCATTGCGAGAGGTGCGATAATTGCAAAAGTTAATCTCCCCCCCCCCAATAATGAAAGAGGCCAGACAAAACTGCACAAATGGAGATAAAACAGAGATCAACAATACATATTGCCGGAGAGAACCAGAGATCAACAATTCATATTGCCGGAGAGAACCAGAGATCAACAATACATATTTCCGGAAAGAAACAGAGATCAATAGTACATATTGCCGGAGAGAATCAGAGATCAACAATACATATTGCTGGAGAGAATCAGAGATCAACAATACATATTGCCGGAGAGAACCAGAGATCAACAATACATATTGCCGGAGAGAACCAGAGATCAGCAGTACATATTGCCGGAGAGAATGAATCAGAGAGCAACAATACATATTGCCGGAGAGAACCAGAGAACACACCACATAACTACAATAGAAAATCCCAGATCAAGTATTGAGACAACAGCAACAAAACAGGTCGCATAGCCACTGTCGACAGCCACTGGAACAGTCTCAATAAAAGATATTGTCGCATAGCTGTTAGAAATTTCATCAACGGAATCAAACAACGAAAGATATGGGAAGTAAATAATGTTACAACGACTGACCAACAAACTTGTATAATAACAACAGAAGATGGACTAAGGGCACATATCAGACCTCTAAAACAAAGAAGAACACCACTTAACAGACATCACCAGGTCGGTTTTGTGAAATCAAATGAGACGCAATGGGCCCCCATGATCAATAGTCAACCTAGAGAAATGCACAAACTGCAAGTGAATAAAATAAAGATGATTTCGGTCGCAACACAAACATATGTTGACAGGTCAAGTCAGGTACATGACCCATTGAACATCCACACATCGTCTAGACGCATTCGAACAGCAGTAAGACAGTCGGCCAGGCAGACAAATTCCCAAGATAGCACAGTCACTGAATCAAGCTCATCCGACAGAGAAGACGATATTACCCCCGCTGAGTTACGCGAAAGACTAGAATATCGAAATACCAGGTTACAGGCCGAGCAAGTTACTCCAGAACACCCTGACACCAGGATAGATTCCTACCAGCCTATTGTACAACAAATGTACTATAGAAATGAACAACCTTCAACAAGCAACTACCAATCTGATGAACAGTGGGATAGTGAAGAAGAAACGCCCCTGCACGTGATTCACAGTAGAGAAATTCGCAACAACCAGTACACTGAAGATAATGAAACTCGACACACAGCACCATCCAATGAAGAAAACGCACACAGCGCTACATGCATACTTGAGGAAGATATTATTCTTCCATCACCTCCATTGAGACACGAATCTGACCTAGATACAGCAGATCCCGAGAGTGACCACGAAAGCATGAACAGTCCAGACAACACTGAATCTCGCACAGCAACGAAGCGCCCATGTTCTGGAACAACAGATGACTCACCACCGTTAACAAAGTTTGTGAGGTTACCACAAGAGCACATACGAGTACGTATGAAATTGCGAAGAAAACGCAGACAGCCACACAACACGCAGCATGAGGTGCACCATTTCTACACTACTTCACCCTTACCCTCGACAACTGCAGCCACCACCCACTCGACAGTGTGAAATACGCCATCCTCTTGTGATCAACGATTGACGATTTAAAAATTTATCTTAAGGGACATCGCCAAGTTCCTCATGTCAAATTCGTAAACGTCCAGTTCAACGATTATTGGTTTATTGGAGAATCAATCTTCTCTAATAACAAAAAGATACTTCCCCAGCAATAGTACCCAACAAGTACTCACACTTCACAGTACTACCCCTCGTTCCCCATCATCTAAAGTCACTAGTATCCATTTTTTTGGGTAGGAAATTTTATTTTTTCAGAAAGATGTCAGCCTCAGTCAAGATCCTGCTGTTGATACTGACGATATTGACAGTTATGACGTCTGCAACACCCACATATACTAACAAGTTATTATGGCGTGACGTCACTGTGTTTTAATGTTATATAATTATTTAAGATTCTTAGTCGACATGGACTGTCATTAGGACTACATCTTTTACACCGCTATGTCAAGAAATTGAAGAACTTTCGCAAACATTCGCAGATCTACAACACTATGATATCCAGGTTAAACAGAACTTTAAATTATCTCAGTTCTCTAGTTATACAAAAAAATTTTTTTGTGCAAGTGTTAGGTGCGAAATCTTTATGATTAAAAGAGTACCCACTGTACAAATTACACCACTTTTGCTTTTGAAAATCTTTATAACAGGACTTATGCTTTACAACAGTTTTTATTTTTTTGTTTTTTTCCCTTCTTGATGAATTTAGTGACAAAAGCAAACATACTATACGCACACACATATTTTTCCTTTGTGACACATGAGAGTTTCTTTTTTGAATGTGTTAACTCACCGCTTTCCTTTTGTGTATTGGAAAGCGTTTTATAATGTTCAATCGCATCGAGAATGTATTTTGGCGATTTTTCTTAATGATGCTATTACGACCCAAAAAAAAAAACATTTGTACTAGAACTACGACCCTTTCTCACAGATATATGACGAATCAGACGTCACATTTATTCTTCCCTACCCATCTAAACGCCTGTCCATCTCCTGTCACCTTCTCCGACATGCTCCATCACAGACGGAGCGTTTCTAAATCGACGCCCCGTTCCGAGCATTCCCCACTATTCAACAGGAATTTACCTTATGTTAACGTATCTATCAAATTCTATAAATACTTCTTCGCATTCCTGAGTCCAGTGAGACACACCAGAGGTCATGACCCGACACACTAGAGTGTCAGGACTGTTGATTTTGCCTAGCATAATTGGTGTTATGAATGTTAAGCGGTTTAGTGTATAAATACCATGTGTACAAGAAGATGAGATGTCCACAGCGGACATCGGTAAAAGATAATGAGGACATTGTTAACCCCACTGACACAGCTAACGCCCCTAAGACCCCCGAGTACATTCCCATGACTGACATTCGTTCCCCTCCCACGGTGATAAACTCTACTCCGTCATTTATCCCAATATACACCTCACTCCACTAAATAACAGAGACATATATATTTTCATCTAAAATTTGACTTGGTGATATACAAGTATTTTGCAAGTTGGGTAAAACTTATATGCTAATCAACATAGTTCGCGGATTGGCGAAATACTACATTTTTACATGCACACCGTGACGATTCCATGCGAAATCGCTAACATGGTAACGGATATGTTCACATGTTGATAAACCTTGAATTGAGAAATAAACATCACATATTGATGTACCTGTATTTTTCTGACCATTTGTCACGTTGTAAGCGGAACGTTACAGTATATTTTCTTGACAAATTGTTGTCCATTATACCTTGTATTGAGAAATAAACATCACATATTGATGTACCTGTATTTTCCTGACCATTTGTCACGTTGTAAGCGGAACGCTACAGTATATTTTCTTGACAAATTGTTGTCCATTATTATGAACTTACATTTGTATGCAGATTTTATATTTGATGACGAACCTATAAACAGTTTGGTTCTTGGTTCAGGGTAACTGAGATAGTTCATACTCCAACACCCGATAGTTGTTTGTATCGGTATAGTTCTCCTCCCTCATAGTAACGACCATTACGTAAGTTGGAGATTAGAGACACTTTTTAATAAATACTTTGTAACTCCATGTAACCAGATTAATAATGCTATATTTATATTATGCGACGAACACATAGACAGTTCACCAAACTTGTCCAGATTTTTGGTGTTTAAGACCCATATACATCCTGGTAAATCACTGACCGCAGTGGCAGGATTGGGGTCGCCTGTATCATATGATTGTATTATATTTACCACGTTCTATATTGACAGTTAAGAGAGCGTACAGCTCCAGTTCATATTTTTTATAATACATTTATAGATTAACATTGCCATGTATGTATATTCCCATGTCATTATATATATATATATATATATATATATATATATATATATATATATATATATATATATATATATATATATATATATATATATATATATATATATATATATATATATATATATATATATATGAAGTCAGGTGCAGTGGATGACCAGAGCTTTCTACGTGCCTCGCCGTGCTCCTTACGCTCCACAGCGCGTTGCTGGTAATCGCCGTCATGCCCGTTGAACCAACAGGTGGTTTCTTCCGCGCAGTCTATCGAATCCAGTCTTCGCATGCATGGGTCTTGCCACTGGATTGAGATGGACCCAGGCGAGAGAGTGAGGTCGACGAATTGCGCAACTCTTCCTCACTTTAATCCAAATCACCGCGCAAGTCACTCTTTCATCCATTCATCCATCCACTCACAACAAGTCCTGTGGCGATGGGCGAGCGGCGAAGCGGCAGGCGTGGGTACGCTGGCAGTCGTAGTCGCAGACCTACACACAGGCGGCTCAGGCCATATGGTCGTCTTCCACTGATCGGAGCAGCAGTGGGATTCGGCAGCCCCCTGAGTGTCTGAGCAGCCCTCTTTAGGAAAGCACTGCTCACCTCCATGGCATGAGGAAGGGGCTAGAAAAGGTGCCCTAAACATTGCCTGCTTCACCATTACCTAACCAGCTTACCGCGGTTGGTGGGTACCCTACTTCGGCGGTCGACATATAAGAAAAAGAAAGGACAGATTTTTCCCCCTCATTCTAGGCGCATGGAATGTGCGCACTTTACTTGACAAAGACTTTAACGCAAACAGACCTGAGAGACGAACTGCCCTGATTGGGAGAGAACTGGCCAGGTACAACATTGACATAGCAGCACTGAGTGAAACTCGACTTGCAGGCGAGGGCCAACTTTGCGAAAAGGGTGCAGGTTATACATTCTTTTGGAGCGGAAGAGGAACTGAAGAAAGACGAGAAGCAGGGGTTGGATTTGCAATCAAAACAGCAATTGTCAGCAAGTTAGCGGGGCCCCCAAAGGGAATAAATGACCGACTCATGACGGTCAAGATCCCCCTGTTCTATGGAAGAAAACATGCCACCATCATTAGCGCGTATGCACCAACTATGACAAACCAGGATGATGTCAAGGATAAGTTTTACGAAGAATTACATGCAGTCATTGCATCAGTTCCTAAAGCAGATAAGCTCATCATTCTTGGTGACTTTAATGCAAGAGTAGGCTCAGATAACATCTCCTGGAATGGCACTATTGGTAGGTACGGCGTGGGTCGCTGTAACAGTAATGGACTTCGTCTCCTCCAGACTTGCGCAGAACATGACCTCCTTGTCACCAACACCATTTTTCGACTTCCTACCCGCAACAGGACCTCCTGGATGCACCCTCGCTCAAAGCATTGGCACCTAATTGACTATGTAATTGTTAGGAAGAAGGACAGGCAAGATGTCCGGGTGACCAAGTCCATGTGTGGTGCCGAATGCTGGACTGATCATCGCCTCATTGTATCTAAACTTAAAATTCGTATCCAACCAGCCAGGCGCCCTCAGGGGAAGAAAACTCAAAAGAGGCTGGATGTCACCAAACTAAAGAAGACAAAAATCAAACAGTCATTTACTGACACCTTAGAAGACCGTCTCAAATCTATCTCGCTAGACGGCCAAAGTGTGGAAACAAATTGGGCAGCCCTAAGTGAGCAGATCTACAACACTGCTACAGAGGTCCTGGGTCCTTCCATCAAGAAACAAAATGACTGGTTTGTGAGAACTCAGATGATATAAAGCAGATGTTGGCTGAGAAACACCATCTCCATAAAGCATATTTAAATGATCCAAAATCTACATCCAAGAAAGACGCTTTCAACAACATGCGTAGAATCGTCCAACATAAACTACGCCGGATGCGGGATTCATGGCTGAGTAATAAAGCAGATGAGATCCAAGGCTTTGCTGACAGCCATGACTTGAAAAACGTTTACCTTGCACTCAAAGCGGTCTATGGTCCAACATCATCAGGATCATTTCCCCTCCTTAATGCAGATGGAAAAACACTAATTACAGACAAGGAAAAAATTCTCCAACGCTGGGCTGAACATTTTAATAATATCTTGAACCAGCCGTCATCTATTAACGACGAAGCCATCATCCGCCTGCCCCAAATTCCTATAAATGAAGCATTAGATGATGTACCAACTCTGGAGGAAACTAAAAAAGCGATTCGTCAACTGTCTAGTGGAAAGGCCCCTGGCTCCGATTCAATTCCTGTTGAGGTTTATAAAGATGGCGGTGCAGTTCTGATAGAGAAACTTCATATGATCTTCCAGCAAATGTGGCAGAGTGAAACCATCCCACACGATCTCAAAGATGCCTCAATTATACATCTATATAAACGTAAAGGTAATCGCCAAGACTGCAACAATCATCGAGGCATCTCTCTTTTATTAATCGCTGGGAAGATATTCGCCAGAATCCTTTTGAATCGCCTTACGGCTCATCTTGACAAAGGTCTTTTACCTGAAAGTCAGTGTGGATTCCGGAAAGAACGTGGAACCACAGATATGGTGTTCGCTGCAAGACAGCTACAAGAAAAATGCCAAGAACAGCACTGTGACCTGTACACAGCTTTCATCGACTTGACAAAGGCGTTCGACACGGTCAGTAGAGAGGGTCTATGGAAGATCATATCAAAATACGGCTGCCCAAAGAAATTTATCACAATAGTGCAGCAACTGCATGATGGAATGCAGGCTAGAGTTCAGGAAAACGGTGAGCTATCAGAGCCTTTCCTCGTCTCAAATGGAGTTAAACAAGGGTGCGTACTTGCACCGACTCTGTTCAGTATCATGTTTTCTGCTATGCTGACTGATGCTTTTAGAGACGGGGACACAGGAATCGACATTAGTTATCGTATTGATGGAAAATTGTTTAACCTTAGGAGGCTTCAAGCAAAAACCAAGGTCAAATCACACACCATCAGAGATCTTCTGTTTGCTGATGATTGTGCCCTCAATGCTGGCTCAGAGGCTGATCTGCAGCATAGTGTGGATAGATTCTCCGAAGCCTGCGCCAACTTTGGGCTTACCATCAACACGAAGAAAACAGAAATCATGTACCAACCAGCTCCTGGCACAGTTTATACTGAGATTCACATACCTTGGTAGCACACTATCCCAGAACATTGTCATTGATGATGAGGTGAACACCAGGATCTCCAAAGCCAGCAGCACATTTGGCAGATTATACACCAACGTTTGGCATCGAAGTGGCATTAGTCTACAGACAAAGCTGAAGGTGTACAGAGCTGCGGTGCTTCCAGTGCTGCTATATGCATGTGAAACATGGACTGTATACAGGCGCCACGTAAAGAAGCTAAACCACTTCCATACAGTCTGTCTCAGGAAGATAATGAACATCAAATGGCAAGACAAGATCCCTGATACCGCCGTTCTTGACAGAGCTGGTATCCCTAGTATTGATACTATTCTGATGCAGTCACAAATTCGCTGGGCAGGTCATGTAGTCCGCATGCCAGACCATCGACTGCCAAAGATACTCTTTTATGGTGAGATGCAGAAGGGTAAACGCTCCCATGGTGGCCAAAAGAAGCGCTTCAAAGACACGTTAAAGACGTCATTGAAAACCTTTGACATAAACCCAGACACATGGGAAGCTGCTGCGCAAGACCGAACTGCTTGGCGCACATCTCTTCGTAAAGGTGCAGCAGCATGCGAATCATCCAGAAGAACAGCAGCGGAACAGCGGAGACAAGCTAGAAAGGACCGTGAAATAAAACCTTCACATGAAGCAAACATTCCCTGCCCACACTGTCCAAGATCTTTCCAGACCCGCATCGGGCTCTTCAGTCACCTTCGTACCCATAGACTAACCTAACATATTCTTAAATAATTGGATGAACAGAGTGGTCTTCATCACCCGTGATGGACGAACAACCATATATATATATATATATATATATATATATATATATATATATATATATATATATATATATATATATATATATATATATATATATATATATATATATATATATATATATATATATATATATATATATATATATATATATATATATATATATATACGAGCTCGTATATTACATTTTTTGCGTCCCACGGTCTGATGTTTGACCATTAGTTCTATGCTGTTAGGCTGATGTTCGTCGCAGCTATTACATTTAAGATTGTTAAATACTTAATGAATATTAGTCAATTCTGTTAAATATTGCCAAAGTTTTTTTGTTTTTTGTTTTTATTTGTGTTGTTTTCACAACCCGTGAAAATCGTATGCGATTATTTTTTTTTAAATGTTATCATTAAGTATATTATCATTATGGGGATGACTAACGCACAGCGTTGTTCATATTGATATTGTTAAGAAGTAGTGTACATCAATACTGTTCAATGGCGAAGTGTATTAACAAATTTTATGTATCCCCCGTTTCATGCATTATAAATATACTGGGATCCCTCGTTTTACGAACAAAATAAAAAAAATTTCTCTCTAAAAGACTCTACCAATAGGTTAGTCGTTTATAACAGTCACTAGCATTAGGTACTTAGTTGATAGTACGCAAATGTCTCCCTCTGTGATACATTTGTGTGGCCAGGGACGTATGTGACCGCTTGGCCTTTCACGCTAGCATTATCCCTCCTACTTCCACGCTAAGCATTTATATGTGCTTTAATATGCTACATGAAAGAATGACAGACCTTAAAAGCAAATAAGACGTTTTTACACAAAACGCAGTATTCATTCAAAGTTCAGTTGGCAGTTACTGCTCTGACGGCAAATGTAGGTCAGTCCCAGATAATAATGAATGGGTTTTATAAGCGCGAAAGTGGGAAATGAATGTTTGTGTGATCTGGGACAAGTTTTTGAGTAGACAAATCAGTATATTATTCTATTTGGATATACATATATTATTCTATTTGGATATACATATATTATTCAGTTGGATTACATATTTTTTCATCTTGGATAACCAATCATCATTGTGAAATTTACAGTGTTTGTCTAATGACATCAATAAACTCTAATTGAATTTTTCTACATTGCTGTTTGAGGAACTTTACAGTAATTTCTTTTGGATATACGTTGTTATGCTGAAACTGTTTTGCTTATCACCAAACTTAAAGGGAAGAACATTCCTGGGTTGAAAAAAAATAACAAAAGGTCAAGTATCACCATCTCTGGCGGAAGGCCAGTTAGCACTTGAACCACCACAACATATGAAGGATTAACTGTGACTAAATAAAATCAATATAACTACTAGTGCCGTATAAACATACACGGCCACAATGACTCTTTGATATATCATTTTATAGAATATATTTTTACTTTATTTTGTCATTAAGCGTCGACGGGAGATTAGGTATAAAATTCATGTACAAGTGGGGTAGTACAAATGGGGTAGTACAAGTGGGGTAGTACAAGTGGGGTAGTACAAGTGGGGTAGTACAAGCGTTCACTACTGTCAGTCCTTTGATAAAGTCTCTCTAAATGGTTCTTCACGGTCATTAAGAGACAGTGCTGTCTAACAGGGTCGTTCATCGGCTGATGGAGGACGGAGCGCCCTCTAGTGTCAAGGATAGTTTGGATTACTCAGCAGTCGTATATAAAGACATGTGATCTGTCCTAGAGGGCGCGTTGCTGTAGAATACCTTCATTAGACACATCTTATAATATTAAAATGTGACAGCCGGTGAAAGGTTCTCCACAGAGAAGACACGTAAACAAAGCACAAGCAACGGTGGAAGCTTTTATATAACAAAACAAAAAATAAGGAACAGCATGAACGTGTCAATAGAATATGGAAACAAGGTCAACAGAATACATCAATGAATGGTGTGATGGCGAAAGAGCAGAAATAAATAGCGAAGGCAACTGTGAAGGATCATCAGTATTTGTGGCAGACGTTGAGCACGTGACATTACAAAAGGCGTGACTCCTAGATCGGATAATATAACAAGAGATAGTCTGGAGCTGTGGAAGAGTCCAAAATTGAAGTGAGAACACACGTGTTGAAAGAATTCATGCACAACAGTAAGTGCACACCTGATTTATTAAATTCTACACTTGCAGCCTTATCAAAGAAATCAGACGCCATCGCACAATTAGCCAGGTCACCAATATGCTATTAAGAAAGATCATGAGAAAAGAGAGAAACAAAATAAACCCAGAAATTGGTAGTGAACAATGTAGATTCGTAGAAGCCGAAGCACAAACGAAACCATTTATATTAATGGCTTTATTACTGTTACCTTATACTTATTGAAGGCTATTGGGTAACGAGTATATTAATGTGCTGCACTGGTCTTGTAAGATATTTTGATATAATAGACAACAGTCTCAACAGTAACGTACGGAATGGCCAACTTGAATAATCTTGATCAACAGCTTGTTGTACGTTTTATCACATTTAATATGTCACAATACAACATAAGTGTACTTCACTTCTTTTGAGAGCATATGATGATATGACGTTACATCAGTAATACAAATGTGTTCAGTAGCAGATATAAGCAATAATGTCGTTGTGCCGGTTTAAAGTCAGAATGTCTATGTATCGTCTACGACGCCTTCATACTTTACAAATCCGTATTGATTCAAATCACTTACTGTCCATCTCCTTAAACCACACACAATCAGGCACACATCATAATGAATTGAGTCAATTATCCTGACTCTGAAATATTTTATAACAATAAACACTGGTCTGTCGCTCTCACATAAATATCCGTACACTTCGAAAACACAAGCCCAACTCAACTGTCCTAACGATAACCTTCGTTCCCCCCGCAGCAGACCCTGTCCACGTCATACACTAAATACCTGTGTCACACACATTCCACAACTCACACGCTTTTACAATCGAAGCGTATTCGCGTTCTGCTCCATTGCGCACAGCGATGAATTACCAGCCTGTGAGCAAAGTGATAGGTAACAATTACCCAACATGAAACTGTGGTACATAAGATTATAAGTAAACCCCACTGATATTCCTCTCATCTCTGGAGCGCTTTACGAAACATGGAAAACAATCAAGTCTAACATAAAATAAGAATCATAAAACTCAGATATCAAGGAAGTCATCTTGTATTGTTGTCAAACACGGAGACCAACATATACTTCAGAAATGGATGCTTGCAAGCAGTAAAGAGAGTGAAACGGAAACGCTAAGACAGGTCACCACTGTCGAACCGATGACATGTACCAGACAGATGCCAGTGAAACAAGAAGTGACCAGACGACACTGGCGATGGACAGATCATACATTGAAGAAGCCTGTTGACAGCTTTACAAGGATGCCCTTTTTTCAAAGTGCCCAATATAAGACAAGCAAAGGGAGATAACAAAAACGTAAGGAGAAGAGAACCAGAGACGTACATGGAAGGGTCAAGGGCAGCCGTGCATGAGTTTGTTGAATGTCACGTGATCGTTAGAGAGCAGCCTGGTCAATATGATGATGATACTGATAAATAATAAAGATGGAAACTCAATACTCAGTGACGCTAAACGAGTCACCAGACACCAAGACCCTGTTGATCAAGTATTTCATCCAGCCGGATTATGAAGCCGGATAATGACATGTTTAGTAAGGTCACATGAAGCTAAAACCTGACAATTAAAACCTGACAATTACATCTAAAAACAAGAACAGGAAGGACAACAAGAAAAAGAAAATGCTCCCAGTAAACAGGTCGCGTGTCAATGGGAGGGGACAAATGATACACCACAGGGTAGATAATTATAGCAGACAGCGATCAAATAAAAAGAGGACGTAATTTTTGTTGGTCTGTTTTTTTCGATCTAAAGGAAAGGGGAGGCTAGTACAGCGGTTGATTCCCTTGCAGGAAATATGCATCAATGTATTTATGCCCATGCGCAGTGAGATTGTTATGCCCAGACCGCTAACCCGAGTCACGATCTTATATTAATGGCCTGTTACGACATGCTTAAAGGAACACTAGTTATCTTTGTAGTTGTCAACATCAGAGACCCTACCGACGAACAAAGCTAACATTGTACCAGTTTCTTTGTCATCATAATCATCATCATCACCATCATCATCATCATCATAATCATAACCACAATAATCATCATTATCATCATCATAATCACCATAATCATCATCATTATCATCATTATAATCAGCACCATCGTCATCAACACCGTCATCGTGATCATCATCATCACCACTGTCGTGAAGTAACGTCTGTATCACAACACGAATTCTAAGTAACTCTGACCACACAGCGCGCCATACATTGTAGAAATGCAAGATACCCAGTCCAATCAGAACGCTCCGTTATGCAGTGTTTACTACAGTCTTGGATAATAAAAATGGAAGTCCAATCTGTTCAACCTAGTGTCGGAAGACAATTTACTACATCAGTATGAAAGAAGTACCACATGGAAGAAGTATACAAAACGATACTGGGAATGTTGCTCTACCCGTAGGTACAATAACTTTTATAAATACTAATATAGAACGTGAGAAACCTCTGGTTGAATGCATTTGAAGCTTCAGGTTAGTCCTTAATTTAGCTGTTTAAATTATGCATAGAAATAAATGCACTTATGAGACTAAAAGATTATAAGATAGATATACAAAGAATAATTCAGGGTATAATTTAAGCATTGGATGAATAAAGTCGCTCCAGGAATAACGGAGATAATAATAAAAGTAGTTTTCCTGATTTGAAAGATTGGTAAATTTTACCAATATTTTTGGACCTTGAAAAACATTAGTAGGTAATACCACCTCGGACGTTCGAGGTCACTCTATAAATAGTGCGTGCCTAATAGAATCAGGTCAGTCACAATATTTGAATCGACAGCGAGCGGCAAAAGAAAGCCTGTGTTAATGCAAGTGTTTTTCCTTCTGTACCTGAAAGCAGATCTTAACCAACCATTAACGGCTCGTCTGTGTGTATACCTGAGGGTAAGAAAGCATATATATACTATAACTCTGTAAAGTATATAGTCTATATATATATATATAAGATATAAGTATATATACAACGTTATATATATATATATAAATATAATATATAAAGAGTTTCTTTTTCTTCATTCCTCCAGTCTTATGCCTGTAAGGAAGAGTGGTGTGTAATCTGCTCACCCTACCCAGCTGTAAATGGGTAACTCACCCTAGTCCTGAGTTAGGGAAGGCAAAGGCTCCAGGGGAAGCAGGCCCTAAACTTGGTCACTTCAACCGACGCAGGATGGTGTATGTATGAAGTAGAAAGTGTAGAGTGTGATTACCGCGAATGGTGTACTGTTCGTGTGCTGACCAATATAACCACTCATACACTTGTGTCTACAAGGCACCAATGCAGACTGCTGGAATCTTTGTTTACTCAATTTATTCAGACGTACACACTGGGACATACGAGTACATCATGGTATGTTGACATATCAATTTGTAGGTATACATAGCAGATCTGAAGTCATGACACATTCAGAAATAATGGGCAGTACATCAAAAGTTCAATGTCATGATATATTATGGCCGCATCCCCCTATCTGACTAAACGCGTCAGTGAAGGCAGATCGGTAAATAACTAAAGTTACTTGACGTCCATAGTTTGTAGTATATATTATGAAACCACGAAAGAGGGGTTTCTAGCAAGATTGAGATCTCCCTGTCACTGTCCGATAATAGGATAAATAATCTGTTCTCTTGGCAGTGATCAAAACATATGAGGACCGAAATCTAACATGGCTGCCTCCCTGAGTTGTCGTTCACTCATTCATAGGAAGGAGAATATAAGCCAGAGTTAATTTATAATGGGTATATATCAATGGATTTCATAAAGTGTTTCCATTACAGCTCTATACAGGTGATCAGGTTTAATTCACGTAGCACATAGACCGCTGCAGGAAAAGTCTGTCATCTTCGTCTCGATACAAAAACACGACTCCTAGCGACCTACGAATAGCTAAGCAAACAATGTTCCATCTAGGTCGAAATCGACATGAGATCATATGGCAAAATAGGGTCTGGCAATTTCACATGGAGTCCGAATTATACATTGTACCGTATCCCCCCCAGTACCTTAGGAGAGTCTCTAACATAAACTATAGATAGAGATACCATCTCCTTTATAGAGGGAGAAAATCCACATTCATGAAATCATATTTGAACTTAAGAATAGTACAGCCCTTTTATGCTTTATTATGTTATTAGCCAGCCGCTTTGTGAAGAATGCTGTACCCGCCACTTATCACGGCTAAGCATTACGGAACTCATCAGTCACGACTTTGTATCAAGAGACAAACTCATACTTTCCGCCAGAGCCGAGATAACAAGAATCTAGTCCGATCTCCTACCCATCCCCCAAAATATACAATATAGACTGATTCTACTTGTACTAATAATATGTAATACATATGAATTCAGGCCATAAACACAATAAGCAAATTAAGTAACAACCATTTGTATTTTCTAGGCCCTAAAAAATAAAGATACAAACCTAAGCGCAATAATCCTTGCGCAGGCAATCAATATCCAGAACGATTACTCCAATAATCAAAACGGTGTGAATCAAACATGGATTCCTTTCTCGCTTTTTACCCATAGACAGCATTTTCATACACAAAATGAATGAATGTCTATATTATTTCCCACCATATTAAACTAAGCCGCCATATCGATTTTTGTAATATGTGCGTCAAAATCTATGCAAGCGACACAGATTACCACACTACCCCTACTGAGGAAAAAAAAAATGGTACATTTTTTTTTTCCCCTCTAAATCATCTTCAGAGCAACATACAATAGGCTTTCACAACGCACCAATAACCCCAATGCGCAGATGATAAGCATAAGTTTTATGACCTTAGAGAAAGTAGTACTGTCTCTAAGTATAAATACGCTAATATTTCCAGAGAGGTGTCACCAACGCATACTACCAATATATTAGCAATGACACAATTTTCCACATTAAGTTTTATACATAAATTTTTCATCTAAGATATCTTAACATCATGATCATCAAAGACGAAAAACATTGAAAAGATCAGTGCGTGAATAAATATCAATGAACCGCTAAGTAGTGTTACAATCAATATATGATATATTACATATGTGTACACATTTCAACATAGAAACAACTGTATCAAAGTTGTATAACAGTTATGAATCATGTGGGCATCTAGACAAAATATCTGCCATCACATTTTCTGACCCACGGATAGCTCGCACCGAAAAATGAAATGGCTGTAGAGCAATCGCGTATCGCGTTGATATCGCGCTCTTCAGATTTTTACTCTGAATAGCCGTAAGAGCTTTCTGGTCAGTTTCCACAATGAAATGCGCGCCCAGAAGAAATCTTTGCAGTTTAAGGATTGACCAAACCATAGCCAATAATTCACGGTCTAGGACCGAGTAATTCTTCTCTGCGGCATTTAATTTCCGAGAAATATACATCACAGGATGCAGAGTTCCAGAGTACTCTTGCATTAGTGCAGCTCCAATCCCGGTGGATGAAGCGTCACTACGAAGAATAAATGTCTTATCCTTAGAAGGCAATACTAGGATATAGGTGAAGTAGAAAACATAGTTTTTAACCTTATCCAAAGAGGATTGACATTCTTGAGTCCAATGGACTACATTAGGAGACCCTTTCTTTAGCAAGGAAGAAAGAGGTGACATAATGGAGGACAGATTCGGGATGAATCGTCCATAAAATTGTATTAGACCTAAGAGACTTCGTACTTGCTTTTTAGGAACCCATGACCAACACGGTGTCCTAAGAAAGATATTTCGCTAAAACCAATACATGCTTTCGATGGTTTCGCTGTCAGGTTATGCTCGCGTAAGATAGACAATAGTTCATTTATACCATTATAGTGATCGTTCCAAGTATCACTGAAAAGACAGATGTCATCAAGATACGCAATGACATTTGAGCGATGAGATAGGATTCGGACGCATCCATGCGTTAAAATGTTTGCAGGGGCGTTCATAAGACCGAAAGGCATCATGAAAATTCCATTGGAATAGGACCCTAGGCGTCGAAAAAAAAGCAGTAAGACGGGTGTTGGTGTGTTCGGATAGTGGAACTTGCCATAATATCCCTTACGATCAAATCGGTAGGCACGTAAGAGATACATAAACTACAAAATCTTATACACACCAACAAAACCCCCCACAAAAAGAATAAAAAT
>JAMPIV010007715.1:90000-186072 GCA_024509875.1 Oreohelix idahoensis | reverse complement strand
GTTGTTACTTTATCTTTGAAACTTTGTTGTTTTGTCTCTGTTACTTTATCTTTAAAACTCTGTTACTTTATCTTTGAAACTGTTTTACTTCATCTTTGAAACTCTGTGTTACGTACATTTATTACCTAAGGGGGTAGTCTTCGGTCCTGCCAAATGTACGCACCAGTTTTATATAGTTATATTGTTTGTGCGTTCGATTGATTCACGCACTGACGTGCACAATGCTGTGTGAGTTGCTTTGGACGCACGTGTAACCTAGTTGAGTAGATTGTGACGTCATGATAGGGGCAGCTCGGACGACATTTTATGTCCGCAGTGTTATTATTTGATTCCTGGCAGATTTGAAGAAGCCAGCAGTTGTATTCGTATCTATTGGTCTTCATGGCGAAGCCAATAGTGGATGTCTGAAATAAGTGTCGCCCCATTTCGTATGGCAAGTTTAATTATGTAAATTAAAGTATCAGGCCGCTCCTATTAATGGTCTAGCGGGAATTCATCGGAGATGACATTCCTAGAATTGGACACACGGAGTCGATAGCCTTTGGAATCTTTTGTAGAGGGAGAATCCATATGTGGAATCAAGTTAATGAATATAGATATATGCTTCACATGTTTAATATGCCGTTTTACCTATGCCAAAGTCGTGGTATGGATACCGAGAGGTTAGCCAAGATGAAACACTAACTTGGTTGTATTGTTATATCTGCCTTTTGTTTGGATTGGATATGCTATCCAAGAATTTTACAACAAAGTCTGGGATGCTTACAAGTATGATATAAATTATTGCTCCGTGAGAATGAATCCGTTTGCCTTAATAAACGTCCTTGGGAGAAGGTCAATGGACGTTAATTACCATGTCTGTTATATGAAATGGAAGTGATCCTTAGTCACTGGAATAAGAGAACTTAACTGTTAGAGAATCTACAACAACTTTTAACAGTGATATTAACATTTTAACGTATGATCTTCACATCTGTAACTATGATTGTCTTGTTCCACTTCGTTGGTGTCACGTCAATAAAATACATGTACAGTAAACACCGACTTGTGTGCTGCCAATACTTGCCCAGTTCACCCAATGCAACGATACCTGTTGGAATGTTCGTTTGAAGAACTTTATTGACATTTTGTTCGTATTCAACCATTCGCGTGATAAAATCAATACCATTACCATAAACGGACTCCAACAGAAAATGGTGTGCCAGCGTGGTTTGAAAATAATTATTTCAAAGGAACGAACGCAAGCCAAGGAATCGTTTGAAGATGGGATTTGTTCTTTCAAGGTGAAATCATCTTAACTTTGGAACATTGTAAAAATGAATCAGAATCAACTAACCGTTACCTCAAGGTTATCAATCAACCTCCAGGTCCAGTTGTACGGTGACTAACTGCACTTGGGATCACCTATTCCTCATTACGTGCGAGCTTGTGTTGAAAAAGCAGAACGAAGTATTTTATTCCTCCAGTACATACACGGGGACGAGGCACATTGGTTGTTCTTTCCGGCACGCGAGATGAGTATAGCGTGTTGTCGTTATACACTTTATTACATTTAGCTGTGCCTTTAATGTTCATATCTATATTTTCTATATTATTTGTTATGTGTTGTGTATTCTTTGCGGGAGGTTGGGAGGTAGATCTGACGAACGAGATCCATCTCGAAGTCAATTCGGGCTCTTCGTCAGACGTTCTGTAGGACATTATTTTGCAGACTTCCCGCAGTGGAATGTTCCTACGCGTGAGCGTAGAAGGATTCTAGGTCCACTGTGTTTGGTGGTCTGTAACACCTATCTGTTCTAGCTGTTTCGTCAAGTTTTACTTGTTGTTCTCATAGTTCTTTTTAATCGTACCTTATTTTCATGATGTATTTTGTTTGTGATTATTGTCCATCTCACCTTTCCTGTCGTTTAGTTTTTTACAAAACCATTGTTTTTACACTGTGTTGTCTATTGTCTTGTTAACTATCTGATCGTAGTTATCGTCGTATATTTTTACGATATTCTATTTTAGTTATACATTTTATTTTTTTTTTATTTCTACGATTGTGTTCACCCGTCCATTTTATCATGTCTTGTCGGTTATGTTTCTATTGTCTTTCTCGTTGTTCATTTCATGACATTTGATTACATAAATTTATTGATTAATAACATATTTAATAATTATATGATAACATTATACCGTTCTAAGGACAGGAACGAGGACCACTAGTTGTAGTAACACTTTTAAGTAGTATTATTACATAATAATATTGAAATGGCTACCTTAGACTATTTCATTAAGCAAGCAAAAGCTCTTCAGATGGCTCCTGATGAAGCTAAAGCATTTGCACTGTCAGAATATAAGAAAGCTCAAGAAATAGAAGCTGATCAGAGAAGATTGGAAACTTTACGTTTGGAAAATTTGAAATTTGAGGCAGATCAAAAACGGATTGAGGCTGAGGAAAATGAGAAAAAAATGAGATTAACTGCTGAGGAGGATGAAAAGAAGAGGAAATTTATAGCTGAGGAAGAGGAGAAAAAAATGAGATTGGCCGCTGAATTAGAAGAGAAACGATTTCTGCGAGAAGCAGAACAGAAACAAAAGGAGGCTGAAGAAAGACTTGAAAAAGAAATGGAACAGAAACAAAAAGAAATAGAAGAAAGGAGATTAATAGCTGAACAAAACACAAAACGACTTCAGCTTGAGATGGAAGAGAATGAAACAAAACGACAGCATGAACTGAAATTAGCAGAGTCAGAATATGAGAGAATTAGGTTAACTCAGGAATCTAATTCTCAGAGAACTTTTGAAAGCCACACTTCATCCAGACAGGATCATTTTAAGGAGATTCACCTTAAATTGCCAAAATTCAATCCCCCGTCTGATGACGTAATATTCTTCCTGGATAGGTTTGAGGCCACTTGTGGGTCTTATAACGCGGATAAAGCTCTATACTGTACATATTTATCCAGATTACTTACAGGAAATGCATTAGCAGTTTATCATACCACCAGCATTGGTGAGAAAAATGACTACAATGCTCTTAGAGCAGCACTTCTGCAAAAATTTCAAATGACAGAAAACGAATATCGTTTGAGATTTCACACATTACTACCCCAATCTAGCAGAAATTTTAGTGATTTTCTGTCACAGATACGACTAACATTAGAAAGATGGATCGAATTATCCAAAATTGAAAAGTCGTATGAAGGTCTCTTTGATTTACTGATGCGCGATAAGGTACTTTCGTCGGTAAATCCTACATTTCTCGCATTTTTACACGAACGGAAACCTTTATCAATGAAAAACTTAGAAGAACATGCAAAAAATTTTTGCACTGCTCACCCAAACATGGATCTAAGTAACGCGCAGATTAAGAGTGAATTGCCTGTTGCTTTTGCAGCACAACAAAACAATTTTTCACGCAATCGTTCTTTTAGTGCTGATAGGTATGTCAATAAGGGAAATAATCATAATTTCAACAATGATAACTTTTACAAAGGGAAGCAATTTCAACAATCTGCTCCATTTAATGTTTCTTGGAACCAAACTCACAGATCGCGAGATTTTGGTAACAATTATTTTTAAAAATAATCAAGGACATTATAATAAACAAAACTGGAGATCAAGGTCTCAGGGTCCGCAAAACAGACAATTTTTTGGAAATAAACCATTTAACCAACATCATAACGATCATTCTACTAATTATCGGACTAATCCAAATTTTAACTCTAGCAGAAACGACAATTATGGCAATTTTAATGACAAAAATCACAATCGATCGCGCCGACGAGATAGATCGTCGAATAATACAGTTAGACATTCTAATGTTGCTTTTAATGATACACAGGCTAACACTGAACAGGGTAAAGTAGCTGAAACTCACAATGCTATGTCTTGTTCTCTAGATTGTTCCCAGGTGAAAGACTGCCCAGAATGCTCGACTCTTTTCCAGCCTAAGGCGATCACGACGCTGCGTTGCGGACATACCTTGCCTAGTCTACCTGCAGTCTGCATGGCCACTCCTGCGTCAGTACACCATGGACAGGGCTCTCTTAAGTTTAACAGAGGATTTGTTAACAATATTTCATGCTCTCTTTTATTCGACTCAGGTTGTACGACAGTGGGCGTCCGGACATCGCTGATCGACCCTAGTTGTGCGACGGGCAGGGTTATGAAATGTGTCACGTTTGGCGGAACTGTGGAAACATTCCCCACAGCCATTATAACACTTCATACTCCATTTTTTTCAGGACAGATCCAAGCATGTCTTCTTCCAAATCCAATTTGTGATTTGATTCTTGGTCGCATACATGGTATTAAAGAGTGTACACCTCAGCAAATTGCTGAATGGGAAGAGCGACATATTCAAACTGCAAATGCAGTAGTGACTAGAGCGCAAGCTATTAATATGTCGCATGATACACCTATTGAACCTACAGTTCATACCACTTGTGATGATGATGCTCCTATTTCACGGGAGTTGTTTGCAACATTGCAAAAGAATGATAATTCATTAAAAAAATTCTTTCAGTATGTTAACAAAAAGAATACAAGCAACAAACTTGCAAAATCTAGACATGACTTTATACTTAAAAATGGGATTTTGGTTAGAATAATACGGGAAAAGGATTCATCCATATGTTCTCAAATTCTAGTACCATCCTGTATGAGATCTCGGATATTACGGCATGCTCATGACTCGCAATGTGCGGGCCATATGGGTTTTTTCGCGTACCAAATCCAGAGTGCTTTCGGCATTCTACTGGCCAGGCGTCCATAGAGATGTTACTCTCTATTGTCGGTCCTGTTTGATATGTCAAGAAGTTAAGGTACGGGGTCCATTTCATGCGGCTCCTATTCAAGCTGCGGACATCCCGATTAGACCATTTGATAAAATGGCCATTGACATTATTGGTCCAATGCTTCCATCTGCTAGAGGGCATACGCATATTCTTACGTGCATTGATATGTGCACTCGTTGGCCTGAGGCCATCCCTCTCAAGAACACTTCATCTGCCAGTGTAGCAGAGGCATTGATGTTAATCTTCTCACGCATTGGTTTTCCACGGAAAATCTTGTCGGATCATGGGGTTCAATTCATTTCTGAATCCATGTCTCAAGTGATGAAGACATTAGGTATAGATAGATCTCTTAGTTCTATTTATCATCCGATGTCAAATGGGTTAATTGAGCGTCTCAATAGGACACTCTAGCAGTTGTTGGGTAAGATGACTCAAGACCATCCCCAAGACTGGGATCGGGTCCTACCCGCTTGTCTCTTTGCGTATCGCGAGGTACAAAATCAAGCAACGGGTTTTTCTCCGTTCCAGCTTGTTTTTGGCATGCAACCACGCGGTCCGATGTCGTTAATCCACGACTTATTGGTGGATGAGAATATTGAAGAGGAAACTCAATCCTCTTATGAGTATGTGATCTCTCTTAGAAAGAAAATCATAGATGCTTGTAGACTAGCTACTGCATCATCCGAACATGCCAAAGAAAAAGCTCGTCTATCTGCAAACAAATATAGACGTCTTCGCCAGCTCATACCTGGTGATGAAGCTTTTGTATTACTTCCTGCGCATAACAATCGTCTTTTAATTACCTGGAGAGGTCCTTTCAGGATCATCTCAAGAATATCCGATGTCGACTACATCGTTGATGTTAATGGCAAACATAAAACCTTCCACATTAACATGTTGAAGGAGTATTACTCACGTCCTGATTACTTACAGTCAGTGTTTCAGGCAACTGACGATCCTACACCACCTATTCAACACTATTCTAGTTTGTCAGTCATCCAAGAAGAGGAATCTTCTTTTGATGATGTACAACTACCAATACCAGTTGTACCACTCCATTCCACTGAGAAATGGAATGATGTTACTATCTCATCTACTCTTACTGATGATCAACGTCAGCAAGTCTCTAATATTCTACACACGTATGAGGATGTCCTTACTGACATCCCAGGTCATACGTCAGTCATCCAACATGACATTATTCTGACTGACGATACACCTATTCGAGTTCGCCCATATCCTATTCCTTTACACTTTCGTGATAAGGTTGATAGGGAATTGGATGAGATGCTTCAATTAAATATAAACTGAACCATCTTCATCACCATATTCTTCTTCTATGGTAATCATTCGGAAGAAGGACAACAATATACGTCTTTGCGTAGATTACAGGAAATTAAATAAAGTTACAAAATTCGATGCGGAACCATTACCTCTTTTAGACGACTTATTAGAGAAATTGTCTCATGCCACATTCTTTTCGAAATTTGACCTTTCAAAGGGTTATTGGCAAGTGCCATTAACCCCTAAAGCAAAGCCATTCACCGCTTTCTCGACGCCAAAGGGTCTTTTTCAATATAATTTTATGCCATTCGGGTTAATGAATGCGCCAGCTACCTTTGTACGCATGATGCGCCGCATATTGTCTCATCGTCCCGATGTCATTACTTATATAGATGACATCTGTCTTTTCAGTGACTCTTGGGATGAACATATTCAGGGTTTAAAATCTTTACTTTCTACCTTACGGGATTACAACTTAACAGCAAAACCTTCAAAGGCTTTTGTCGGTTTTCATGACATCTCATTTCTTGGTCACCGTATAGGTCGCGGTTTAATATATACAGAAGACAGTAACGTCTCTAAAATTTTAAACATCTCAGCACCTAAGACAAAAAAAAAACAAGTGAGGTCACTCTTAGGACTAATACAGTTCTATTCTAAATTCATCCCTCATTTGTCTACTATAACTGCACCTCTTTCGTCTTTACTGAAGAAGGGCACACCTAATGTAATAAAGTGGTCGCAGGATCACCAAACGGCGTTAGACTATATAAAACAAATTTTTTCAAATAAGCCTTTTTTAAGGTTGCCTAACAAAGATCTCACCTTTGTTCTTCGCAGTGATGCTTCTTCCTACGCTATCGCGGCAGTTTTGATGCAAGAATACGGAGGTACCTTATTTCCTGTTATGTACGTATCCAGAAAGCTTACGACGAGTGAAATGAAGTACTCCGTTCTCGATAAAGAGCTCCTTGCTCTTGTATGGTCAATCACAAAACTGGAACGTTACCTGCTCGGCTCACACTTTGTGGTGGAGTCTGACCAGAAAGCTCTTACGGCATTGAATACTGGAAACGTTAAGTCATCAAAGTCAGCGCGTTACGCTATAGCTCTTCAACCGTTCCATTTTGAGATACGAGCTATTCCTGGAGTGCAGAATGTATTTGCAGACTGTCTTTCAAGATGCCCTAGTGAACTTGGTGAAACTAAACTACTTTTGGATCGAGAAACGTCCTCACCGAAACATGAATAACTTTGTACAGTGTCGTTAATTGTACATCTGTGAATACTATGTGTAGCTCTACAGTATTCGTATATATATAACTTTCAGAATATACTTACGTATGGATTATAACATTATTTCTTGTGAAGTAACGTTTTATTAGAACGGGAACAGTGATATTAAAGTAACATTTTTTTTTAGTATGGAAACATTGGTAAAAACGACAAATAGACATTCATTAGTGTTATGGAACATATTACACTACATATCGTGTTCGTTAACTTATTTCGTGCATGGAACATTAGGAACCTATTCTTGTTGACTCTAAATAGTTCTGAACGAATATTCACAATGACTGAAATTAGAATTACTTAGAATAAATTACTAGTTATTTATTTATGTGTAATTAAATACTAGAATTAGATTAATTCAATTTAATCAATTTGATTGTTTATAAATCACACATCTACTAACTTTATTAGTGTCTCGCAATACGTGTAGTCACGTATCCCACTACATGAGATTTTACTTTTAGATAACTAGTCAAACTTACTAGTGTTAGATATCAGTAAGTGCGTTGCTTCTTAAAGTGTTTAATTTTGCATTGCTTCATTTTTGCACATTGTATTTCAAAATTTTCTGTTTCACTGATTCTTTTATCATTGATTATCATCAGTGTTGCTGTTCATTTTCATTTTTTGAAATCATATGTTTCAAATTTTGTTGAAAACTTAGTTCAATTTTATTATCATCTTTTTTGTTGATTTTTCATTCTTCATTTTCATTTTTTCAACTTCTTTTTACTTCGAATATTACCACATCGTTCCAAAGTAGGTCGATGGTGGATGTGTGCTTTAATGCATACTGTCATTTAGTTCTATTAATTTCAAGTCAATATTCTTTTCTTAATATGATATAATTTTATGCATGTCATAAATCTTGTTGTAGTTTTGACTCACCTCTCTCGAGTAATTAGTTCGAAAAAAATTAATGGGATTAATTTTTTTAAGGGGAGGTAATAAGGGAGCTGTTACGTACATTTATTACCTAAGGGGGTAGTCTTCGGTCCTGCCAAATGTACGCACCAGTTTTATATAGTTATATTGTTTGTGCGTTCGATTGATTCACGCACTGACGTGCACAATGCTGTGTGAGTTGCTTTGGACGCACGTGTAACCTAGTTGAGTAGATTGTGACGTCATGATAGGGGCAGCTCGGACGACATTTTATGTCCGCAGTGTTATTATTTGATTCCTGGCAGATTTGAAGAAGCCAGCAGTTGTATTCGTATCTATTGGTCTTCATGGCGAAGCCAATAGTGGATGTCTGAAGTAAGTGTCGCCCCATTTCGTATGGCAAGTTTAATTATGTAAATTAAAGTATCAGGCCGCTCCTATTAATGGTCTAGCGGGAATTCATCGGAGATGACATTCCTAGAATTGGACACACGGAGTCGATAGCCTTTGGAATCTTTTGTAGAGGGAGAATCCATATGTGGAATCAAGTTAATGAATATAGATATATGCTTCACATGTTTAATATGCCGTTTTACCTATGCCAAAGTCGTGGTATGGATACCGAGAGGTTAGCCAAGATGAAACACTAACTTGGTTGTATTGTTATATCTGCCTTTTGTTTGGATTGGATATGCTATCCAAGAATTTTACAACAAAGTCTGGGATGCTTACAAGTATGATATAAATTATTGCTCCGTGAGAATGAATCCGTTTGCCTTAATAAACGTCCTTGGGAGAAGGTCAATGGACGTTAATTACCATGTCTGTTATATGAAATGGAAGTGATCCTTAGTCACTGGAATAAGAGAACTTAACTGTTAGAGAATCTACAACAACTTTTAACAGTGATATTAACATTTTAACGTATGATCTTCACATCTGTAACTATGATTGTCTTGTTCCACTTCGTTGGTGTCACGTCAATAAAATACATGTACAGTAAACACCGACTTGTGTGCTGCCAATACTTGCCCAGTTCACCCAATGCAACGATACCTGTTGGAATGTTCGTTTGAAGAACTTTATTGACATTTTGTTCGTATTCAACCATTCGCGTGATAAAATCAATACCATTACCATAAACGGACTCCAACACTCTGTTACTTTATCTTTGAAACTCTGTTACTTTATCTTTGAAACTCTGTTACTTTCTCTTTGAAACTCTGTTACTTTATCTTTGAAACTCTTTTACTTCATCATTTAAACTATGTTACTTTATCTTTGAAGCTCTGTTACTTTATCTTTGAAACTCTGTTACTTTCTCTTTGAAACTCTGTTACTTTATCTTTGAAACTCTGTTACTTTATCTTTGAAACTCTGTTACTTTATCTTTGAAACTCTGTTTCTTTATCTTTGAAACTCTTTTACTTCATCATTTAAACTATGTTACTTTATCTTTGAAACTGTGTTACTTTATCTCTGAAACTTTGGTACTTTTTCTTTGAAACTGTTACTTTACCTTTGAAACTCTGTTACTTTATCTTTGAAACTCTGTTGCTTTATCTTTTAAACCCTGTTGCTTTATCTTTGAAAGTTGATTGTTTGACAATTTAAATTTGTATGTGACCACGTATTGTATGTGAGCTTCTGAATGTTATCAGTGAATAGTTAGTTGTTGGTAGCAACATGCTCAAGGCTGCCTGTACCTCTTACTGTCAGGTGATGTTGTTGTTGCTAACTAGGGCTGCTGAGCTTATCACTTTTTTACAGCCAGTGCCAAGTTTAAGAATCCTTGACATTATCTTCACTGTAGATCTAAGTTTTTTTCCTATGGCTTTTCTGCCGTTCAGAAACTTGTTGAGTTGGAGTTGTGAGTTACAGTTTCTTTCTCTGGCATTCTGTCCTGGCCTGAGATGCATTTAAAGGATCTTCACATCTTATTTCATGTCCAGGGGGAGAGGGGTGGCATTCTCTGCTGTCCATGGGGGCTCTCCAGATATGCAGGTCTGAAATTCTGTGCTAATGCTCTGGGCTTTCCCAAGGAATCGTCACATCCAACACAGGGCCACCTCACAGCTACAACACCTGTTAACCGTTCATTCAATCATTGTGAGATCCTCACAATTTTGACTTTTTGTGTATATCTGAGATTAAACCACGTGACCTTTATGTTGTTTGGGCTGCTGAATATGAAAATGGCCGTTAAAACACCAGATTAGCTCTAGTTTTTTAAAATATCTGTAAAACACGTTTTACATATTTGTATATACATAGCATATGATAATAATGCTCATAGCGGAAATGATTCACAGTGACGCCTTTTTGCCTGTCGCTTGTAATGAGTTTCTGGAGCATCTCTTACAAGGTTCCAACAATAACTTATGTTACAGAATAACTATTAATATAAGAATGATTGTATGATTGCAACAAAAACTTATATTATAGAATAACTATTAATATAAGAATGATTGTATGATTGAATGATTGTATGATTGCAATTTCAATGACGTAGCATCATTTCCTGTTTGGCTCCCCATGAAGCATGTAGGTGGTCTCCCCTTACAGAAAGTTCATATCCCAGCATGCATGTGCTCTTACAGTTATAGATTCTGTAGCAGCTTGTCTTACATGATGATGTAGCCAGCTTGTCTTACATGATGATGTAGCCAGCTTGTCTTACATGATGATGTAGCCAGCTTGTCTTACATGATGATGTAGCCAGCTTGTCTTACATGATGATGTAGCCAGCTTGTCTTACATGATGATGTAGCCAGCTTGTCTTACATGATGATGTAGCCAGCTTGTCTTACATGATGATGTAGCCAGCTTGTCTTACATGATGATGTAGCCAGCTTGTGTTACATGATGATGTAGCCAGCTTGTCTTACATGACGATGTAGCCAGCTTGTCTTACATGATGATGTAGCCAGCTTGTGTTACATGATGATGTAGCCAGCTTGTCTTACATGATGATGTAGCCAGCTTGTCTTACATGATGATGTAGCCAGCTTGTGTTACATGATGATGTAGCCAGCTTGTCTTACATGATGATGTAGCCAGCTTGTGTTACATGATGATGTAGCCAGCTTGTCTTACATGATGATGTAGCCAGCTTGTCTTACATGATGATGTAGCCAGCTTGTCTTACATGATGATGTAGCCAGCTTGTCTTACATGATGATGTAGCCAGCTTGTCTTACATGATGATGTAGCCAGCTTGTCTTACATGATGATGTAGCCAGCTTGTCTTACATGATGATGTAGCCAGCTTGTCTTACATGATGATGTAGCCAGCTTGTCTTACATGATGATGTAGCCAGCTTGTGTTACATGATGATGTAGCCAGCTTGTCTTACATGACGATGTAGCCAGCTTGTCTTACATGATGATGTAGCCAGCTTGTGTTACATGATGATGTAGCCAGCTTGTCTTACATGATGATGTAGCCAGCTTGTCTTACATGATGATGTAGCCAGCTTGTGTTACATGATGATGTAGCCAGCTTGTCTTACATGATGATGTAGCCAGCTTGTCTTACATGATGATGTAGCCAGCTTGTCTTACATGATGATGTAGCCAGCTTGTCTTACATGATGATGTAGCCAGCTTGTCTTACATGATGATGTAGCCAGCTTGTCTTACATGATGATGTAGCCAGCTTGTCTTACATGATGATGTAGCCAGCTTGTCTTACATGATGATGTAGCCAGCTTGTCTTACATGATGATGTAGCCAGCTTGTCTTACATGATGATGTAGCCAGCTTGTCTTACATGATGATGTAGCCAGCTTGTCTTACATGATGATGTAGCCAGCTTGTGTTACATGATGATGTAGCCAGCTTGTCTTACATGATGATGTAGCCAGCTTGTCTTACATGATGATGTAGCCAGCTTGTCTTACATGATGATGTAGCCAGCTTGTCTTACATGATGATGTAGCCAGCTTGTCTTACATGATGATGTAGCCAGCTTGTCTTACATGATGATGTAGCCAGCTTGTCTTACATGATGATGTAGCCAGCTTGTCTTACATGATGATGTAGCCAGCTTGTCTTACATGATGATGTAGCCAGCTTGTGTTACATGATGATGTAGCCAGCTTGTCTTACATGATGATGTAGCCAGCTTGTCTTACATGATGATGTAGCCAGCTTGTCTTACATGATGATGTAGCCAGCTTGTCTTACATGATGATGTAGCCAGCTTGTCTTACATGATGATGTAGCCAGCTTGTCTTACATGATGATGTAGCCAGCTTGTCTTACATGATGATGTAGCCAGCTTGTCTTACATGATGATGTAGCCAGCTTGTCTTACATGATGATGTAGCCAGCTTGTCTTACATGATGATGTAGCCAGCTTGTCTTACATGACGATGTAGCCAGCTTGTCTTACATGATGATGTAGCCAGCTTGTCTTACATGATGATGTAGCCAGCTTGTCTTACATGATGATGTAGCCAGCTTGTCTTACATGATGATGAAGCCAGCTTGTCTTACATGATGATGTAGCCAGCTTGTCTTACATGATGATGTAGCCAGCTTGTCTTACATGATGATGTAGCCAGCTTGTCTTACATGATGATGTAGCCAGCCACATGCACATCCTGACTTCAGTCAACTTTTATGACAGTGTCAGAAAGAGCAGTGGTCCAAATCATCTCTTTATCTCCTCAGAAACTACATGAACGATTTTAGTTTAAATGACATTTGAATTGGTGCAAAATTCTTGATTAAATCACTTCATTTTCAGTGTTACAGGGTGCATTTTTTTAAACTTAAAAATAAAGAACAAAATTAAATCGGTGCAGTCACGAAAGATGCCGGAACAGAGCTGTAGCAGAGCAATTAAAAAGTTTCACTGCTCCAAAGCCCTGCATTCCAAGCTGGTGGGTTCCTTTGTTCTAAAGTCCATGGTTTACAGTTTGAGCTGGAGTCAGAGGCATCCCTTCAATATTTGGCACCCGGGGCATATCCCACCTTTGGCACGCTTGTGCCATAAAGAAAAACACTGGCAAGCTTATTTTTAACAGTAAGTACTATCATAATTGTGTCTAATGGCACCCCTTTCCTGGCTATCACCCAGGGTGGACCAGCCCCCTCACAACCCACTCAGTTTGCCACTGGCTGGAGTAATATTTATGTACTAGTATTTTTAGTTCATCTGGTATTTGGCATTTGGTTATTTAGAAACTGGTATGCGTGCCTTCATTTTATGCTCTCATCCCATACATATCTCCATTCTTTTATTATTGTCCTTACTACTAGACTCTTTATTTCGAATCTCCCTAACCCTGTTTCAATTTGTTTAATGTGATTTCTTCCTAACTTGGCTTCCCTGTCAGCGAACTCATTTCCTGCTATGCCAACATGTGTTGGAATCAGGGCCGGTGCTAACCAGTTCAGCGCCCCCCTGCAAGTTTTGAATTGGCGCCCTAAAGCTGCTCACAGGCTAACGCCTACTCGCAAATATAAGCAGTTCTGAAAATTGTATATGTATAATTTGTAACTTCGTAGATAAGAAATGACGGTCTCCTGTATTAATATTATGAAAATATCTTTATTTAGCAATAATAACACTGGTCAACAACCAAAATGTACCAGAAATGAAAATAGCTGATCTTAACTAATTTTGGTGTGCTAAAAACGAAAATGACATTTAAAAATGTTGATTGGCTCTAGTTTTCAAGATATATGCTACTAGTTTATTTAATTATGGTCAATTTATATATATGACGCAACTGTTGTGGGCGATTGCATAATTTTTTTTCTAATGACCAATAAAAATGTAACTAGAAGTTGATGATGCAATCCTACCTATGATTACATCACCTTTATGTATAAATATCTTATCTCTGATAAAATTTTGCCATTAGTTAGTGCATTTGTCCTTATCAAAAGTATCGTAGTTAGAAATGCCTAGGACATGTGTGAACAGTGCTAATAATTTCTGTTATATATGTGGTGAGGTGACATGTCTATCACAAAAACGAAATATAACTAAAGTGATTAAGAAGGCGTACAGTTTGTATTTTGGCTGCAAAATAGGAGATCAAGATAAGAGCTGGGCGCCACACTTATACTGCAATACATGTGCAGCACATCTTAAACTGTGGTTGACTGGCAAAAGGCAAGCTATGCCTTTTGCAGTCCCAATGATTTGGAGAGAGCCCACTGATCATCTCAACAACTGTTACTTATGCATGGTCCCTCCAATTGGGAAAGGCATATCAAAGAAGAAAAAATGGACTCTGGAATATCCAAACATCCCCTCTGCAATACGTCCGGTACTACATGGTGATGACCTACTAGTTTCCAAAGTGCCAGAATCATTTTCAGCTGCCTCCACTGATGAAGAAGAGGACATTGGTGGTCCTGAACCATCAACCTCAAGCGACCCAGATTTTGAGCAAACTACATCCACTAAACCACACTTAATAACCCAAGGTGAACTGAATGATCTTGTAAGAGATCTGAATTTACCGAAGAACAAGGCGGAGCTTTTGGGTTCCAGATTGCAACAGTGGAATCTCCTGGCAGAAGATGTTACAATTTCTGTGTATAGGAACCGCCAGAAGCCGCTTATTACATTCTTTTTCAAAAAGGGTGACCTTTCTGCGTGCCACAACACTTCTGGTTGAATGGCAGCCCTCAAAATTAATTACATACCGGAAGAGTGGAGGCTTTTCATTGATTCATCCAAGACGAGTCTTAAAGCTGTTTTGCTGAATAATGGTAATGTTTTACCGTCAATTCCAGTTGGTCACACAGTTCATATGAAAAAACTTATGAAAACATTAAGCAGCTTTTGAAGTGTATAAACTACGATCATCATTATTGGTCACTTTGCTTGGACTACAGGGTGGATACACCAAGTACTGTTGCTTTCTCTGTGAGTGGGATAGCCGTGCACGAAGTGACCATTACATCAGAAGACATTGGCCAATCAGGCAGTCATTGCAGCCTGGCAGTAAGAACGTTGAGAACCCAGCACTTGTCGACACCAGCAAGAATTAGTTGCCACCCTTGCACATTAAGCTGAGTCTCATGAAAAACTTTGTCAAGGCAATGGAGAAAACAGATGAGGCTTTCAAATACCTCATCAGAAAATTTCCAAGACTGAGTGAAGCTAAAATAAGAGAGGGAGTATTTGTTGGTCCGCAAATTCGAAAACTTCTTGATGATGACGAGTTTCTTTGCGTGTTGCATGGCAAAGAGCATGGCTAGCATTTAAGTCAGTGGTGGACAGTTTTCTTGGAAACAACAGATCTGATAATTACAATGAAATTGTAGAAAATCTCCTTCTGAAGTATAAGAGTCTTGGCAGCAACATGTCTTTGAAAATTCATTTTCTGGATTCTCATCTGGATTTCTTTACGTCAAACTGTGAAGCGGTCAGTGATGAGCATGGTGAACGATTTCACCAGGACATTGCTGCTATGGAGACAAGGTATCAAGGCAATTGGAGCCCTTCAATGCTTGCTGATTACAAGAGACACCTCATCGATTGACTGCAAGAAGCAAGCAAAGAGAGCTCGAACAGCGACTGAATAATGACGGAATGGGTTCAAATGTGCCTTTTTAAAACATGATATGTGAACTTTAAATAATGTTTTTATTTTTTCTATCATTTTATGTTGAAATATCAATTAATTGAATATGTAACCACAATTTTTATAATGCTAAAGTAGACAGATTAGCTGTTCACCCCAGAGAATTAAACAAGCATACATTATTTGTATTACTGTAATGTAAATTCATTTTTTTTTAAAACCAGAGGCAATTGGTGAATTTCATTATGATATTTGAAATCAGCATGTCAAAATCAATAAGAAATGGTATATTTAATTTCTGGTACAAATAACTTTTGAAAATTTGTTGACTAGTGTAATAGCCCCTTCAGTCATAACTGACTATGGGAATGCGCCCCTGAGGTGACAGCCCTCAGCTGCTTATTTTCCTGGTGCTCCTTTCGACGTTTTCTCCTCACCTCTGCTTCTTGTGTGAGCCTCTCTTCGCCCAATCTGAGGTGGCGCCGTAAATAGCATCGCCACTTAGTGCGATCGGCAGCTTCATCCTCCCATGTTGCTGGATCCATGTCCAGTGCCCTCATATCTCTCTTGCACACATCTTTGAACCTCAGCTTATTTATTTAGCAATAAAACAAATGAAAATGCAGTTATGGGTTGTTCATAAAGGACGTCACAGAAAAAAGTATATATATATATATATATATATAAGCCTTGAAAAATAGGTAATGTTTACCAAACATTGTTGGATCAAAATTTGACGTCATAAACTTGTTACCCCCCCCCCCCCCCCCCGGCCCCCCCCCCCCCCCCCCCCCCCGTCCCCCTTAAATTTGATTATGTATGGATGTTACAAATGTATGTTATTATTTTACCTCGATAATGTTGTATGCTTAAATAATGCTAAAAATACATGTGCTATTGAAAGGATACGGTATGTAAGATGACAGAGAGAAGAAGGGCAGAATGTAAGACAGGCCTGCGTGCCCAATTCTTAACCCTTTGAAAATAAAGTTCGTTCGTTCGTTCGTTCCCCCTTTCCCCCCAGTGTGCGAAGTCGTTAATGACAACTTCTTACAATAGTTTTCCTTCACGGGCTTTCATGTTTGCTAATTTTTTTATTAATTCTGTTGTTTTTTTTTTTTTTTTTTTTATTTGAATCCATAATACTTATTGTACTCATTAAATATGGATCTGACAATAAAAAAAAAAAAGTTATTTATTTAAATGTTTTGTTCACAGCAAAAATTTGTAACATTTTTCTATGATTAACTAATACAAAAAATTGAATGCTGGAGGTGTCTTTTTGGATTTGGCGCTCCTAGCAGTCGGCGCCCCCCACCTTGCAGACCTCGAATATAGGCAAGCGCCGGCCCTTGCTGGAATGCATGCTCTTGTGACTATGCATCTGATACACCTGTATTCTTTATGTATCACTGTCACCCACGATGATAAGTGTAGACTTCATGTTGATACAGGTAGAATGTAGAAGGACTGGGTGATATGTTATAATGGTCAACTCGAACCGACACAGAGTAGGGCATACAGGTCGCCTTGTCCACAAAGTATTGAGGCCCTGACAAGGGACAGTATTTATATCGAGTGAGAGTGTAAATGCGTTATGCGAATGGGTGGTACTGTTCAGTGTAGTTGACAAATAATAATACTCATGTACGAAAGTCAATGACGTCTGGAACCACTGTAGATAATTTCATACATTTAATGGACGCAAACTCTGACGACATGATTACAGTCACTGGAACAAGGTTGGCAACAACATCACATGCTTGACAAAATGGTCTACGACATCGAATGGGCATTAATGTAGAATGCTGGAACAATAGAACGATAATAGCTAGTCACTGGCTCTAGTTGCATTTGGTTTCAAGCCTAACTGACTGATGGCGTCAGCTAACATTATCAAATATATATAATCAATGGCTCCTTGACAGCGAATCTTCTGTCAAAGAATTACAAGCCGTAAATCAGCAGGCTTTATAACGATCATCTTTAAATCCCAATAGTGGGTTACCATAGTAGATATATCTCCGTACCATCATCAGGTAATAAGGCATTCCTGTTCTCTGGTGATGATCCGCTAGGCAATAAGGAGATCCTAAAAATGGCTTCCGTCCCCCAGTGAGCGTCGCTCACTGCGAAGATGCGTAAAGAATCTTATGGAAAAGGGCTCTGTTCATAAACATGAATAATGCTGTGTAGATAAATTGTTTCTAATGCGATGTGTATAATAAATACAGGTGCTGCTAACAGAAGCGTCGTCAAATAAATAGTCAGCACTCACATATGCAGTCCATATCTCTGGCTGCAAAACTAGGCATAAGAAAAGTGCATAAGTAGTCTTTCATACCTTAATGTCATAGAAAACACTAGCAAAAAATAGCATACGCCCTCCTTTGGCGTAAAGAATATATTCTGGGGAAGATTATAGACGTAACAGTCATACAGCAAACGACGACTTTTCCCCTAGAATTACACAGAGCACAAAATACGACGGACATAAGTCCGGGCAGTAAAAACTAGACTGCCATGACGGAAGTCTCTCCGACTCTCTCTATACTACACATGCGCAGAGCGCGTGACCCCCAGAGTTCAACTCAAGATGGGCCGACGTCATTAAACACATGAGAAGGTAACAAATATAATAAAATGTACCATCGACCAAATCAAGGGTTATGTCGCTTTGACTAACCAAAAAATGTTAACAGACAGATACTATCTTTCTATTTATAAATCTCTATATATGTTTATATAAATATTGCCAACAAAAGAATCTGTGTGTAACAGCATCCAACAAAAATTAGGTGTGTATTTATCTGTAGCATTTCTCATGACCGTCGCTAAAAATATGTGCTTAAATACCCTTATCTTCCCATAATTTTTAGATCATTAACGTCATCGGACGTAAAGATTGTTTATGTTTGGACATGCGCATTAATATAACCGACTAGGTTGAATGGGACGCGCCTGGCCAAAACGAGGCAAAATTTTATATTAAAAAACAATCTAGGTCTGACCCATTCCTGAATGCTGATCGTCTTTCGTGATCTTGGGACATAAGGGATGTTACTCACTGTCTTCCTGTATTGTCAATTGTCATGCTTATTTCCCCAATAATTTAACTTCAAGCGGCCAGTGCAGGCTTCAATGGATGTTTTCCATTCACACCGTAGCCATCTATTTTGAACCTTCCTAAGCTTGGACTGAGAGTCTGACACAATAACTGCCCTGACCGACTGAGTATCAGTCAGCCTTTTCAGAGATGCAGTAACAGCCTGCACCTCCATTCTCATGCTGGAGTTTGTTGTTGTCATGTAAGCTCCACTCTGTTGAGCAACGGTCCTACCCTTTACTCTAGCCAAAAAGCCCCATCCTGGTTTCTCACCACGGAGTACATAGTCATCGGTGTACACAATGGTATCATCGTTTCCTGCATGATCAAGTAGCTGTGGATAAATTTCCAGTTCTGCTTTCCCATTGCCCCAAGTTCTGCGCTCCCTGCCAAGGCTCATGATTACTTGCTGGTAGTTTGTCCACCTTACTTACTCCACTCTTCTCCCTTGGATATATTGTCAACTGGTGTCACATGTCTAATTATAGCCTGTGCCATCCATGACATCCCTCTCTTTATTCTTGCTCCCTTGATGACAACTATGTTCCTATGCAGGTGGTGTCTTATGTCTGTGGTTATTCACATATACGCTATTGATACCTGCTAGGTTGGGGGGAAGAAAGGTCATTTATAAAGATAAGAGAGAGGGTGCAACTTAACGCTGACCTTTGTGATAATCTCTTCTTTGTTTGTGCATGATTTATTATCTTATACTGTAGTCACAGCCATCCCTATGGATTTGTTAAGGTGGTTGTGAGATCTTGTGATGACGCCCACTTTCACTTATTATGCCAATAACTGTTTACTTAAAAATGTTGTATTTAATTTTTCTTGATCTTTTTTTAAAAAATGTTTTTATATTTTTTATTTTAGTACATTTTAACACCTCCCCCAAGTTGGCGTCAGGTGCGGCCGCACCACCCAAGAGTTAGCCTTGATTAATGTTTGTATTGTTCTGTTACTTCCTTCAGCTGTGCCCAAGGGTCAAAGTCTTCCTGACCCCACGACCTCAGGTCAAGGTCTCTCTATGTCTTCTTCATCCCTTTCATGTCTGTCTTCAGTTCTCTTTTCCATGTGACCTTTGAACTTCTCCTACCACGTGATCTGTTGCTGACGGAGGCTTTAATCTCTTTCTTCTGTTACTTATGGAGCTTTAATCTCTTTCTTCTGTTACTTATGGAGGCTTTAATCTCTTTCTTCTGCTACTTACGGAGGCTTTAACCTCTTTCTTCTGTTACTAATGGAAGCTTTAACCTCTTTCTTCTGTTACTTATGGAGGCTTTAATCTCTTTCTTCTGTTACTTACGGAGGCTTTAATCTCTTTCTTCTGTTACTTATGGAGCTTTAATCTCTTTCTTCTGTTACTTATGGAGGCTTTAATCTCTCTCTTCTGTTACTTACGGAGGCTTTAATCTTTTTCTTCTGCTACTTACGGAGACTTTAACCTCTTTCTTCTGTTACTAACGGAGGCTTTAACCTCTTTCTTCTGTTACTTATGGAGGCTTTAATCTCTTTATTCTGTTACTTATGGAGGCTTTAATCTCTTTCTTCTGTTACTTATGGAGGCTTTAATCTCTTTCTTCGGTTACTTAAGGTGGCTTTAATCTCGTTCTTCTGTTACTTATGGAGGCTTTAATCTCTTTCTTCTGTTACTTACTGAGGTTTTAATCTCTTTCTTCTGTTACTTACAGAAGTTTTAATCTCTTTCTTCTGTTACTTATGAGGCTTTAATCTCTTTCTTCTGTTACTTATGGAGGCTTTAACCTCTTTCTTCTGTTACTTATGGAGGCTTTAATCTCTTTCTTCTGTTACTAACGGAGGCTTTAACCTCTTTCTTCTGTTACTTATGGAGGCTTTAATCTCTTTCTTCTGTTACTTCTTCTTCTTCTTCGATCCTTAACCACCGACCGTCAAAGCAGTCAGTGGCCATCACGCCTAGTGGCGTCTTGTAGGGCAACAACAAATTGATTCCACTTTGCACGGTCGGTGGCCATCCTTCGTACAGTGCCCCAACTCTGGTTCATTCTTTGCATCTCAGCCTCCACAGTCCTCCGCCAGGTTGTTTTCGGTCGGCCTCTCTTTCGCTTTCCTTCAGGGGTCCAAAGCATAGCTGTTCTTGTGATGGCATCGGGGTCTCTTCTGAGGACATGACCAACCCAGCTCCAGCGTCTGCCAGCTATGATGGTGTGCATGTCCTCTTGCTTGCTACGAGTAAGCAGATCTTGGTTGGTGATGGTATTCGGCCAAAAGATTCGGTGAATTTTTCTTAGGCATGTTGTGTGAAAAGAGGAAAATTTTGACATTTCCTTCTCTGTGACTCTCCAGCATTCCGCACCATAGAGAAGCACAGAAAGCACGCAACTCTGGTATCATCTTAATTTTGTGCTTGTGCTGTATTGGGAGGACTTATAGATTCTGTTACTTAAGGAGGCTTTAATCTCGTTCTTCTGTTACTTATGGAGGCTTTAATCTCTTTCTTCTGTTATTTATGGAGGCTTTAATCTCTTTCTTCTGTTACTTATGGAGGCTTTAATCTCTTTCTTTTGTTACTTACTGAGGTTTTAATCTCTTTCTTCTGTTACTTCATCATCATCAGTTGCCATCTCCACAACGAAGGTTGGCTGTAATGGATCTCCAACGTCTTCTGTCTCTTGTCTTGATGGTGCACTCTGATAGACTCTTTCCTGTCCATCTCTTGATGTTGTCTTCCCACTTATAGCGCTGTCTTCCCCTTGCACGTTTGCCTTCAACTCTCCCTTCTGTTATGGTCTTCTGCAAGGTGTTATGCCTTTTTATGTGGCCAAAGTATTTTAGCTGTCGAACTTTGACCTCCCTCATTAGTTCTCTTTTCATACCTAGATTTTCTAGGACCTCCTTATTTGTTTTCATCTCTTTCCATGAGATACGCCCCATTCTTCTATATATCCACATTTCAAGAGCCTCAATTCTTTCTTCCAACTGCTTTATTCATCGTCCATGTTTCTGCACCATACAGAAATGCAGAATATATATAACACTTTATGATTCTCAGTTTTAATTTGTGAGATAACTGTTTGGATGTCAGTATATGTTTCATGTTGTTGAATGTAGCTTTGGCCATTCCTATTCTCTTCTTGATTTCTGTTTCACATCTGCCATCTTCTGTTATTATATGACCGAGATATACGTAGCTCTTGACTTGTTCCAGGATTTCCCCATTTACGCTTATCTTTAATGTGGGTTTATCGTCTGTTTTGCTAATTATCATAGTTTTTGTTTTCTCAATATTAATGTCGAGTCCATATTCATGACTTATACTGTTCACTTGCTTCACTAGTTCTTGTAACTCCTGTTCGCTTTCAGCTAACAACACGGTATCATCTGCATATCTAAGGTTGTTTATTGACCTTCCACTGATGTTCAGTCCTGGTATTTCCTGTATCTGTTTGAAAATTTTTTCGGTGTATAAATTAAATAGGCAGGGGGACAGCACACAACCTTGTCTGACACCTCTTTTTATGTCTATGTATGGTGAATAATTCCTTCCAGATCTTACTGTGGCAGTTTGCTCCCAATAAAGGTTACTGAGTATTCTTATATCTTTTCCATCAATACCTATGTCTTCGAGGCATTCAATTATTTTCTCATGATGGACTCTGTCAAAAGCCTTCTTATAGTCAATGAAGCACATATACATACTTTTTTGGACCTCTGTATATTCTGTTACTTACAGAAGTTTTAATCTCTTTCTTCTGTTACTTATGGAGGCTTTAATCTCTTTCTTCTGTTACTTAAGGAGGCTTAACTCTCTTTCTTCTGTTACTTATGGAGGCTTTAATCTCTTTCTTCTGTTACTTATGGAGGCTTTAACCTCTTTGTTCTGTTATTTATGGAGGCTTTAATCTCTTTCTTCAGTTACTAACGGAGGCTTTAACCTCTTTCTTCTGTTACTTATGGAGGCTTTAATCTCTTTCTTCTGTTACTTATGGAGGCTTTAATCTCTTTCTTCTGTTACTTATGGAGGCTTTAATCTTTTTCTTCTGTTACTTACGGAGGTTTTAATCTCTTTCTTCTGTTACTTACAGAGGTTTTAATCTCTTTCTTCTGTTACTTATGGAGGCTTTAATCTTTCTTCTGTTACTTAAGGAGGCTTTAATCTCTTTCTTCTGTTACTTATGGAGGCTTTAATCTCTTTCTTCTGTTACTTATGGAGGCTTTAATCTCTTTCTTCTGTTACTTACGGAGGTTTTAATCTCTTTCTTCTGTTACTTACGGAGGTTTTAATCTATTTGTTCTGTTACTTACGGATGTTTTAATCTCTTTCTTCTGTTACTTATGGAGGCTTTAATCTCTTTCTTCTGTTACTTACGGAGGCTTTAATCTCTTTTTTCTGTTACTTACAGAGGCTTTAATCTATTTCTTCTGTTACTTATGGAGGCTTTAATCTCTTTTTTTCCCTGGTACTTACAGAGGCTTTAATCTCTTTCTTCTGTTACTTACGGAGGCTTTAATCTCTTTCTTCTGTTACTTATGGAGGCTTTAATCTATTTTTTTCTGTTACTTACAGAGGCTTTAATCTCTTTCTTCTGTTACTTACGGAGTCTTTAATCTCTTTCTTCTGTTACTTACGGAGTCTTTAATCTCTTTTTTTCTGGTACTTACGGAGGCTTTAATCTCGTTGTTCTGTTACTTACGGAGGCTTTAATTCAAAGATAAATATTTCAATGTATGCCCATTTTTGTCATTTTGACAAGGAATCCCCTGACTCAATGCCATGTTCCGTGCTCGCTGCAGGTCGACGAATACAGCTGTGGTGTGCTTACCGTCTTGCAATTCATCGAAGGTTTTTTGCACAACATGAAAGATTTGGTCATCTGTTTTGCAACCTTCTCTGAAGCCTGCCTGACTATCATGGATGACGTTGTTGCTTTCCAGCCACCATGTATAGCCTGTGATTGACCATTATCTCAGTGAACTCAGCAAGACCGGTCTGTAGCTCCCGGGTTCTTCAGCTGGCTATTGTTTTTAGAAATGGCTGGATATTAGCTGTTGGCCATGCTTTTGGAAAAGTGTTTTCTGCTTGTGGTCTGTTAATGAAACTTTTTTTTAATAACTTTGTCTGATCCTTGAGCTTTCGTGGTCTTTAATTTTTTATAATGGATATTCATTGCCTGGATGGTGTACTCAGTTTCGAACTGTGCCTTACTCCTTCTTTGGCAGCTGTTTATTCTGTTTTTGTTCTTGTTTTGTCTAGCTAGTTTCTGTTATTCATTTTGCCAACTTTTGCACATGATTTATTAACCACTTCTGCCTTCCTCTTGTTTAATGTAGCCATGATGATGGCTATCTAAGATTTCATGCACCAAGCACTTATGATGACGATGATATAGTAAATTTATTCCAGGAAATGGAAGACTCTTGTCCCTAGAGCTGTTTTTATATTGTGTCAGTATATACTATCTGTCTTGCTTTATATTCTTTGAAACTTTGTGACTATATCTCTGAAACGTTGTGACTTTATCTCTGAAACTTTGTTAATTTATCTCTGAAACTTTGTTAATTTATCTCTGAAACGTTGTTAATTTATCTCTGAAACTGTGTTAATTTATCATTGAAACTTCGTTACTTTATATTATATACATCAGTATATAATGTCTGTCATGTATTAAATTATGTCAATATATAATGTCTGTCAATTGTTATATTCTGTCAGTATATAATGTCTGTCATGTTTTACATAATGTCATTTTATGGTGTCTGTCAAGTGTCAATACGGTCATCATTTACAGTCTGTCAGTTTATGGTGTCTGTCATGTTTTATATTCTGTCACTTTATGGTGTGTTGCAACTCCCCCATCTGTAGCGATGCTGGGGTTTATATTGACCTTCAGTTATATTATTTAGTATACTTGGATTCTACTTGAAAGTCTGCTTCGGAGATGGTCCCTCCTTTCACACTTAATACGGCATGTAGAAATGCTGGTTATAGTTTTCTATTCAGCCTTATTTCCCAATCCTGATCTTCAACAATAGAGAAGCTGCAAGGCCAGGTTGGACGTTAGGACGACATGATATTTATTTGCATTACAAGCTCCAATATTTTCAATCAACATATATATAACAATGGCCTATCTTAGCCAGTCTTGTACGTCACTATGCAGTCTGCTAACAATGAGATGTCCTTGACATGTTCATGCAGAATTTAATATAAAGTTCCATCTTACTCACGTCAGCATACAATACACACTTCTCTTTCTTAGTAATACATTAGCATCAACCCAATGAAGCATATGGGTGATATAGATGCTGTAACACGTTGTGACTCTGAAGAATTAACACATTCTAGGAGCTGAATAAATCTGCGTCCATACACTTTGAAAAACACAGAGAAAAGGCCTCGAATGATACTTGACATCTGTCAAGCTGAGACAGGTTTGACTTCTGCTAAATCTTGCCCAAAAGACAATGACGTACTTCCGGGTAACCTGTAGATACAATACATCAACAAACATGGTATCTTCAATCGATACCGATATGATAAAGACCATTCTGTTATGAGTTTTAATCATAAAGGTGTCTGTCAAGTTTTATATTGTGTCAGTATATATTGTCTGTCACTTTTTATATTATGTCAGTTTATGGTGTCTGTCATGTTTTATATTGTCAGTTTATGGTGTCTGTCATGTTTTATATTGTCTGTTTATGGTGTCTGTCATGTTTTATATTGTCTGTTTATGATGACTGTCATATTTTATATTCTGTCAGTTTATAGTGTCTGTCATGTTTTATATTGTCAGTTTATTGTGTCTGTCATGTTTTATATTCTGTTAGTTTATGGTGTCTGTCATGTTTTATATTGTCAGTTTATGGTGTCAGTCATATTGTAGAATGTCAGTTTATGGTGTCTGTCATGTTTTAAATTGTCAGTTTATAGTGTCTGTCATGGTTTATAATGTCAGTTTATGGTGTCTGTCATGATTTGTACTATATCAGTTTAAGTTGGCTGTCATATTTTATATTCTGTCAGTTTAGTTTATGGTGTCTGTCATGTTTTATATTATGTCAATTTATGGTGTCTGTCAGGTTTTATATTGTCAGTTTATAGTGTCTGTCATTTTTTACATTCTGTCAGTATATGGTTTATGTCATGTTTTATATTGTCAGTTTATGGTTTCTGTCATATATTATATTTTCATTTTATGGTGTCTGTCATATTTTATATTCTGTCAGTTTATGGTGTCTGTCATATTTTATGTTCTGTCAGTTTATGGAGTCTGTCATGTTTTACATTCTGTCAGTTTATGGTGTCTGTCATGTTTTACCTCAGTTTATGGTGTCTGTCATGTTTTATATTTTCAGTTTATTGTGTTTTTCATATTTTATATTCTGTCAGCTTATAGTGTCTGTCATGTTTTACATTCTGTCAGTTTATGGTGTCTGTCATGTTTTACACTCTGTCAGTTTATGGTGTCTGTCATGTTTTATGTCAATTTATGGTGTCTGTCAGGTTTTATCTTCTTCTGTCTTCTTCTTCTTCTTTGATACTTAGCCGCCGACAGTAAAAGCAGTCAGTGGCCATCAAACATAGTGGCGTCTTGTAGGGCAACAACAAATTTATTCTTCTGTTCTCGGTCGGTGGCCATCCTTCGTACAGTGCCCCAACTCTGGTTCATTCTTTGCATCTCAGCCTCCACAGTCCTCCGCCAAGTTGTTTTTGGTCGGCCTCTCTTTCATTTTCCTTCAGGGGTCCAAAGCATAGCTGTTCTTGTGATGGCATCGGGGTCTCTTCTGAGGACATGACCAACCCAGCTCCAGCGTCTGCCAGCTATGATGGTGTGCATGTCCTCTTGCTTGCTCCGAGTAAGCAGATCTTGGTTAGTGATGGTAATCAGCCAAAAGCTTCTGAGAATTTTTCTTAGTCGTGTTGTGTGAAAAGAGGACAATTTTGACATTTCCTTCTCTCTAACTCTCTAGCATCCCGCACCATAGAGAACACAGAAAGCACACAGCTCTGATATAATCTTAATTTTGTGCTTGTGCTGTATTGAGAGGACTTCCAGATGTTGTTTAGGCTAAAATAGGCTGTTCTTGCTTTGTTCATTCTGTTGTTGATGTCTGTGTTTGCTCCACCGGCTGGTGTTACTATGCATCCTAGGTATGTGAAGGCATCTGTCTGTTCCAGTTGCTGATTCCTTACTGATATGGGCTCAGGGTTGTTCACATTGAGCGTCATAACCTCTGTCTTCTTTAGATTGATGTTCAGGCGAGCCTGCTGGCTATACTTATTAAGTCTATCCATTTTATCTTAGATGTGTTGATGTGAATGTGCTTGTGGTGTAATATCATCTGCATATTCCAGATCTTCCAATGTAGAAAATGTTGTCCATCTTATTCCTCTAGGACTGCCCTCTGTTGTCTGGCCAACTTTACGTGTAGTGTTGGGCAGAGCAACCTAACCTTTAGGGGAAGACAGGAGTATGACAGGGATGTCCCATATCAACCACTCTATTGTTTTAAAGTCATAGACAGTGTCAGTGATTGTGTTTGAAAATGGTGCGCAATGTTTTCTAGTATTGAGGAGCACCGTGCGGTGCAGATGTCAAAACAGGAAACGGATATGGAAGAGAATAAAGAGTCCTGTGAAAATCTTCTTTAAGTACCATGCCTAGTGGTGTAGGAGATCATGTCTTTCCACAACTTCTTGTCTCCATTACAATTTATCAATTTCTGCTGTTGATTTCTTTCCATGTCACGATGTCAAACTGTCCAGTATTTGCTCTCTTTGTCTTCCCCTATCTCTTTTTTCCTCAATCTTACCTGTTGTTATGATAAATTCCAGCTTTCCTCTTCTCATAACATGCCCAAAAAAAGTGGATTGCTTCTTCCTAACTTGTGAAATAAGTTTCCTTTGATCATTGGCCTCTTTCTGGACATCCTCATTATCCTTTTGACTGTCCATGGTATTTTTAACTTTCTTCTGTAAAACCACATCTCTGTGGCCTCTAGTGCCTTCCTTGCTTGTTTACCAATTGTCAATGACTCACTCCCATATGTAAGAATTGGTTCTATAGAACACTGAAGAACTCTCTTTCTTACTTCCAATAACAATGAATTGTTGTATAAAATACTCTTCATTTTATAGAAAGCTGCTTGTGCTTGAGCTAGTCTGCTCTTTATTTCTGAGATGCATCTTCCATCCGTTGTTATTAATGTGCCCAGGTATTTGAATTTATTGACTTGTTTTAAAACTGTTTCATTCACTTTGATAGTGCATTTTGGGGAGCCCTTTTCTTTGAGATGACCATTACTTCTGTCTTTTTTCTATTAAGGCTGAGGCCTTTATTTTCACTGTCTATCACTACTGTATCAACCATTTCCTGCAGCTCCTTTTTCACCTTTTGCTATTAAGACTACATCATCAGTGTATCTCAAGTTGATTAAATTATGTCCATCAACTGATATTCCTGGCATGTCCTCTAGAGATCTCATTATATTTTCACTGTACAGATTAAACAGATCAGGTGACAGCACCTATCCCTGCCTGACACCTTTTTTTACTAGTTGATTCATTCCTATTTGGCTGCTATTTCTTACAACTGCTTTTGTTGCCAGTATATGTTCTTTATTATCCTCAAGTCGTTACCATCAATGTTCATGCTTTCTAACATTTTTATAATTTCCTCATGTTTCACCTTGTCGAATGCCTTGGTAAAGTCTATAAAGTACAAGTTCAGATCTGTCTTCACCTATATAGCTCTTTCTATTAATGTTCTTGTAATGTATACAAGGGGATTGACATAAGTCTTGGGCCTGACCATGAAGGAGTCACAGGAGAAAGATGAAACTTGGCACATTTAAAGTTCATCATATTTGCACTGAATGTGTGAAGTACGCGTTTGTTTCTTCAATGGGTTTTCCCGCTACGGTGCACTGCGCAATGTACCCTATTGACCGGATCTGCTGCTCCAAAGATTTGACAAAACAATGGAAAAGAAGGAGGCCAGAGCTGGGATAAAATTTCTGATGTTTCAGGGAAAAACACCTACAGAAATATACAGGGAGATGGAACCAGTGTTTCGTGATTCTTGTCCTTCATATACTTCGGTAAAAACTGGTGTCAACAGTTTAAGTGCGGCCGCTCAAATGTTGCTGATCTGCCAAGATCTGGTAGACCAGCCTCAGAGTGCAACGATGAAAATGCAACAAGAGTGAAGAAAATCATTGACCAGGATCGAAAAATGACAATTGTGGAGATAGCTAGTAGAGTAAAACTAAATGAAAGAACAGTTTATAGAATTTTACACAACAGACTGAACATGAGAGAAGTGTGTGCACGCTGGGTTCCGCGACTGTTGACACGTGAACAGAACAAACGAGGGTAAATTGCTGCCAACAGTTGCTCAAAAAGTGTCAGTCAAAAAATTTTATGGAGACCATGGTGACAGTAGATGAGACTTGGGTACACCATTATGACCCCGAATCCAAAATTGCCAGCATGCAATGGAAAACCCCGGGCTCCCCAACACCTGTCAAGCCGAGAGCGCAGAAATCTGCAGGAAAAGTGATGCTGACAGTTTTTTTGGGACGGCAAATGTGTCCTTTTGAAAGATTATCTGCCTCGTGGCAACACAGTTAATGGACAGTACTATGCAGATCTTCTCACCAAACTAAGAAAGGTTGTGACCAGGAAACGAGGGATAACGCGCACTCAAAATCTTCCTTTGCTTCAAGACAACACGCCCTCTCCCAAAGCACGGCTTGTGCAGCTAGCAGCCAACGATTTGAATATTGAAATTCTTCCACATACACCATATTCTCCAGATTTGGCTCCATCAGACTTTTTTCTATTCCCAAATCTTAAAAAAACAGCTAAAAGGAAATCATTTTGACAGCGATGAAGAGGTTATACTGGCATGCGATGACTGGTTTAGTTTGAAAAATAGGGCGTTCTACTCTCAAGGTCTTTTCAAGGTCAAGCAGAGATGGCAGAAGTGTGTCAATTCAGACGGTGGCTATAATGAAAAGGAATAAACACTATACAAAATTTCAGCTCTCTGTGACATGTCCTTCATGGTCAGGCCCAAGACTTATGTCAATCCCCTTGTATATAGCATTGTTTGTGCTATTATCTTCTACAAATGTACACTGTTCACTTACTTTTTAAAATTTTATTTCTCGCTCTTCTCATGATAATTCATAATAATATTTTGGTCACATGACTCATAAGACTAATAATGCGATGTTCTTCACATTCCATGGCTCCAGGTTTCTTTGGTAAAGCTATGAATATGGATGTTAGTACATCATCAGGTATTTGACCACTGTTGTAGATGTCATTTAAGAGTTTTGTTTTCACTTCTACACCAAAGGCTCCCAAAGCTTTCATTTCATCCACAGTTATATTATCTGGTCCAGGAGCTTTGCCTTTCTTCATGTGGCGCATGGAATCCTCTGCCTCTGCCACAAGTATTGGAGGTCATTCACAACTGCCCTGGTCCTTCAAATCTGGTCTGTCATCATCATACAGCTCCTTGATGTATTCTGTCCACCTTTCTATCATGTTCTGCTGACCCATTAACAATGATCTTTCTTTTGATTTCAAACCGGCAATGACCTTGACCTTCTGTCTGTTAACTCTTTGACTCCGCGATTATTTTCCACCCTGTGCTGTAATTTTAATTCGTGATAGACTAAAAACAACGCTCAGAGAGTTGTTTTGGCACGGGTGTCAAATCTGACCAACGCTCTGGGCGTAGTTCCGGAGTTAAAGAGTTAACTCATTTTTTTGCTTGTACATAGATTTTGTCTCTTTTTTTATCTGCACTTCAGTCTAGCAGTAAGAAATCATTTGATATGGAAAAAAACATTTCATGTGGAAATCTAGCAGTAAGAAAGGAATTATGACATGGAATTTGGGTCTAATTCATGTCATTCCATGACTGAGTGAGATAGTTATTTAAATCTTTCTCAACCTGACGCAAGCTTGACTTTCGAGGAGGAAGAGAACAAATTTTAGAGACTTGGCACTTTATCAGAGACACAGAAACAAAATGACTGTGGGATGTAGACATGTCATTGAATAAAAAGAAGAAGGAACAAAATAGTCTCGTATTAAATTGTTAGAAAACTTATGAGGTGACTGTTGTGGTGGTTCTTTTGTGAAAGCTGACAGTTTAATTTGTTATCCTTAGTCAACGAGATAGCGGGCAGAGTGTGGTAGGTATGGCCAAATCTGTATCCCTTATACTGTTGATAGGCAGTTTTTGTTTCTAACATCTGCCAGATAAGAGTTTTAAAAAAAGGTAAAGGATCCCGTTACACGCCCATTGAGGCATATTGGGAATATGGTGTTAGGCCCATATTTTCTTGACCATCGGCACACTAGGGGTGATGTGGTCAGCATCATGCCGGCCGTCTTAACCTTCCCAGAGTTGCTCTGGTACCCATTTGGGGCTGGGTCGACCTAGGAGCCGTTTGCGGCCTAAAAAAATCCCACCTCATCTGGGGATCGAACCATAGACCACTGAGCTAGTGTCACAGTGCGGACTGGTTACGGTGTGAACCGAGAACTGGTCCAAAGGCACCAATTAGTTAATATGTGACCACGCCTGTGTCCTAGGTGGTGGTGTTATTAACTTTCAAAAAAGTACTTTCTTTTAACTAGGTGGCAGGCCTAGTTAAGTAACTCACACCAGTCTTTTTTCTTTTTTGTATATCTTCCAAGTTAAGGTAATAGTATCTGAATACTGGCCCTCTCCGCCAGAGTTGGTAATTCTTGGATGAACTACTTTCCTTCCTTCATTCAACCCTTGACTCGTTCGTTCCCTTCTCTGTTGTTATATACAGTGACTGATCGTATAGTGGATTTATATAAAGGCTAATAGTCTGGCATACACCAACCTCTCACAAGGAGTGACTCAAGCATTTGTTTTTCCTCTTGTAAAAACATATTTATTTACATGTAATATATTTCAATGATGTAGACATCACTTCATAGAACATACCTACAGTTGTAGCATAATTGCTTCATGTATACTTTCTTTATCTCATATATATGTAGACACTTAATCTCCCTTTGTTCCTCTATCAACTGCATGTACTTATTTAACCTCTTTAAATTCTGTTTCAGTATACCTCAATACAACTGATCAGCATTATGCAATTCATTATTTTGTACTTTTATTCTTCCTGTACAAAACTTGGTCAGACCTGCCTGTATCCGCTTCTGGGAAAAAACATCCTATAGTTCTATGCATGAAGTAAACCTTATATATTCCTTACTTACATGTGAGGGCATTCAAGTAGTTCTTAAAGAAGTTGACCATCGCTGTCACTTACTTGTCGTAACGAATTCCGTGTACAAAATCATTGTTTCACTCACTGTGAACTCTCTCTCTCTCTCTCTCTCTCTCTCTCTCTCTCTCTCTCTCTCTCTCTCTCTCTCTCTGATGAAAAATATGTAGCTCCCTTCTTGGGATTCATTCATATCATCCATTTAATAGATGACGGTACCAAGCTTGAACTTCAATATTTAATTCAATTCCTTCTCTGGTTTGCTTGGTCATTAAAGTTCTCATTGCTCATATGGCTTGTTGACCTGGGAGTTCAGTTTTATTTCTCCTGTAAAACTTTTATCAATGTACATAATAATTCAAAAACCACTATTTACAGGCGATTCCCTGAATCTCTCCTGAAAATTCACTCACTACTGTCACTATTAAAGCTCTCTTAATCATCTTCCACTCTATCTATGTGACACTTCTTAGTTATGTCATATTGTTACCGACTAGTCACTATCACGTCCTCTGAACTTCCTAGAACTAATGTCACTTCTCGTTAACCACTGACTTCTTTTAAACTTCTAAGTTTTTCTATACAGCTTGTGCATCTTCTGTATCACTTCTAAAACTATCTGTAATACCACAGAACTTATTAAAATATAATATAATATAATCAAAGCGCTATATGACAATGCAAGATGTTGTGTTAGAACAAATAAAGGGAATACAGAATGGTTTACAGTAGAAACAGGGGTAAAACAAGGCTGTATTATGTCACCACTACTTTTTGGAATAGCTATTGATTGGGTTATGAGAAACTATACCCACAATGAACAATTAGGTATAAAATGGACAAATGGAAAATTCCTGGGGGACCTGGACTTCGCAGATGATGTAGCATTCTTAAGTTCAACACCAAGACAATCCAAAGAAGCAATAAATAATTTGTGTCATCTCTCGGTTAAAATAGGTCTCCAAATAAATGCCTCTAAAACTAAAGCTATGAACTTTTCTAACGAGACCTTTGACATCATCTTGAACGGGAAAAAACTACAGAAAGTTGAAAGTTTCAATTATTTAGGCAGTAAAATGACTCAGGATGGTGACACAACAAGAGAAATCCATACTAGAATTGCTTTGGCAGCTAGCGCCTTCAATAGATTATCTAACATTTGGAAATTACGATCATTGAATATACATACCAAGCTTTGTCTGTTTAATTCAAATGTTATCTCAGTGTTAACATACGGCTGTGAGAGTTGGAAAATAACAAAATCATTGGAGAACAAGCTGAATACATTCGAGAACAAATGTCTTAGAAAACTCATGAACATCAGTTGGAAAGAATTCAAGACTAATCGACAAATAAGAGAACACTCTAGGCAGAAATATGTCTCCAACTATATAAGGAAAAGACGATGGTCATATATCGGTCATGTCCTGCGAATGCAAAACAGCAGAATACCATTGCAGGCACTCACTTGGGTTCCTGAGGGTAAGAGGAAAAAAGGAAGACCAAAAGAAACACTCAGAAGAACAATAATAAGAGAAGGAAGAATGTTGGGATTAAACAATGTGCAAGAGCTAAGAGGAGTGGCGTCACAACGTACAACCTGGAGAGCACTGGTTTCTGCCTTATGCGCCGTGTTTGGTGCTTAAAGAATTTATTATTATTATTAAAACTGGTGGCAACTGCACAACAGCATTTCTTGTTCCTTCGTCTTCGGAAACACGACTGCCCTCTAGCAAGCCGTGAACTGTTCTGACCTCTGGCCATCATCAGCTGATATGTTTTATCCTCCACCCTACTTCTGATTTGTTCTTTCACCTGTTTACCAGCTGAAACCATTGGTCGGCTTTATTTACTACTCACTAGAAAAATACTCACGCTTTACCGACACAAGCGAATTCAGTGAACCATCGTCTGTTATTTTTAATCTTCCCTCTATCTTTTTTCTCGTGAGCCGTTTCCAACGCTCACGCAACCTTGGCAAATATTTACAATGCCTGGGCAAACCCTACTTACTTTAAGCATTCATATTAACCCTGCCAGAAGCATAAACAATGCCTGGGCAAACCCTACGGTGACACTAGGAAGCCAGTGCACTAACCACTATGCTACCGCGGCTCCATATAAGAGATTTAGTGCGAGATTAAAAAATACTAAATGAAGACAGACATTTAAATTATGAAGAGAACATGGAATGATCATGAAGTGATGGTACTCGACAGGAGAACATGGAATGATCATGAAGTGATGGTACATGACAGGAGAACATGGAATGATCATGAAGTGATGGTACATGACAGGAGAACATAGAATGACCATGAAGTGATGGTACATGACAGGAGAACATGGAATGATCATGAAGTGATGGTACACGACAGGAGAACATGGAATGATCATGAAGTGATGGTACTCGACAGGAGAACATGGAATGATCATGAAGTGATGGTACATGACAGGAGAACATGGAATGATCATGAAGTGATGGTACACGAAAGGAGAACATGGAATGATCATGAAGTGATGGTACTCGACAGGAGAACATGGAATGATCATGAAGTGATGGCACTCGACAGGAGAACATAAAATGATCACGATGTGATGGTACATGACTGGAGAACATGGAATGATCACGAAGTGATGGTACATGACAGGAGAACATGGAATGATCATGAAGTGATGGTACTTGACATGAGAACATGGAATGATCATGAAGTGATGGTACATGACAGGAGAACATGGAATGATCATGAAGTGATGGTACATGACAGGAGAACATGGAATGATCATGAAGTGATGGTACACGACAGGAGAACATGGAATGATCATGAAGTGATGGTACATGACAGGAGAACATGGAATGATCATGAAGTGATGGTACATGACAGGAAAACATAGAATGATCATGAAGTGATGGTACATGACAGGAGAACATGGAATGATCATGAAGTGATGGTACATGACAGGAGAACATGGAATGATCATGAAGTGATGGTACTCGACAGGAGAACATGGAATGATCATGAAGTGATGGTACACCACAGGAGAAAAAATAAATGTTTAACATAAATACTGGACATTTGAATCACCGCACTGGAGCTAATAACAATATCTCATCAGAACAAAAGTATTAAATACACTCATTCAAACCCTTTGTCATAATATGAAACACTCGGATACACTGAAGTAGCAACTACTTTCGAATATTCAACATTAACAAGAATCACGACCACATATGTGGAGACACTTATTAGCAATCATAAAGAAATGTGCAAATAAATTAACACAGTCAATATTAAAACTAAATAAATTAACCAGTTTGTCTTGACTGCATGCCAGTTATTTGTATTATATTTTTGTATTAACTTGAATGTTGAAACATGATCCGACACCAGGTTTCTGTGCCTTACTTTCACAAGGTCTATTTTCACTTTTTAACAACTAGAGTATAGCAGTACAAGGTGCCATCAATAAAAATTAAGTTCTGACCGCTCCAATCACTTTCAAAGCAGTACCCATAAGAGCTGACAGCATTGAATGTTGTTCTTGACAACTTCTGTAATTTTTCAATGTTCTTGAATAATAAATAAAAATGTTTCCTTTTGAAATGTTCAGGACATTATTGAAAAATCATGAAAAAATTGTTTCCACCACTTTCTTGTTCTTCTGCTAAATGTGCCATATGTTACAATGCTTTGGTCCACTCTGTCACATCCATTCATGTGTTGATTGTAATCATCAATGGTTTATATTTTGTTTCACCAAAGCGATTGGTGATGTCCTTGCTTTCCACTGTTCCGCAGCTTGAAACAAGAATCCATGGTTTTTTTGCTTTTTTGTCCCTAAACATTACACATACAAACTTTGTTCTTGCTCCATATACCATTTAATTTCCATATGCATTAGCTGTGTAGTTTTCAGCTTTTGTGGGAAGTTCTTTCGATTAACGTTGACAGTCCCAGTGAAATAATGACTCCTGTTATTCAGATATTGAAGCAACGGCACACTTGTGTAATATCGATCAGCATAGATGTGATGACCTTTTCCACATGGTTGTAGCAAAGTGTCAAAAACTTTGATGGCTTGCTGGCTATTAACATCAATATCTGCACTGTAAGAAGTATTGGCCCCAAAGTATATCCAGAAATTTACTACATACTCAGTGCTACTGTCACAAAGACCGAATGTCTTCACATGATATTTTTTGGGTTTAGAGGCATTGAACATTTTGTGAGCCCATCTGCCTTTCCACCCAATTACCATTTCATCCAAAGACAGCTCTTTGTAAGGGTAAAATGCTTCCTGGAATCTAGATAACATTTTCTGTAGAAATGGTTCAATCTTTGCTTTACCTTGTGCATCTACATCACTCACATGAAACATCGTGTGATATAACATCTGAAACCTATCCCGTGTAAACTTCTGTCTGTACCAGGGAGTTTGCATAAAGCCTCCATTAGACCAATAATCACTAATGGCTGGTTTTTTCACAATTCCTATTGCTATTATCACAGCAAAAAACTTGCACAGTTCTGGAGATGTAACTGGATACCAGTTTTAATAGACAGTTCTTTTTGTCACCGTTTCTGATGTTGACTGACAGAGCAGCTCAGCATATTCATTGATAGAAACAGTAAGCTCATTAGTTAAAAGAGCTTTGAGACAATAAAATGCAGAAGAATCATCAGGTGTAATATTTGGATTCACACCTGTAATACTAGCATGAAGCAGTACAAAGCGGAAAGCATTTTGTGTTGAGCCAGCATCAACTTCATTCCACCTAATTTCCTCATTCATTGTACTTGTATTACCATCAGTACTTGTGGGTTCTGCTTCTCTATGGGGTGATCTAGATGTAGGCCTATCTTTTCTTAATCTTTTCTTCATGGGAGCTTTACCTTTTCCTTGTTGTCTTTTCACTGGCCTGGCATTTCTAGTGCTAGTACTACTGACAGAACCAGCTAGGGGAAACACCCCCTTCTCATCTGATTCAGTGTTTTGATTACATATATCTGTGGTGGATTTTGATGTTATGACTTGTTGTTATGTATTATATTTGTATTTAATGAGATTAGCTGTGAAAGTCCCTGAATTTACCCAATAGTATTGTGAACTTTTCAGGGTACCTTTCCGCTACCACCCTTTTTATCTCATTTAAAATGTATTTATATTATTATATTAAATGACTTTGTGTAATGTCTAGGGTTATGAAGGTAGAGTGTAATGTTTAACAACCAACAAACATACAAACAATTAGTTTATTATTCACAACAACACACAGTACTACCACAATAACATACAAACAACACGTTAAAAGGCTATCTTAATTAAGACCATGTTTGAAATTTGTGTAAATATAATTTTTACAATTTTATTATCCTGATACTAATTTATTTTGAATCAGGACTCACAATTTAAAAGTGAAATCAAAATAATCATTTACATCAGTCAAATAGCACATTAGATCTTATGTCCATACATAAAAATATTATTCTATTATATGTCTGTAGTGTTCTCCTACTTTAAGGTAATACTGGTAGTACCACTAGGTTGTTGTTTAAAATCACTCCCTTTTAGTAATGTTTGTTTCTATTTTGTCACTTGTGGAACTATTAAATATTTGTCCCAGTTTTATTCACTGTCACTTTTTAATTCCTTTTTAAAGTTGAGCTTTCAGTTGCTGAACAAGAACTTATCTTGGCCGTAGAATATAGGTAGAACTTTTCCTCTGCTCGCTCGACAATCTGTTCCCTGTTTGATAGGCAATGGCCACTAGCATGGGCTCGCAGTATATAGACAGAGTCCTGAATCAATCAGCTTTCAAGCATTTGGTACCACATTAACGTCAGTACCCAGGACCTCTGAAATGTGAAGGTATGCATCCTTCTTAATACCTAGCATACACTAATAGTCCACAATTAAGGACATGTACACTACAAACAAACAAAAAGGGTCATAGCCTTATACCAACCTATGCCACCATTATCTTTTGATGTGACAATGTACACCAGTATTCCTCTCCCCTAATAGTTACAACGCCACTGCAATTCCAGCTGTAATCTCTTCCATATAATAGGATAGGTGTTATGTTCCTTTATGACAATCATACATATTCTTGTAGTTTTACACCTCTCTGACAGTCTATCACATGGTGGATCAATCTCTAGGCTTTGCCTAATGGTCGCTATAGACCCATTCAAGTACAGACATATATTATTTTTCACATTCAATTTTTATATAAAATACATGTTAATAAATGTCAATCTTACCACAAATTTTCAATGAAATACACAGTGATGATGACTGACACAGTTTCGATCTGTTTTATTGTCCAGGCTGCCTAGAAATTGTATTTGAAAGCACAGCCTGATCTCATCTATCGCTGGTAGATTTTTTCAAGAAATGGCGTCCCCCCTAACGCTTGTTCTGACAATATCGACTCAATTGGCCAATCACTCTTAATATTACAGTGTAAACAGTCTTTCAAAAAAATATCATTCAAACCTTTCTACGTTACTATGCTATTTATGTTTATTCAAAGGTCAGCCAATAATATTTTGTCTCACTTCAAATTCCACCCAATCGGATTCACTGTACTATCTTAGCCTATCTGTCACCTACTTTTTTTCCCAAAAAATATGCGATCCAATCTAAGCAGATATGACTTGACCTGACAGTATCTCTGATCTCTATGTATTGTTTTATCATTATTTGATTAGTTAAGGGACTATTTATATAACTAACACCATATTCTTGGTCAGCAAGTCTTCAGGTACACGAATATACGATTTTTAAGGGGCTATGTGGTTTGGTTCAAAATTCTATCTTTTTTTCTATGTTAGGTGTTTATTTTTAACTACCTCTCATTCACTCTTTTTCCATGTACTTTCAAGCTAAATACGAGAGCTTAGGTCATTCATAATAAGAGCTAAACATGTTTACATGACCATAGTGTCCACAATTCTAACTTTTTCATCGTATTGGGGAAACCCCTAAGGCAAGGCTTGCCACTGTGCTACAGTTGGCTTTTAGTTTAAAATCAATGCGAAACGAATTAGCATTTACATCTATCCTTGTCCCTCCTCGTTCCACACTGCATTTTAGGCAAATATTTCTTAGAACTAGGAAAAGTGGTTCGTTTATGTCAAGGACGAATTTGAAAAATTGGGTACCGTTTTGTTTGGCTATTCGTTAGCAAATAATAATCTGAAGGCGTATGCGACACCAACCGTTCTAGCAGAAATTTCTTTGTACTTTCTTATCTTTGCCTTTATGCCCTATATTGTTATATACTAATTTAGCTATTGTATTTTGAAATTCACTACACATCTCCCCCCTTTAGAACAGACGACCATATGTCAGTTCCTACTTCTAAATACACATAGATGAATTTACTATCTATGCCTGGTGACTACTCTGATGTTCGTCGTACGGATGTCTGCTTAAAAAATCAGCGCCCACATTGGTTTTTCCGGGAATGTACTCTATGGTAAACTGGAATGGCTGTAAGAGCAAAGACCAGCGTAATAATCTAGCATTTTCATGCCTTGCTTGAGACAGACATACGAGTGGTTTATGATCTGTTTGAATCTTAAATGATTTACCATAAAGATAAATCTGGAACTTTTTTATACCCCATATAACTGCCAGACATTCTTTTTCACTTGTTGAATATTTTTGTTCTGCTGTGTTCAACTTACGGCTAGCATAAGCTACTGGGGTTAATTCCCCATCAAGTGAATTTGACCGTTGTAATAGAGCTGCACCCAAACCGATATTACTAGCATCCGTTCTCACAATGAATTCTTGACTCAAGTCAGGTAATTTCAAAATAGGCCTGCTTGTGAGCTTTTCTTTCAATTCTTGGTATGCTAATTCACATTGCGCTGTCCAAATAATTCTATCAGGATTTTCTTTGCGCGTTAAATCAGTCAATGGAGCACATATGGAGTTAAAGTTTTTAATATACTTTTGGTAAAAACCACATAATGAGACAAAAGATCGCACATCTTTTTTTGTTTGTGGTCTTGGTGCTTTTTTTCACTTCTCCAGGTTCTTGGGGTCAGGGGTCATGTTTCCCTGATGTACTGTGTCCCCCAAGAATTCTAGCTCTTTACATCCAACACAGCATTTCGTCGGTCTAGCTGCCAAATGGGTCTCTCTCAGTCGATCAAACAACATATTTAGAGAGTTAATGTGTTCCTCAAAGGTTTCTGTTGCTATGAGAATATCATCCATGAAGTTGGTGATGCATGGATTCTTCAGGGGATCCAGTAACTTTCTCATCATCCTCGAAAACACACTCGGTGCATTTTTCAGCCCGAATGGCAACATATTAAATTCATAATGTCCTTCCGAGGTGCTAAAGGCTAAATAAGGTTTGACTTCCGGCTTTACTGGAATCTGATAGTAGCCTTTACTCAGATCCACTTTAGAGAAATATTTAGCTTTATTCAGCCTGGCAAACAGCTGATTTGTATCAGGTAATGGATCCACCTGACCTTCTGTGACAGCATTCAGTTTCCTGTAATCTATACACAGTCTGTGTTCTCCAGAGGGTTTTCTCAACAGAACCACACTGGAGCTGTAGGGAGATTCACTGTGCGAGATAATCCCTTCTCTCAACAGATAATCTACCTCCTCCCTTAAAGCTTTTTCCTTAGCGAATGGAATCGAATAGGCTCTCATACAGATTGGTGTTGGGTCTATGAGTTTCATATCATACTCCAATAAATTTGTATGCCCCGGACGGTCCGTTAACACATCTGTATGATTATTCATTCTCTCCCACAGCTAATTCTCGATCCTTCGCTTTCTTATTGTAATAGGCAGCATGCTTTTTCCTGGCTTGTCTCAAATTTTCATTGGCAAGTTTCCAGCCAGTTTTAAGACGAGTGGTCAGCTCGTTCACATATTGATATGATGAGGTAATATTTTCTTCTGCCTTTTCATCGGTCCAGGACCTTAACAATGCTTCCAAGGGACCTTTTATTGGCCTTCCAAATAACAATGTTGCCTACATGTGTTTCATGGCCCTGGCAATTTTCATGTAACTGGAAGTGTGGTGGTGGTGACTTTTCTTCCTAGAATCATCACTCACAAATCGACCACTACCAATTTGTTTCTTGGGGTTTTCATCCCACTTTAAGTTTCTTGTGAGAGATCTTCTCTCTCTTTTATCTTCCTCCAGTTCACATAAGTCTGACCGAGGGTTTGTCAGCTTATTCTGGGGTAAGACATCTCTTCGTACTCGCTGCATCGTGGCCATTGTAAAACGGTCGAGTGAAGACTGTCTGTGAAAAGGGGGTTGCCATTCCCCTCTGTGCACTTTATTATAATTATTTTTCTTTCCAGGCCTAAGTTTGCCCCGTGGCGTGTCTAGGTCCTGATTCATTTTCCCACGAGTGGGTGTTCCCTCTTTATTTTCTGGCCCCGGTTTTCCATAATGCTTCTCTTGCATTTGGTTATTATTTTTCCACCCTGTGGAATTGTGCTTGTTGCACTGGTCACAGTCCTCGACAAATTTTCTTATGTCATCAACCACTCCTGGCCAGTAATAAGACATAGATGTCCTTTTACAGGTGTGACCCATTCTCAGGTGTCCACCGTCTTGAACATGTGTTTGTCTCATAACTCGTTCCCTATATTTCGAGGGCACTACCAACTGTGCACACTCGTATGATCCTGCCTTAACCGTCCAGTGAAGCAGTCCATCCTCCAAATAGAATTCTCCTTGTCTAGGAGGGGTATGGAGTTTTTGGAGTTTGTCAAAACACGGCTTTAGTGATCTATCTTTAGCCTGTGCCTTTCTCCACTCTTTACGAGACTTAATTTTTGGTGGTTCTTCCTCCTTTTTAGAAGTTGACCTGACATGAAGTGTGGCCATTACTACAGGTCTCCTTCCACAATTTTCAGTGTTATGGTTGTCCATCCTACAATTTTTACAATACTTCTTTCCTTGGTTAAAAGGTTTTCTTTCATCATATTTCCTTTCATTGAATTGTGAGGTTTTATTTTTATAGTTATTGCGTGGCCTATCAAACTGGTGCTTACCTTTATTCTGGTCTCTATGGTCAAACTTATTAAAGTTTTGAGGTGCCTTAAAATTGTCTACCTGTTTCTTTTTATTACCAACTACCTCTTCCTGGGCTGCCTGATACCTCTCAGCGACATTTAGTAACTCACCCAGCCTCTCTGCACCTTGTTCTATGAGAAACTTTTTCAGGTCTGGAGCCATGGACTCTCTTAGCTGCTCAATAAGGATCATCTCCTTAAGATCTTGGGTTTTCCCCAGAGCAGTCCATTTCTCCAAGTAGGTCTCTAACCGTGCAGAGAACTGGTGATAAGTCTCACCCGACAGTAGTTTGGCATTCCTAAATTTTTTTCTATAAAATTCTCTGTTCTTTTCGTATCTTAATAAAAGAGCCTGCTTTAGCATGTCATAATTGTCCTGGTCATCTCTGCTCATTTTGGCAAAAACGTCATAAGCCGTACTCCTGAGTCCCTGAGATAACTTGAGGCTCCACCTCTCTCTCTCTCTAACCCATACGTGGTAGCCAAAAGTTCAAATCTACTTAAGTACCCTTCGATGTCATCTTCTTTCTCAACAAAATGGTCTAAATGAAAACCCATAGCTGAGGTTGAGGCTCCCTGACTAGCATGGCATCTGAGGCAAAGGGGCTGGCACCATTTTCAGGAGCATGGCCTTGTAATTCCAACTCCCTTAGTCGTAACTCATGCTCCCTCTGCAATCTCTTATCTTCTGCTTCCCTCTCTGCAGCCAATCGCTTGTCTTCCCTTTCAGCAGCCTGTCTCCTTTTCTGCAGTCAATCTCTTTTCTTCTGCCTCCCTTTCGGCAGTCAATCTCTTTTCTTCTCTTTCTGCAGCTAATCTCTTTTCTTCGGCTTCTCTTTAAGCCTTTTTATCTTCTAATTGGAGCCTTTTAATCTCTGCCTCCCTATCTGCCTCTAATGCCATAGCCTCCTTGTCAGCCTCAATCTGCAACCTCTTAATTTCTTTGTCAGCCTCAATTTGTAACTGTAATTTTCATTCTTCTGCTAACTTCCTATCTTCCCTTTCAATATACTTGTCACATTCTGAAGTTACATATTGAATCAAAGCCTGACCCTCCATGTTCATTTCCGTAGTAGTCAGCACAGCAGCAGATCGAAACTTTGCCAGATCAGCCATTTGTACTATGCAACCTTTTAAAATTTCTAACTATACAAATCTCTAATTATGGCTAATAATTTCTAATGATAACCAAGAACAACCACAGGCACTGATAGCTCATCCACTATTTAATTTCTCCAAAAGGAATGCTTTTAATTTTATACTATCTGAGATTCCTAATATAATTGATAATATTTTAAGAATTTTAAAATCCCAGAAGGAAACTACCCAATATAGCTGGTGTTATTAAAATTCAATCCCAGGAAGCAAGACCCCAATATATGTGGTGGATTTTGATGTTATGACTAGTTGTTATGTATTATATTTGTATTTAATGAGATTAGCTGTGAAGGACCCTGAATTTACCCAATGTCTAGGGTATAGTGAACAACCAACAAACATTTTTTATTATTCACAACAACACACAGGTTAAAAGGCTACCCATGTTTGAAATTTGTGTAAATATAATTTTTACAATTTTATTATCCTGATACTAATTTATTTTGAATCAGGACTGACAATTTAAAAGTGAAATCAAAATAATCATTTACATCAGTCAAATAGCACATTAGATCTTACTGATACTATAATGACAAAATAATCAATTTACATCAAAAACAAAAAAAAAAGTCAAATAAGCACATTTATTTATGTCTATAAAAATATTATGTCTTTTAGTACCACTAGGTTGTTGTTTAAAATCACTCCCTTTTAGTAATGTTTGTTTCTATTTTGTCACTTGTTATTAAAGTTTTATGAAAGCTTTCAGTTGCCGAACAAGAACTTATCTTGGCCGTAGAATATAGGTAGAACTTTTCCTCTGCTCGCTCAACAATCTGTTCCCTGTTTGATAGGCAATGGCCACTAGCATGGGCTCGCAGTATATAGACAGAGTCCTGAATCAATCAGCTTTCAAGCGTTTGGTACCACATTAACGTCAGTACCCAGGACCTCTGAAATGTGAAGGTATGCATCCTTCTTAATACCTAGCATACACTAATAGTCCACAATTAAGAACATGTACACTACAAACAAACAAAAAGGGTCATAGCCTTATACCAACCTATGCCACCATTATCTTTTGATGTGACAATGTACACCAGTATTCCTCTCCCCTAATAGTTACAACGCCACTGCAATTCCAGCTGTAATCTCTTCCATATAATAGGATAGGTGTTATGCTCCTTTATGACAATCATACATATTCTTGTAGTTTTACACTTCTCTGACAGTCTATCACATGGTGGATCAATCTCTAGGCTTTGCCTCATGGTCGCTATAGACCCATTCAAGTACAGACATATATTATTTTTCACATTCAATTTTTATATAAAATACATGTTAATAAATGTCAATCTTACCACAAATTTTCAATGAAATACACCGTGATGATGACTGACACAGTTTCGATCTGTTTTATTGTCCAGGCTGCCTAGAAATTGTATTTGAAAGCACAGCCTGATCTCATCTATCGCTGGTAGATTTTTTCAAGAAATGGCGTCCCCCCTAACGCTTGTTCTGACAATATCGACTCAGTTGGCCAATCACTCTTAATATTACAGTGTAAACAGTCTTTAAAAAAATATCATTCAAACCTTTCTACGTTACTATGCTATTTATGTTTATTCAAAGGTTAGCCAATAGTGAATTGTTAACTCACTGATCAACCCTATTTTTCGTCTCACTTCAAATTCCACCCAATCGGATTCACTGTACTATCTTAGCCTATCTGTCACCTACTTTTTTTCCCAAAAACTATGCGATCCAATCTAAGCAGATATGACTTGACCTGACAGTATCTCTGATCTCTATGTATTGTTTTATCATTCTTTGATTAGTTAAGGGACTATTTATATAACTAACACCATATTCTTGGTCAGCAAGTCTTTAGGTACACGAATATACAATTTTTAAGGGGCTATGTGGTTTGGTTCAAAATTCTATCTTTTTTTCTATGTTAGTTGTTTATTTTTAACTACCTCTCATTCACTCTTTTTCCATGTACTTTCAAGCTAAATACGAGAGCTTAGGTCATTCATAATAAGAGCTAAACATGTTTACATGACCATAGTGTCCACAATTCTAACTTTTTCATCATATTGGGGAAACCCCTAAGGCAAGGCTTGCCACTGTACTACAGTTGGCTTTTAGTTTAAAATCAATGCGAAACGAATTAGCATTTACATCTATCCTTGTCCCTCCTCGTTCCACACTGCATTTTAGGCAAATATTTCTTAGAACTAGGAAAAGTGGTTCGTTTATGTCAAGGACGAATTTGAAAAATTGGGTACCGTTTTGTTTGGCTATTCGTTAGCAAATAATAATCTGAAGGCGTATGCGACACCAACCGTTCTAGCAGAAATTTCTTTGTACTTTCTTATCTTTGCACTTTATGCCCTATATTGTTATATACTAATTTAGCTATTGTATTTTGAAATTCACTACAATATCTTCGCTGGGCAAAATATATTCTGAATCTGAACTTTCATCATCACTCAATAACTGATCATCCTCATGTTCAATCCAAGAAGAAATAAGTCGTGCTGCTTGTACAGCCGATAACCATTGCTTACAATCGTTTGAAGATGAAGCCATTTTGGTTAGAAAAAAATTTCTTTACGGCCAACAGCCGAACAAAGTGACTAAAAATCTAACGTAATAACGAATATAAATACACCATGATGAAAATGTAAACAGATTAAATATGACACGTGACTTTATAAATGTTGGATTGGATAAAACATTGACAATTTTTCATTAAACTTTGCCGAAAGAGACTTTATGGGGCGAGCCGTTTATTTGGTACCAAATAAGCGCCATTTTACGGGGCGAGCCGGAAACTAAGAGTTAAAGCAACATTCTCAGAAAATTCTGCTATACAAACATCACACTTATAAGGTTTCTCTCCTGTGTGTCCTTTTGTGACGCTTTAAATGACCATTTTGAGAAAATTTTGCTCCACAAACATCACACTTATAAGGTTTCTCTCCTGTGTGTGTCCTCTTGTGACTCTTTAAATCATAACTTTGAGAACATTTTGCTCCACAAACATCACACTTATAAGGTTTCTCTCCTGTGTGTGTCCTTTTGTGTCTCTTTAAATCACCATTCTGAGAAAATTCTGCTCCACAAACATCACATTTATAAGGTTTCTCTTCTGTGTGTGTCCTTTTGTGTCTCTTTAAATGATCATTTTGAGAAAATTCTGCTCCACAAACATCACACTTATAAGGTTTCTCTCCTGTGTGTGTCCTTTTGTGTTTCTTCAAATTATTATTTAGAGAACATTTTGTTCCACAAACATCACACTTATAAGGTTTCTCTCCTGTGTGTGTCCTCTTGTGACTCTTTAAAACATCATTCCGAGAAAATTCTGCTCCACAAACATCACACTTATAAGGTTTCTCTCCTGTGTGTGTCCTTTTGTGACTCTTTAAATGACCATTTTGAGAAAATTTTGCTCCACAAACATCACACTTATAAGGTTTCTCTCCTGTGTGTGTCCTCTTGTGACTCTTTAAATCATAACTTTGAGACAATTTTGCTCCACAAACATCACACTTATAAGTTTTCTCTCCTGTGTGTGTCCTCTTGTGACTCTTTAAAACATCATTCCGAGAAAATTCTGCTCCACAAACATCACACTTATAAGGTTTCTCTCCTGTGTGTGTCCTTTTGTGACTCTTTAAAGCACCATTCTGAGAAAATTTTGCTCCACAAACATCACACTTAAACGGTTTCTCTCCTGTGTGTGTCCTTTTGTGACGCTTTAAATGATTATTTTGAGAAAATTCTGCTCCACAAACATCACACTTATAAGGTTTCTCTCCTGTGTGTGTCCTTTTGTGACTCTTTAAAGCACCATTCTGAGAAAATTTTGCCCCACAAAGCTCACATTTATAAGGTTTCTCTTCTGTGTGTGTCATTTTGTGTCTCTTTAAATGATCATTTTGAGAAAATTCTGCTCCACAAACATCACACTTATAAGGTTTCTCTCCTGTGTGAGTCATTTTGTGACGTTTTAAAGAACAACTATGAGAAAATTCTGCTCCACAAACATCACATTTATAAGGATTTTCTTCTATATGTTGACTTTTGTGCCATTTTGAATAAAGTTTTTGTCCTGTACGTTCATCACATATGTAAGATTCTCCTTCTGTTTTTGTCACCTTGTGATCACTTTTACAAAATTCTGCTCCACTGACATCATATGTGCAATGTGTCTCACTATTATGCTGCATTATGGGTTTCTTTGGATAATCAGTCCTAGAAAACCTACTAAGACCACCACACTTGTTAGGTAGTTCTTCTTTATGCTGCATTACGTGTGCCTTTAGATAACCAAAATGAGCAGCCCCCATACCAATAAGATCATATTTAGAATGCTTCTGTGCTTTTTGTATTCTTTCTTGTTGACATAAACTGGATTTTGTAGCTAATTCTATATTACCAACATTACTTATATAACACTTTTCTCTCATATGTGAAAGTTCATGTTCATTATAGTCACCTTTCTTGCTAACCTGTACTCCACAAACATGACAGCTGAAAAGTTTCTCTTTTGTACTTATTATTATTTCATCTGATTGTACACTGCCACACAATTTAAAACCTTCTCTACTTCCACTGTTGAGAGTACAATCATCATAGACTATTGTTGATTTCCTGCTGCAGTTTTCATTTTGTAAGACTGCAGTATAAATCTCAGGAGTCGGATTCATGTCTACAGTCCTTATCTCAGAGTCTCTGACATTCGGTGAATGTACCTCTTTTAATCTTGATTCAATGTTATTGTCTGTATTTAGTGTTGCAGCTGCCGTACTTACATCAGCTTTCATTTCACTCACAATGTTTTCTGTGAATTCTAGCAACACTTGATTGAATGCGGCTTTTTGCACTGGCTCACCCTTTATGAAACTGTTCATAATTTTCAAATCTGGAATGTCAACACTAGAGTATAGGCGTGATCGCTGGCTACAGGAATGGTCACCTGAAATTCATTGAATAAAACATAATAGTAAAAACTTCAGATATTTATGGCATGCAAAACAAATTTTAATTCTGTATGTTTTGTAGCATCATATTAGGTGTGATTTAAAAGTTATGCAACTATAAGATTATTTAAGAAGTATTTGTTTCTGTCTGATATGTTAATAGTTCATGGTGTATTGCATACTATGAAACTAATAGTATACATTTAATCATTTTAAATGGTGTTGCAAAATTTTTTTTTTTAATGTGGTCGCTAATAGCTTATGTTCATTAATATTTTTATTGTTTGATTACTTCCCATGGATGTAAGAAATGAGTAATAACAATTTATTTCTGAATTACTTCCCTCCAAATAGCCAAATAGTCCAGGAATGATTACAAATATTATATTGTTAATAATTATTTGTTTCGGTCATCTTTAAAACTTTTTTGCAAGAAAAGAACCTCATGACATTACCTGATAGATCTGTGGGGTAACTACTGTGTCAGTAAAATTCAAACTTTGTTTTTGATAAAATGAGTTTTGCTCAATTTCAGCGATGAATGCAATTGTATACCTAGACACTATATAACTGCAACTATTTCTAAAGCTTTTAAGATTTCCACTAATTCTGCTGTAAAGATGGATGTATTACCTGTTACTTTATATCTTTTGTAAATTTTAAATTTTTGTGTTGCTATTTCCATTCCAAAATGTCCATCTTAATCATATGCAATGCTGGGTCCTCAACAAGTTTCACCACAGGGGGAATCCATCTTTGTTTCATAGATTTGGAATAGGCATTTGACAGGGTCTCCTGGAGCAAACTTTGGGACTGTTTGGCAAGGAAGAACATTCCAGCACATTTGATTCATGCTATACAGAGCTTCTACAAGTCTTGCAGAAATGATGTGAGGACAGCAAACTATAAGTCAGAAGAGTTCAGGACCACCACTGGTGTAAGACAAGGTGATATCCTGTTACCTTGTCTTTTCATACTCCTCATGGACAATATTATCAAGTCATGCAAGGAAAGAACAAGAAAGTATTCAGTGGGGTACTTTAAGATGAGACAGGTATGTACTTCAGAGCTGGCATTTGCTGATGATGTTGCCCTGATTGCTAAACCGAGGCACATCTTCAATCCACCCTGCAAGTCTGGAAGGAAGAGCTGGAGGAGAGAGGGATGGTCATAAGTAGCTTTAAAATGAAATCCTTGGTGATATCACGAGAAGAAAGAAGACATCAGATTAAGCTGGGAGAACAGGTCCTGGAGCAGGTCAACCACTTTAAATATCTCGGAGCTATTATAGACCGAAAGGGAGGCATCAAAAAAGAGTTGGCCACTCGAAAAGCAGCAGCCGGGAGACTTTTTCATGCCATAAATCGAGGATTTCTCAGCAAGAGAGAGGTTTGTAAGAAAACAAAGACGGCTGTATACCGATCACCTATGTCCCAGTCTTGACATATGGATGCGAGTCATGGGCAATGATTACAACCCATAAAAGCCAGATCCAAACCTCAGAAATGAGGTATCTGAGGAAGGTGGTTGAAGTAACAAGAAGAGACATGGTCCGCAACCAGATGATACGTCAAGGTCTAAAATCCCACCCCCTGCAGACCCAAGTAGAGCAGTCCCAACTAAGATGGTTTGGCCATGTCTGCAGAATGGGAGAAGATTGGCTACCATGACAAGCATGGGAAACAAAGAGCCAGGGATCCAGACCCCCAGGATGACCCAGAGTCCGCTGGAAGGACAACATTAGACAATCTTTGAAGGACTGAGTACTAGAATGGAACCAGGCCAGGAGGAAGACAGCCGATAGGATAGTCTGGCGCTCTCTCTTCCAAACCTTTACCCCTCATGGTAGAAAGGGAACGACTAAGTAAGTAAGTGTTGCTATTTCCGTTCCAAAATGTCCATCTTAATCATATGCAATGCTGGGTCCTCAACAAGTTTCACCCCAGGGGGAATACCTGAAAGTGTGTGGAGGATTTAAGGAGTCAATGAGGAAGTAATTTGCCTCACAGACAGAGGTTCACTTCCACATTTGTACATATATTATAGCATTGTGCATAACTGGTGGTCATATAAGAATGACACCAGGTATGCCTCCATGTAGGTGGGTGTTCAGATAAAAGGGCATGAACCTGTAATTTCACTATATAGCGTGCATGGGCATAAATTACTGTGAGGATTTACTGTGATTTTATTTTCAACTGGCCCTATGCTTCTTTATGTAATTTAATTGCGTTTATTTGTGATGAGTTACTGTGGGTTTTAATTTCACTTGCACCCCAGTTCTCTTCTCTCTTTGGTAATTGTGTTCTTGTTATTTTATTAGGCATGAGTTCATATTATTAGGCTGGGTAAATTTTCAGACATTAGGAACACCTACCCGGTTAATTGTGGGGATAGGAGAAACACAACCCAGGTTCAGCGCGAGAACCAATAAAATATATTTTGGTACGAGAACGGTCAGAAACATTATCTTAGGTGATGCAATAAGTAGTGCGGGAGGAAAATATACACTGAGTCATTAGGTGTTCACGATATCATTGGCGGAGGTCAGAGTTTATTTAAATGCAGCAACTTCATTGGTTTAAGGTCAGCCCAGAGAGACGCCACGTGATGACTCATAGCGTCATATCATCATCATATTTTACTGTATATGTAGCATGGAAATCTATTAGCGTTCTCTGGTCTAAAATTTTTTATGCCATGAAAACGCCTATCATCTGCTCAGCGAGTCAGTGGTTGCTACGCGAGAGATATTCAGGGTCTTGTCTATATACAAACTCTAAAACTTAAATCCACTTCGTGACAATTACTACTGAGACATTATCAAGGAAGATTGTGTTCAAATGTACATGTATCTACAGTATGCATTATAGAAAGATAAACTAGCAAGCCATTATACTTATATTTCCACAATTTCTTTTGTACAACGTGCATGAGTAAATATTATTACTACACAGTAACACTGTATTCACGTTGTAGATATATCTAAAGTAGACATGTCATAGAACATTGACATAACTGAATTTTATGTGCAGCATTCTTCAAATATTAATTATTGAAAAATGAGTCGAGAAATAAATACTTATGGCTACTTTCTACTACTTATACTAATAGTTATACATGAGCATGAATTAAAAATTGAGAAATAAAGCTAGTAATGTTATGTTAAAATCGTTGTTTGGTAAAGCAGATTTGGTAATATAATTTTTTAAAACAAGATAATGACATATATTTTTGGTGATCATATAACATACAAAGTAATGACAATTCTAATCTAAACAATGGTATATACATGAACACACTACATGTAATGTCATTATCAGCCCTAGTCCTAACATTTCGGTCACATACTCTACCATTTATGCACTGTTGTTATCTAACGGGGATATGCACATTAAAGATGGGGAAATTCACAACAAACAAGTTTCTATTTACAATTTCAGATGCACAATTATGTTTCAAATACCACCTGCCCATCATTCAATCATGGAAATTGTTGAATGTGTAAATGCTACCTGGGCATGATTATTTCAATGCCATCCTGAGTTCTGACCTAATTTGTTCAGTGTTATTTAATACATCCTGTCTGGGAAATACAAACAGATTCTGTATTCTGTACCTACTTTTGTTTTCTTCTTCACTCAACAATGATAGCATTATTTTTTTGCTTATTCAAGCGTAGAAATGAATAATTTGTTAACCTAATTAAACCATGTTGCTTATAATCATTATGAAATTGATTGTGACTTACTGCTTGCAATAAACAAGAGTTTAATACTGGTATTCAATGTCATTTTTTTCCCAAACACGTGCACGGCGTACATGCAATAAACAACAGACAGAGTACAGGATCTTTTAGTCGAATCTCATCAGCAACCAAGAACTACTTATTCAGAGTAGTCAAGGGAACTTGCACACCATCATAGCTGGCAGACGCTGGAGTTGGGTTGGCCACGTCCTCAGAAGAGACCCTGATACCATTACAAGAACAGCTATGCTATGGATCACTGAAGGAAAGCAAAAGAGAGGCCAACCAAAAACAACTTGGAGGAGAACTGTGGAAGCCGAGATGCAAAGAATGAACCAGAAATGGGGCACTGTACGAAGGATTGCTACTAACCGAACAAAGTGGAATCAATTTGTTGCTGCCCTACAAGACACCACCAGGCATGATGGCCACTGACTGCTTTGACAATCGGCGGATATGGATCAAAGAAGAAGAAGAGTAAAGGAGAGACTAAAATTACTCATATCTGATGACTAAACAATACTCTATCTATCTATTCAAGTATGACAATCTCAATCACGATCTACTGTCACATAAAAGAATTAAATAAAAAAAACTTTATGAATACAAACATCTGGTGACTAAACAATGTTTTCTCTCATCAAGTATGACAAAGCCTTTCTGTTCTTGTTACGCCTTACTTACTTACTTAGTCGTTCCCCTTCTACCGTGAGGTGTAGAGGTTTGGAAGAGAGAGCGTCAGACTATCCTCCTGGCCTGGTTCCATTCTAGTCCTCGGTCCTTCAAAGATTGTCTAATGTTGTACTCCCAACGGACTCTGGGTCATCCTCGGGGTCTGGATCCTTGGCTCTTTGTTTCCCATGCTTGTCGTGGTATCCGATCTTCTCCCATTCTGCAGACATGGCCAAACCATCTTAATTGGGACTGTTCTACTTGGGTCTGCAGAGGGTAGGATTTAAGGCCTTGACGTATCGTCTGGTTGCGTACCATGTCTCTTCTTGTTACTTCAACCACCTTCCTCAGATACCTCATTTCTGAGGTTTGGATCTGGCTTTTATGGGTTGTAGTCATTGCCCATGACTTGCATCCGTATGTCAAGACTGGGACATAGGTGGAGCGGTATACAGCCATCTTCGTTTTCTTACCAACCTCTCTCTTGCTGAGGAATCCTCGATTTATGGCCTGAAAAAGTCTCCCAGCTGCTGCTTTTCGAATGGCCAACTCTTCTTTGATGCCTCCCTTTCGGTCTATAATAGCTCCGAGGTATTTAAAGTGGTCGACCTGCTCCAGGACCTGTTCTCCCAGCTTAATCTGATGTTTTCTTTCTTCTCGTGATATCACCATGGATTTTGTTTTAGAGCTGCTTATGACCATCCCTCTCTTCTCCAGCTCTTCCTTCCAGACTTGCAGGTTGGATTGGAGATGTGCCTCGGTTTAGCAATCAGGGCAACATCATCAGCAAATACCAGCTCAGAAATATAGACCTGTCTCATCTTCCAGTACCCCACTGAATACTTTCTTGTTCTCTCCTTACATGCCTTGATGACATCGTCCATAAGGAGTATGAAGAGGTAAGGTGATAGGATATCACCTTGTCTTACACCAGTGGTGGTCCTGAACTCTTCCAACTTATGGTTTGCTGTCCTCACATAATTTCTGCAAGACTTGTAGAAGCTCTGTATAGCATGAATCAGAGGTGCTGGAATATTCTTCCTTGCCAAACAGTCCCAAAGTTTGCTCCAGGGGACCCTGTCAAACGCCTTTTCCAGATCTATGAAACAAAGATGCATCTCACTCTTATACTCAAGGGCCTTTTCACTCAGCTGTCTGAGTGTGAAGATTAGGTCTTGAGTACTTCGGTTTGCTTGGAATCTGCACTGGACCTCATCCAATTGTGGCTCAGCTAGGCGTCGGAGTCTCTGCTCTAGGATTCTAGAGTAGATTTTACCAGGGACACTGAGAAGGGATATGCCTCTATGGTTTCCACACTGTCGATTGTCACCCTTTTTGAAAATTGGTGTTATGATGGCAATCTCCAAATCCTTTGGTATGGTCTTGTTGTACCACGCTGCCTGTAAAACCCTTAAGAGTAATAGGTCGCCTGATGCTCCCATGAACTTAACCATTTCTGGTGTTATACCATCATGCCCTGCTGCTTTGCCCATCTTGATTTTCTCCAGTGCTGCCTTCAGTTCTTCCATCTTTATGTCATCTTCCCCATCATTGGTTTTCTCTTCTGTGCTAGTGTTTATCATTTCAGATGCTTCACCATGCTCACCATCCAGGAGTTCTGAGAAATATTCTTTTCATCTTCCAATTACTTCCTTCAGGGCAGTAAGCAATTTTCCTTGCTTCTCCTTTATAAATTTGAGAGGGCATTATTTTTCCTTCCTCATGTTCTTTAGGGTCTTATAGAACAATTTCTGGTTTTCTTGTGCATCTTTTTCTAGCTTTTCTCCAAATTCTTCCCAGGACTTCTGTTTTGCTGCTAGCACTTTGTTCTTTGCTTCTGTTCTGAGTGTCACATATTCTCTATATTTTTCCATTTGTCCTGTTGTGTTTTTAGCTCCTAAGTATTGTTTCCATGCCATTTTCTTCTCTCTTATTTTCTCTTTGACTTCCTCTGTCCACCAAGGTGTCCTCTTTCTCTTGTTCCCAAGTCGGACTTCACCGCATGCTACTGCAGCAGCTGTCTTTATGATATCCTTGAATTTAATCCAGAGGGTTTCCAAGTCATCAGGTCGTTCTTCTGTGTTGCTCACCGCTGCAGCAATAAGCCCCTGATATCTGGTCTTAATTTCTGGCTCTCTCAGCTTGTAGGTCCTAATGCTCATTTCTCCTGCTCGTTTACTTGGTTTCTTGCGTGATGTTGGGCAGTTCCTAGGCTGAGCAACTCTTTCAGTTGTTCTTTTGATTGTTAGCAGGTAGTGATCACTTCCAATCTCTGGCCCCCTCCAGACTCTAGCATCTCGGACATATTTGAATGAGCTTCTCCGAACAATGGCATAGTCGATCACTGACTTCTCATTCTTTGTTGGTTCACATCTAGTGTATGCATGTATGAGCTTATGGGGGAACTTTGTGTTTGTAATGATCAGATTCTGCTCACTGCAGAATCTAAGGAGTCGCTTTCCATTGTCATTGAGAGTATCTTCTCCATATCTTCCGATAACTCCACCCCATCTAGCATGGTCATTTCCATCTCTGGCATTAAAATCTCCGAGCATGATAACTTCATCTAGGCAGTCATCCACTGTCCTTTGAAGCAGCTTGAAGAATTCTTCCTTGACCTCTGCTCTCTCATCCTCATTTGGCCCATACACTATGACCAGGTTGACTATGGTTTCTCCTTCTTTTAGTTTAACAACCATAATGCGCTCCGAGACAAAGTTCCATCCCTTGATACTATCTTTTTGATTTTAGGCCACAATGCAACCCACGCCCCCTTTAGCTCTTTCAGACATGGGTACACCACTGTAGAGCAGCGTGTTGCCATCGAGATCCATGACTCCTTGTCCTTTTTTCTTTGTTTCCATTATAGCCAAGATTTCTAGTTTTGCTTTCCTCATCTATTCCACCAGCTCCTCTTCCTTCCCATTTATACTTCTTGTGTTCTACGTTCCATAAGTCGTAGTCCGTAGTCCGTTCCAGTTCGTCGCCTTTAGAATCAGTCCAGTTTTCTCTCTTGTGTTGCTAGTAATCGTGGTTTAAAGCAAACAGGTGATTGGCTTGTTGTGCCTTTGCATGGTGGAGGGGCTGCCTCCTTACGGCCTCCATGCAGGCCGCCCTCCTCCTTTTTCATCCGGGCTTGGGACCGGCATTGGCGGACTTGTTATGCCAAGCTCATAAAATTGACTTTTCTAATTTAACGATTCATGCTGCACAGATCATATTAAGGGGAGATAATGTTTAGTTACTCCTTAACAAGTTTTCAGAAAATAAATAAATAAATCACCTCTATCACAAATTAAAGGATAATTTGACGCTGTTTAACTATTATAAAACAATGAAAATCTACACATGGATGGTACTTTGCATGGAATCTGTAAAATTCTTTTAGCCCAATGAATAAAGATTAATTCACATACAGTAGTCTAAACTTCCCTCTTTTCTATTACAAAATCAGTGGATATTTCCGCCACAGCAAAAGTAGTTGACCTGGCTTGAATAGAACAGATAGTTGCTGGGCAGCTAACATAAATGGGATGTAATTGATATGGTGGCTACTTCGCAGTAGAAGTGATTATAATTAGTTTTCATGCTCTTAAACCATGGTAAAGAAAGTGTATTTCCCTGACATTCTTTCAAGGGAAGAGTGTTCAGGATTTCATTTCATTGGTCCCATACATCTGTCAGCTGAAAATGAGATTTGTTGTATTTAACCCTAGAGCTCACTAGGCCCAGACACTGCAATCAAAAACTTTGGTCACAAGAGAATTCATTTAATAGACTTAGCAGCGGTAGTTGCAAAGGCTTACCTTTGCCAAAATCTTGTTTTGTTAGCAACAAAGTACAACCAAGTGGTTCTTTGAGGTAGTCTACATGAAGAGCTTCCATTTTCATCAATGACAAGAAACTTAGATCAGGGAAAGAAAGCTTTGGAACCCTGAGATAGTTCTAATCACACCACACAACCTTTTCCCACACCTGGATAAATCAGGAGTGACTGTGATTGCAGTCTGAAATCTAGCTACTGTAGGTAAAACCACCATGAACTAACAACTTCATAAAAGTCCTAATGATAAAAAATCAATAACGATGTAGAACCACTGAACTTAAATCAATTACTTAAAAGTCCTAACGATGAACTTTCAGTAACTGTGTAGACAAGATTGAACTGTACACAAATGACATTTTGTTTTCATCAGTAAAGGTTCATTGTAATGTTTTTCTGAAATCAAGATTAGTGTTATTGACTTTTCTTTGATGTTACTGTGATGTCTAATACATGTTTGTATTTAATCAACAGGGGTTCTTTCCAATAATTAAGTACTGTAAGAAAGAGTGGCCTGGATACCTATTAGCTCTTACACTATTCAGAGGATTCTCAACCTGCTAAGAGACAGTTAATTTCCAGTATCCCTAAAAATATGCCTGTGATTCTCACTCAGTTTTTTTCTTCCTGTAAAACTTATATTTAACATTTTCTGCAGTTTTTACTTGAGCCAACCTTCAGTGAGATCATCTTGTGCAGTTTTGGTACTTATTCCTATGTTCACTTATTCTTTCAGTCCATCTTCCATTTTAACCAGCCACTATGGGTACAAATCTATGCAGTTTCAGGGGTTCTATAAGAAGGCAAAAGATGAGGACAACTGCTTCAAAAATGGCACAGCTTCAGATGTGACTAAGGGCTTGCAATCTCATCATGTAAAACAGCCCACTTGAGAATTCATCACCACAAATGTTGTCATTGTCCCATGCTGAAGCATAGAAGGTACAATCCTTCATTCATGAGGAAATAAATGTATAATAATAATAATAATAAATTCTTTAAGCGCCAAACACGGCGCATAAGGCAGAAACCAGTGCTCTCCAGGTTGTTCGTTGTGACGCCACTCCTCTTAGCTCTTGCACATTATTTAGGCCCAACGTTCTTCCTTCTCTTATTATTGTTCTTCTGAGTGTTTCTTTTGGTCTTGCTTACCCTCAGGAACCCAAGTGAGCCCTGTAGTGGTATTCTGTTGTTTTGCATTCGTAGGACATGACCGATATATGACCATCGTCTTTTCCTTATATAGTCGGAGACATATTTCTGCCTAGAGTCTTCTCTTATTTGTCGATTAGTATGTAATAAATGTATGAAACACTCTTTTACTGATAGTTGTAAAACAGGTTCTGCACTTAGCTACCCCTTTCCACAGACCATGTCTCTAGACAACAACTAGGCTGGTAGCATGTGTCTTATTGAATGTGCTACTATTCCCACTTTAAACTACAGGTCATGCTAGATTACAGACTAGTGTATCAAAGATGTCAGTATCAATATTTTGTATGTAGTAGTTTAAGCTATAAGATCTCTTAATGCCTGATTTCACAATGACTACTTTTTAAACTGTCCTCCAATAAATTAGCTATAGAAGAAAACAGTGTTACAGAAAGATCCAGAAGATTCATGGGGTGGCAAACATCTTGAAGTAACACAATAAAAACCGCACACAAGCCTACATAACATGCACCAGCATTCAGCTTCAACTGCTTAAAAAAGAAGCTTATTTACATGTGTACCTTCATTTCTCCATATATCTGACTGTTTTACTTTATGCTCTCCTAATCTCTTCCTGCTAATGCCTGCAACTGTCTGGGAATTAATGTCTGAATCTTTAGAGAAGCCATTCCAATAACACTCCTGGATGACATGCAATACAAAATTATAGGTTATGTAAAGGTTTTTTTTACAATCACTACCAATCAATACTGTTATCACAAGGTTCAATTTTGAGACTGACAACAAACTGAAGTGTTTGAAGTATGTTTGTATACACAACAAAGACTTCAGTAAAAACCTGGAAATAAATTCTCAGTGTCCACAAAGTTGATGTATAAATGTGCCTGACATTGATGATTCTGAGTCTTGCTACCTGATCTGCATATGATTTTGCTGTTCAAAATGTGTTTGTTCTTCCATGAGTTTGTTTATTTAAAGCTTCTTTTACATGGTCTAGCATCACTGAGGTCAGAATTTTGTTTAGCCATTGCCAAGGTTCGTCTTCACAGTTGATGTAAATAATAGAATTGAATTTCTTAAGTAATTGAAATGTAACAAGCTGGCAAGGAAGAAAAACACAGAAAAAAACAACATTGCAAAAATGGTGCTATGTTTAGGACATAAGAGAGGTAGAGGGAAAAAAACAGAGAAGGGAAATGGAGACAGACATGAACTCATTTCCTTTTCTAATTCAATTATAGCTAAATATAGCTTGACATTTTTTAGGCCCTTGATTTCTTTGTCTTCTTCTTGCGAGCACATCTTTGATCTTTACACTATCAGACGAGTTCTGATGATGAATTCACCATTGCTTGGAGTTCCTCTTTAGCTCCATACAGCTTTGAGTTTAGTGTTGAGTCATTGGGCCTGTATATCTTTCTTAACTGATCATACAGAGGACAATCCTGTAGAACATGCTCAGCAGTTTGTTCATTTAATCCATATGTGCACAGTGGTGAAGCAGACAATCGTAGCTTGTACATGTGTTTATTCAGTTTGTTATGCCCTGTCCTGAGGTGAAAAATGGTGATCTGTCCCTGCCGGTCAAGAGTGTGGTAGTCGTCAATGGGTTGATTCTGTTCTCTTCTGATAGCCTGAATAGCTCTATTTTTCTCAAAGTATGTGATTTCATTATCTTCTTGTTCACATTCTCCTCCATTTTTGGCAAGTTTATCTGTTTTTTCATTTCCACGTACACCACAATGGGATGGTACGCACTGAAGTATGGTTCACTTTTTGGCAGCTACCTTGCTTAGTACATTTCTCAGATGCAGGATTTTACCACCCTTGAGAACTTGCAGTACAGACAGTGCATCTGTGCGGATGACTACCTGGTGGCAGTCTTCTTCTTCTTTCACCCTGAAAAGGACGGTGGTTGCATTGTGTCTGTTTACGCCTAAGCTGTGATATCTGCACCTTTCGGTCGACACATCCGACTTCAGCACGGCATTTTTTTAGGGACCAGGTTTGCCTTCCCATTGCGATCCGCACTCGCTCAGCCAGACTGCACTGCTGCAGACTGTTTCCAGGACCACCACGTGGAGGTGGAGTGCGGTCTTGACCAGCTCTGGTTCGCTGGTCCTGATGCAAGCAGTACAGCTATGGGTCGCTGACTGCATTCACTATTGCTGCATCTTGGGGTCCCGGTGGCAGTCTGAGTTGGTGTTATAAATCATTTTTGCAGCCTGCTCTAGAGCTTGAACCTCAGCTGAATAGTTGGTACAGAATTTATGATGGGAATATGCCTAGTCTCGTAGTGGTTGTCAGGACATGAGATGAAGATATCGGGGCCTCCATTCTTAATGGCATTTGTTGCTGATACATGTAGGCATGTATACTGTTCAGAAAAAGAAACGCACAGCTATCTGAGGGTGCATTTTTAAGAGTTTGCAAGTAAAATTTGGTGCTAGGGTATATAAAAACCAGCCTCAAATGTTCTTTACAGTGTCAAATGCATGAGTTGACCTGAATTACGTTCGTTTTTGTAATTGTTACAACGCAGTGGTCAATAGTGTTTATGACACAATTTTTTACCACAGCTCGTGTTGCGCGCACGTGAAAGCAACAAAATTTGGGGTGAACACTATTTACTGACTACGCAACTGAAACCCTATAAAAGGATAATGCTACACACACAAAAATCAGTTCATTTTCAAGCAGACATTTATGGCGTCTCTATCGATAAATTTCAGGAACATTGCTATTGGCCAACTGCATGCTGGCGAAAGTCAAAATCAGGTTGCCAGGCATCTAAACGTGCATCAGAGTACCATCAGTCGACTTTGGCACCGGTTCCAAGCCACTGGCTCTGTTGAAGACCGGCATTGCAGTGGACGACCAAGAGTGACAACAGCAGCGGAGGATCACTTTATTCAGCTTTGTCACCTCAGAGACAGGTTTACAACAGCTTCCTCAACTGCCCAGTCATTGCCTGCAGGACATCATGTGTCTGATCAAACTGTCCGGAATAGATTGCATGATGCTGGACTTTGGGCACAATGACCTCACCGAGGACCTGTCCTTATGCGCCGCCATTGCCAAAATCGAATTCTTTGGGCCAACCAGCATCGTCCCTGGGCAGCTGACAATCAATGGAGATGTGTCTGGTTTAGTGACAAATCTTTCTTTTTGTTGCAGTGTCATGATAGATGGCGTAGGGTCTACTGTAGGAGAAATGAATGTTTTGCCCAAAATTGCATTGATGAAGCGCCGCTGCACGGTGGTGGAGGTGCAATGCTGTGGGGAATGATCAGTTACAACGGAAGGAGTCAATTGGTGCACATTGAAGGAGGCTTGAATGTGCAACGATACATCAATGAAATTCTTCGACCCCATGTCCTTCCACTTTTGGCTGCCCAAAGGTCTGTGTTTCAACAGGACAACGCCAGACCCCATTGTGCACGGTTGACCATGCAGTTCCTGACTGCCAACAACATTCTCACCCTTCCCTGGCCATCGCTGTCTCCAGATATGAGTCCGATTGAGCACCTGTAGGATGAGCTGCATAGACGTGTTTGTCGCCGAGATGTTGCTCCAGCCAATCATTGTGATCTGTTCCAGGCACTCCAGGAAGAGTGGGCAGCCATCCCACAGGCCCACATCAGACGTCTGATCGCATCCATGCCCATGAGATGCCAGTTGCTGATTGATGCAAGAGGAGGCCACACACCATACTAATGGGAAAGCCCGTACACCAAAAACTCTCATGACCCAGATGCAAAATAACTGTCAATTGATTGGTTGAACCCTAAGGTATTCTTGTGTGCAATTTGAACAATTATCTCATTAAATTAAAAAAGTTATTGAATGTCAAAATTATGGCTATGTGTGTGCCTTCAGTAGCTATGCATTTCTTTTTTTTGAACAGTATATCTATGATTGTTCAGGATAGCTTTCTTGGATCATACCCAATGCTGCAGTTAATTTTTGCAGATCATTATACATATATAAAAAAAATGCCATACTGAAGTCGGATGTGTCGGCTGAAAGGCGCAAATATCCAGCTTTGTTATAAATGGACACAAAACAACCAGCGTCCTTTTCAGGGCCAATAAAGAAGAAGAAGATATCCAATTGTGAGACCACTGATTGATGTATTAATTTGGAGGGTACTGCTGGCCTGTTCCAGTGGTGCAGGGTATAGGGTGGGCTTCAGTGGTTTTGTCTTTATGGATAGGTCTTCTTGATGCTGTCTTTTAAGTCTTTTTCCCTGATGGACAAAGCTGCTACATTTTAGACATCCCAATGCCAGATCATCTAGTCTTGCCTTCATTGGCTTCGTTGGCATACTGTTGGACTGTTCCATCTGGATCATGCTTTTTGTATCTCTTCTATAGGACAATGTCTGTAATCTAGCAGCTTTCTGCATCTCTGATATCGGCAAAGTTTTCAAGGCTCGTTAGCTGATTTGATTATAAGCATTGTCTTTTAATGGGTTTTCACTTATCAAAAGGTGCCTTGTGTTGTAAGCAGTGCATGATAATTGAAAAAATCGGGTTTCTCTGACAGAGGGTTCCTTCAAATTATTGTTGCGCAGGCTTTATAAAAGAAGTAAAAAGCATTGTAAAGGATGTCAGAGCGAAAAGTGTGATGTCGGAGGGAGACTCAAAGTTGGCCAAGTCGATAGAAGGACTAGATGTCTATTTTATGTGTACTTTATTAATAACGTTCAAGACTGTGAAAACCCAAAGCAGGCTGGGCCTCTCATTTATCAGTGGGATAATTAGTCAAATTTCAGGCTGTAACAATGTAACTGCTGTTTATGAAACCAGGCACAATAATGGAAATATGTGCAGTACAAGTAACTAGGGTCATGAAAGAAGGTACTGGATATGTGATGTCAGAAGTAATGCCTGAAATGCTCTGAAAATATTTTCTGTTGGATTTATTATGTCAAATTAAACCTTGGATTGTCCTGGCTTGATTTATTCCCTCAATCTATATTGTGTGAATCTGTATGTCAGCCTGTCTTAACAGAATCATAAAATATAAGCTGTCAGGGTTACACAACACTTTGCATATTGTTAGAAACCTTGTGTTTCCTGTTATCATTTGGTGTGTTCTTGCATACTACATATTTTCCACCTCTTTAACTTTTGTCTTTGCCTTGTCACTACTTCCACTTTTTTCATTACTAACTTTCCCACAGGCTTCCAACACAAAAGCTGTCTCATGAGATCTGCACTGGGCATAGCCACATCACATTCATTATAGAATGTACACATGATTTTCTGTATTACCCACTGGTGGTGTGTATAGTTGTATGAAATTAGTACCAATCAGCCATTTAAGTTAACTAATATGATATTTAACTGATCCTTCTTTCTTGTTTATTTATTGTCAGAATAAAATTAACCTGCTTTAGTATATCACATTTCATATAATCCTAATACATTTACATTCTATTTTTTTCCCTCATTAAATTTTCCATTCTGCAACAGCATCCTGACATTTAAAGTTAAAATGGTATATGGTAAGAATCTCCATTAACCCTTGACTGACAAGTCTAACCCGAATAGCAGTGAGGAGGGGAGAGGGTAAAGCACCTCAATCTTGCCTCTTGCCAAGTCACAATGTTTTAAAGATGTTTTATATAGGCAGTTGCCTCAATGCCCCCTAATTTTGTAGGATTTGGTGAAACTTCCTAACCTTCAATATGTGATCAGTAAAATAAAAATAAAAAACACCTACAACTCAATTCCTGCTTTTCACCTACATTTACATTTGAGTCAATTGTTTTGATATTCTTTAGTGCTTGTAAACACTGAGTCTCTTACAAGCCATGAACTTTAGTTAACTGTATATAATTATGCTAGAATTTTAGATTAACAAATACCTAGTGTAGATCACCATAAATTCTGAAAAAGATCACTTAAAACTGTCCAAAATCAACTCTTTATGGGTGCAGCATATTGCAATATAGATCTTTCTTCTCTGAGCATTAACAGTATAACATACATCCTTAAAAGCCACAATATTATTAAAGCTTCCAAACAATGTGTACATACCTTAACATCTGTTTCCTGCTTTATTTCCACAAACATACTTTTGACATTAGCACCCACATTTCTTCCAGCCTGAAAGCAATGTTGTTTTCAAATCTCATTTATATGATAATGAATTTCTGGAATAATTTTGACTAAACAAGTCCATTTTTAAAAAGAACGCAGTGGATCACTGGTGCTGATATGGATGATTGTATAATTATAAATAGTTGGTCAGTGACATAATGTGCCAAATATCATACTAAATACACTTTTGACTCAAATAATTTGAAGATCAATATTTTATTATTTTTTTTTAACCCTGATTATTTCTTATACAGGTGTGAAACCCATAATCCAAACATCCACAAACCAAGATAGACCGAAAACTGAAAAGTTTTTTGGCTGACTTTTGGGCATATTGCAATATAAATGTTTGAGCATTAACAGTGTACCATACATCCTTAAAAGCCACAATATTATTAAAGCTTCCAAACAATGTTACATAGAGTGTACATACCTTAACATCTGTTTCCTGCTTTATTTCTGCAAACAGACATGTGACACTATCTTCCACATTTCTTCCAGCCTGAAAGCAATGTTGTTTTAAAATCTCATTTATACGATAATGAATTTCTGCAATAATTTTGACTAAACAAGTCCATTTTTAAAAAAGATTACAGTGGATCACTGGTGCTGATATGGATGATTGTATAATTATAAATAGTTGGTCAGTGACATACTGTTCCAAAGATCATACTGAATACACTTTTGACTCAAATAATTTGAAGATCAATTTTTTTTTTTTTTTTAAACCCTGATTATTTCTTATACAGGTGTGAAACCCATAATCTGAAAATCCGCAAACCAAGATAGACCAAAAACTGAAAAGTTTTTTGACTGACTTTTGGGCATAGGTAAAGGTAAAGGAACCCGCTACACACCCATGAGGCATATTGGGAATATGGTGTTAGGACCATATTATCTTGACCGTCGGCACACGAGGGGTGATGTGGTTGGCATCACGCCGGCCGCCTTAACCTTCCCAGAGTTGCTCTGGAACCTATTTGGGGCTGGGTCAACCCAGGAGCCGTTTATGACCTAAAAAATTACTGCGTCATCTGGGAATCGAACCATAGACCACTGTGCTAGGAAGCCAGTGCACTAACCACTACGCTACCATGGCTCTCAACTTTTGGGCATATTGCAATATAAATGTTTGAGCATTAACAGTATAACATACATCCTTAAAAGCCACAATATTATTAAAGCTTTCAAACAATGTTACAAAGAGTGTACATACCTTAACATCTGTTTCCTGCTTTATTTCTGCAAACAGACTTGTGACACTAGCTTCCACACTTCTTCCAGTCTGAAAGCAATGTTGTTGTCAAATTGCATTTATATGTTAATGTATTTCTGCAATAATTTTGACTAAACAGGTCCATTTTTAAAAAGATCACAGTGGATCACTAGTGCTGATATGGATGATTGTACAATTATAAATAGTTGGTCAATGACATACTGTTCCAAAGATCATACTAAATACACTTTTGACTCAAATAATTTGAAGATCAATTTTTATATATATTTTTTTTACCCTGATTATTTCTTATACAGGTGTGTAACCCATACTCTGAACATCCGCAAACAAAGATAGACCAAAAACTGAAACGTTTTTTGGCTGACTTTTAGGCATATATAAGTTTCCACACAAAAAAAAATATATATATATATATATACCCTTCAAAAGAAGTTAAGGACCAGTAGGTGAAAATGACCCAGAAATAAGAAAAATTATAAAAATTATTTTTCATAAGCAATTAATCTGACATTGATTTTTCTCGAACAACAAACATTCAACACGTGCTGCGTGGGCCCCCAGCATACTGTGTGGGTAGTGTTTAGCTCAGCATGCACGCTGAAAAAATGCTGCTGAGACACCAAAATGTGGGTGTTTTTAATGATGTCTGAGCATGAAAAAAATAACTGCTATTCCAAAAATGCGTGATGCATGTGGGAGACTATAGTGTTGGTCTTGAGCTGTACTCACAAAATTGTCTTTATAAGCAACACAAGTGCTGCATAACCATTGCACAACAATATGCCTCAACGATGAAAGCTGAGTGTTGTGGATAAAGGAAGAGCCATTGCGTGGTTGCAGGAAGGTCTTACTGTCCGAAATGTCGCTCAGAGGCTTGCATGAAAATAGTGTTGATTGTCACTGATAAGCTTGTCATGTTATATTTTGTTGTGCTATGTTTTTATTGTTCATTTTCATTTCACTTTGCACCCTTAATAAAAATGGTCCTTAACTTTTTTTTGAAGGGTATATATTATTATTTGTAACTGGTGTCTACAGGGAACCAAACACACACACAATGTTCAGTTTATTACATTTCATCCTCTTGAAGCGTAAGTGGAGTATAAGCTGTTGCATGTGTTATAATGTGATATAAATTTTCAAAAACAACTATTTAGTTATGTCTAGGCACCACATTCTGCCATGTGTGAATATTTCTGAGCTTATTTTGTCATTTTGAGTGTGGATATTTGTGAGCTAATTTCATGACTTAAACTTTGTGAGTTTAATTTCATTGTAAAAATGTCAAACAGAGCTGCAGATACTCCTGTGGGTAACAGTAGGAATAAGAAAAGAAAGCATTTGTCATTATTAATAGTGCAGAAGGTAGAGTTATTGCAGAAGCTTTATCATGGTGTCCCTAAGCGTTGTCTTGCTGAAGAATATGCAGTAGGAACTACCATAGCATATGACACAAGGAAATGCAGACAAGCTGCTGAAGTTTTACATAGACAGTGATGACCAAATAATAATGTCAGATCAGAAAACTTTGCACAGAGGAAAAAATGGAGAAGTTTTGGCAGTTTATGGAATTAAAGAAAAACTGCTTAGACAGAAACCATTGTTAATGAGACAGATGACACTGGGTAAAATCTACTGTAAGGTCATCTTTCATGAGCTGAATATCCTGTTCTGGTCCATCAACAGATGTCTGACACCAAACTGATGATGGTGATTAGAACATTGAATGTACATGTGCAGGTATTTAACAAAGTTTATGTTTGAAGTTTAAAAAAAAAAACTTTTCTGATCAATAAATTGTACTACATAATTTAAGTGGGGTGACTTTTGGGCTACTTAGAGTGTGTTAAGTTATGATTCTGAGGGGGAGTTAAGTGTTAGGGATTATTATGTATGGGGCTGATTATTGTTACTAAGCACGTTTAAAGTCATGAGATAGATTTTTTATTTGGGTACTTTGTGTACGATTATTTTGGAACATAGCTCAACTGAGTATGTGTTAGTTTTTTTAAAAGATAGAAACTGTTCAAATGTTCTTAGTAGTAGTTGGGGGAGAGAGACAGATGAGCTGAGCTCACATGTCAAGCAGTTAGTTCGCGCATGAGTGACTTTTACTGGGTTGTACTGAGAGACTGTGATCTCAGGGATTAAGTATCTGGCAGAGCTTCGAGACGGTTGTTTGTCTCGCTAGTGTGACCAGAGTAGATTATTGAAGGGAAGATTTTTTTCCAAGATATTATTCAAATGCCATGGATTACATTGGCTCACATTATTTATAATGAATTGCTATGTATGCAGTCCTTCTTCCTTTGATGGATGTTTTTCCTATGGATATTTGCTGTACTGAGAGTTGCTGTGTATGCAACCAATTTCTGGATATTTGCTATGTTCTGCAACCTATTTGCCATGGATTTTGTATGCTGTGGTAACCTGTGACAATGTACTACCTGTGATGTCTATGTTACTGTGATAAATAAACTGTGTATGAGTTGGATACGAACTCGTCTTACCCGTTGGTCTATTCCTGACCTACGTTACTGTTGTGTGGGTGGTACCAGAGACTTACATAATTTAAGAATCCATGACATTCACATATATATACATTATACAACTGTTGGCCACTACAGTAAGCCTGACCTACGTTACTGTTGTGTGGGTGGTACCAGAGACTTACATAATTTAAGAATTCACGACATTCGCATATATATACATTATACAACTGTTGGCCACTACAGTAAGCCTGACCTTGCTGACATTGTCAACATTGTCAGCTGTGCACTATCTTCCATACAACCCCCACATATACATACAGAAGTGACAGCCAACAAGAAAGACAGTAACACCTTGTGTATTCTTTTATGTGGAAACATGCTTCCTCCTATAGCCAGTTGATTAGAAGCACAGAAGTTTGAGAATAGTTCCCCATTTTCATTCATTATTCCTAGCCCATTCAGTGGGGTACTGGAAGATGAAATGGGTCTGTATTTCAGAGCTAGCATTAGCCGACAATGTTGCCCTGATTGCTAAATCAGAGGCATATCTTCAACCCAACCTGCAAGTCTAGAAGGAAGAGCTGGAGATGAGATGGATGGTCATCTGCAGCTCCAAAACAAAAGCCATGGTCACATCACAAGAGGAAAGAAGGCATCAGATTAAGCTAGGAGAACAAATCCTTGAGCAGGTCAACCAGTTTAATTACCTCAAAGCTGTTATAGACTGGAACTGAGACATCAAAGAAAAGTTAGCTACCTGAAGAGCAGCAGCTGGGAGATTTTTTCAAGCCAACAACCAAGGATTTTTCAACAAAAGTTAGCAAGTAATAAAGAAGATGGCTGTATAACAAACAACCTATATTCCAGTCTTGACATATGGATGTGAGTCATGGGCAATGACTACAATCCACAAAAAAGCCAGATTCAAATCTTAGAAATAAGATATCTGAGGGAGATGGTAAAGTGACAAGAACAGATATGGTCTGCAACCAGAGGAGATGGCAAGGCCTCAAAACCCAGCCACTGCAGACTCAAGTAGAATAGTCCCAACTGCAATTATTTGGCCCTGTCTGCAGAATGGAAGAAGATTGGCTACCATGACAAGTATGGGAAACTAAAAGCCAGGTACGACTCCACTGGGAGGACAACATTAAACAATCTTAGAACAACTGAGGACTGGACTGGAGCCAGGCCAGAAAGAAGACAGCCGATAGGATAGTATGGCGCTCCCTCCTCCAAACCTCTACACCTCACGGCAGAAGAGGGATGACTAAGTAAGTAAGCAATAAGTGAGTCCCAAAAATTGGTTGTTGCTCTTCACCCTATTAGTTAATATAAAATGTGCATATGGTGCCATAAAGGTTGAGGACCCTTGTTATAGAGATTTTTTTTTTTTTTTTTTTTCAATAAACAATTTGTCACTTTCCATTTCTGCCCTTTTCCCCCACCCTCATTTCCAATATATCTGTGACCCACAGTTCCTATCTCTCCCTTGGGTCCACATCTGTTTAATACCTTTCACACTAGGAGTTAACAAACCCTAACCTTAAAATAACTTCTCAAATTAAAAAAAGAAAATGAGAACAAAAATGACAGAACACTCTTGACTCACTCTCACTGCCCAGAGATATGAGTAAATCACAGTTAGACAAGATTTTAACTCTTAGACAGGAGCAATGCTAACAGTGTTGGTTCGTTTATACACCTGTACTTCAGCAATGATGACAGAAAAGAATTAAGTTATTAATAATAATTTAGAAATTCTTCCTTTTAATCTAGTTCAGGAGTTTGCAACTGGTCAATCATAATTTATTAGTAGAACACAGGTGATGACTTGGTAGATCTTTAAGTGATGAAGGAAATAAAAATAACAGAAATAAAAACAAAAGAGGAATGATAATTCTAGACTAACCCTATGGACTCTTAATCTCTCAAGCATGATCCAGTTAAAGATTTTCTCTGACACTGATAGTAACATTCATCATGATCCTGTTAAAGATTTTCCCTGACACTGATAGTAACATTCATCATGATCCAGTTAAAGAAATTCCCTGACACTGATAGTAACATTCATCATGATCCAAATAAAGATTTTCCCTGACACTGATAGTAACATTCATCATGATCCAGTGTGGCCGGGTAGGGAATTGGGGGTTGCGGTTTAATTGCAGAGAGTGTTAGATCTAGATTACTAGCTTGACCGCTAGAGTTCGCAATTTCTCCCTACAGTCTTACGGGATTTTACCAGGTTCGGGGACTATCCTCTAAGGTGTTGTAGTTTGTGAGCAGTTAGTAAGAATTTATAAGTTTCTCAACAGACATTCCCTCCTTCCATTCATGGTTAAGGCTTAGCAATCAATTGACGACCTCTCTTTGATGTCAACGTTTTGTTTAATAATCATAATATGTACATGATGGCGTGAAGTTACAAACATGTATTTTTCATTCATAATATAAAATGCAAGTCGCTCTCAATAATCTAGCATGGGGAATCAACACTTGTATGAATCAGGCTTATTCAACTCCTGTCTACTTTTTCTTTCCAAATACCAGTTTGCGTTGATCCAATTACATATAAGCTGTTCTACTTCGGACAGATTAATTCATTGTTCTCAATGGGTTACGTTATATGCTCATGTTCTGCAATTTATCAATTGGTGCTTATACGGGGCAAATTTCATCATCTCTGCATTTTACTCATAGGTGCAACCTGCAGCCATGAATTCCTTTCTACATGATCAAGGGCTATCTTTCCTTGATATAGAAATATAATAGGAAATGTTATCACTCTACTTACAGATTTCCTGATGAGAAATAAATGCACAATGTAAACAGGGCATTACTAAATTTGGAAAAACTTCCTTTAGATTTAGATTTGAAATCCTCAAAATCTGCAGCATAAGAAAATATGCGTCTATCTCTTAGACTTCAGAATTTGCAACTGGCTTCCCGCCGGTACTAGATCGCTTTCCTTCAGCTCAAAATCTAGGTCAGCGTTGCTTCATCTCACGATTGGATAAAAAAGTAATCTACGCTGTTCCCATCCTATAGTCCGTTCCTATGATTAAATTTTAACTAACTTCTATCAACTAAGCTATGGTCTGTATTTGTTATAAAGGAAAATTCCTAAAATGACACATTCCCTGTCACATATAGATCCCGGGGCTCCGCAAATGTATCCTGTAGGGAGACATTTGAGTACTATCAATAACAAAAATTCATCCCCAAAAATTTTCTAAGTCCAAAAATATTTTGAAAAAAAAATTTTTCAAGTTCAAAAATGTTCTAAGTCCAAAAATATTTCAGAAAATTTAACGAAATTCCTACATCTGAGCTCCTATGTCTATATGGGACTGTCGTCTATAAAGGGGCCTTATAGATGGACATCATCTCCAAAAATGCAAACTATCTTTCATATCAATACATATTTCAACCAAATTTACAAATTGGCAACACTGACCAACAAAATCCTAAAAACAATCATAAGGTCATCACCAAAAAATGTGACGAGTGGCAACACTGGGAAATGAACAATAAAATATCTTATTTGCAGAACTTGGCCGCATTATCATAATCTATTACATTTCATTCAAAAATATAGTTGATTACGTTCTCTTAGATATGGTGGGGGGTGTTATCTCTTTTCTGTTCCTGTTATTTGCTCCATATATAAGTCTGCCAGACTTAAAAAATCTTTTTTTTCTTCCTGGCGTACTTATTTATTCTATTTCATAAGTACTCTGCAATATTCCAAGAAATGTCCACAATCTCCACATCCTTATATGGTAATGGTAATCCACTTTCATAGAATAGCTAATGTTTTCATGGGTACTCATCATCTTCTTTTTCCTCTAGTGAAAGAGCTACTTGCTCATTATTACATGTGGAAAACATCTCTAGACATAATATGCATATTTTATCAGACGATAATATAACCAGCATCATTTTTATAAGTAATCATTTTTGTCACAATAAAAACATTAAAACCTCATGGCTTATCCTTATTTATTTATCTGAATGTTTCCGGTTATTGACATTTTCCAAATGGTAAGTGTATAAACTCGTTCTAAGTCCGTCACTGTAGAAAAAATGTTCTATATTACATTTTTTTTTTCCTTCAAAATATGTGATGTTTGTCTCCAATATCCGTGCGTCTGGTAGTGATCCTGTCCATTAGTCAGTTATTTCTAATCATTCCTTCTTTTCTGTCAACACAGTATTTTTTTTCTGTGAACTCTTCCCTAGAAATATTATTTTATATATATATTTATTCTTCAAAGATCTTCTTTGACTTACCATACATCAATTTTCAAACATCTAATTATTCAGCAACCAACAAACGAATATGTTACTATCATATTATGAAGTATAAGGGAAAAGGAAAATATAGTTTCAAATCATCATGAATTTTCTACATTGGGTTCCGTATTACTTTATTTTCCCTGTTAAGACAACTGCTTATACTCTTGACAATATGTATCCATGTTGTCACTCTCAAGGCATCCTTGTATACAGTTTATATTTGTCTCTTTTTTTTTTTTTTTTATAACACCAATGTATCATTTATGGTGTTCCAATATCATTGTGTCTATTCTAGTCCCCCTGTTATCTTGAGAATTCATCCTTAGTAACTCCCTATGTACCTTATCTAGCAATACATTTATCAAAAACACATCAAACAATTATTTATGGAACAATCAACTGAGATGTAAGAACTTTTGACAATATGAGATGAGAAAAAAAAATTTTGGGGTCATCACTCAAAAAAAATGTGACATAGAAGGGAAGAAAAATATTCAATTGATCGTGAGGAATCTACAATATTCTTATAAGACAAAGTTCCTGGCACTCTGACTACTATTTATCCATTTTATTTCTGGTTATCCTTGCATACAGTGTACCATTTCCATTTTCTCTATAAGTCCAATTTATCGCTCATGGTGCTCCAATATTTACAAAGTGGATCCTTCCTATTCCTCTTATTCTGTACTGGAAATACATCCTTATGAATTGTCCATGTACTATATCTGCGAATATTTATCAACAATATATTAACTAATCATTTATGGAACCATTAACACAAATGTCTAGACTTTACCAAAACATGAACAAAAACATGTCTTTTTACATATGTGCAAAATTTCGACACCAACTCTGCCTTCGCAGGTCAAAGGTTAGTCAGAGTTATGTGGTGCCTGTAACATCCGCTGACTACAGCCAGATGGGTGACTTATGGTACTTATAATTCAAAAATCTCGTCTGTCAGTTATCTTAAGTGTGGGGCGGGGGTCTATTTCATGGTGTCCTTGACAAAGTTTGCTGCATTTCCAATCTAGGTATTCTTTTCTTATGTCATAATATCTCCATGATATATCTGTGACATGTCTGTCCTTGGGATAACATTATTATTTTTTTTTCAATATCCTCGGGGTGAGCAGATCTCAGTACTTCCAATTTCATCAATCATGTATTTTTCTCCTGTAATGCTGGGTATGTTATGAGTATAGTACATTGTCAATTTATTTCAACTATCTTACAACATTCTGTAATTCGTGATAAGGAATAGTCATTTGTTATACAACAATGTTCATATTACAAAGGCAATGAGCAAAAAATCAAAGAGATAACTTCTCCGAAAATGCGGATGTATCTCTATTTCCCTTACCTCTGGGCGTAATAATTATTCAGTCATTATTTTTTTTCCTCCATTATTTAATCTCCATTTTGTGTCCTTAGTACCTGTGGTTCCATGGGATTATCATAATCTATTTGTCTCTTGTCTACTGATAATCCTTCAATAATGACTTCAAATATGGTCCTCATATGTGCAGTAATCATCTGCTCTGATTTGTTCCATGTCCATGGTATTCATCAAATATTCTATTATATCCTTGTCTTATCTCGTAACCACGAAAGACTAAAATTATTGCTTCTCCAATGTTAATGTGGGGGATCTTGTGCATAAACATTACAACAAAATCTCAGCTGTGACAACATAAAGTTTCACCATAATATAAAATGGCATCTTCATCATCATTAAACAGTTGCTTCATTCTCTCATGTGCCATCAGTGGCTATCATCCGGTAATGGGTGTTCAATGTGGGTTCAGCATATACAAATGCTGTAGAGGGGTATTTCATTTGCTAAGTCAGCATGTGCAAATGCTATTTCTTTAACATGGGCAAAGGCATCATCAACAAATAGTTGTAATTTGTTCAATGTGGGGGCAGCATATACTAATGCTCTCAAAGGATTTTTCATTTGCAAAAAAAATCAGCATGCGCAAATGTCATTGGGGTACTTGTCATAGGCAGTATCAACAAAATACTGCTGGAGTATCAGAGATCATGCTGGTAGGGGGTATGACTGGTAATGGGCAGTAGGAGCAAAAACTAATTTCTCACTCTGAAATGGTGATTTATTTTCTCTTTTTCTTTTCTTTTATGTCGGCTGCTAACCTCAAGGCAGTCAATGTTTTACAATATTGGCTTATCATCATCAAAATGTGTGAGGGTGGCATATAAACATAATACATCTTATAAAAAAAAACATTCCAATTGTTTTTCTCTTCTCATTTTTCTGTTATGTTTTGTCTCTTTTCATTTTTTTTTTCTTTTTCATTTCTTTTTTCCATTTCTCTTTTCCATTTCTTTTCTGTTTTCTTGTGATTTCTTCTCTTTTCTTGTGATTTCTTTTCTGTTTGTATCACAAGTATGAAAGAATGATAAAAATCAATTCACTAAACACTAGAGATACTACCAATATTCCTAATAGTAAATCCTAACCAATAGGGCTGCAAGTAATAGTTTAGGTTAGAACAGAATGAATATTGTAGCAGTGTCTGTTGTCAATAAGTGGCAAGGAAAAGGTACATCAAGGATCTCCTGATTACAACATGATTGTAATTCCAAGGAATGAATATGATTGGGATTGAAAAGATCACAAGTCTAGAATGTCGTCTCAATATAGTGGAAAGGAAAAATAGTAAGTTAAAGATGTTGTAACAGTGGAGTGAAGAAAATCTTACTATAGAGAGTCAAGGTTGGGATATGGAATCTTGGAGAATGTTTAAAATCTTGACAGTACTAATATACATCTGGGTCTAAAATAATAATGTACATTGGAAAAATAAATAATCCTGTGGAGAAAGATAGCATAACATGCAATACTAGTTTTGGGTATGAATTATATGCTGTTAACAGATGTCATAGTAGGAACAGTATGATTGATCAGGGTGATAGATATCAAGGAGTTTAGCATAATTGAGATCACAGAAATATTAGTATGAGGTAAGAAAAAAAACTACTGGTGTAAAGTGTCTGCATGAAAATGCACTAAGATGCGAAATTTCCGAACTCTGGAGCTGCAAGGACAAGAAGTCTGGTGAATGGAGCGTGGAATATGATCAGTTTCAAAAGTAGAGATCAATGTTACAACAGAATAGTGTGACACATGTGTTATAGGTAAGGTTGTGTAACATTCTAAATATTAAGAAAATGTCTGTAACTAAATAATGTCTGTAAACTCATAACACCGTGTGTTATCAATTGTTTTGTCATTTTTATTTCACAACACTATACTATCTAATGAAAATCCTCCGTGTGCTGGTCTTGATTGTTTTCTGGGCATCAGTATTCTAAGGCTGGAAAAAAATAGCTTTCTCAGTGAGGCTTTGACATCTTAGTCTGGATGCAAGTCATTTGAACTGTCAAAAACTGAAAATAGAGTACATGGGAAAGTTAGTACATTGTTAAAAAGTAATTTCACATTCGCGGCGACCGTGTTCGGAGTGGCGAACACATAAAACACCTGGGCGTGTTTATAGGAGTTTCATCATTTCTAGCATTATAATCTCCCGACTGGATAGGCGAGCATCATATTGGGTAGCAGTGGTGATGTGTGATACAATGTTGGCTGAGTGTTGGGGCACTGAGGACATTGACGAATGCAGTGATGGCGTAACATCTTTTGATTGCGGTGATGGTTTCACTGTGGTTAGGGTTTGTATGGCTGGAACATCTGTTAGTTTTGAGGCAGGTATATGTTTCGCCTTGATTTTTCTTCTGACCTGGTTGTGCTGTACGTTAACACCGTTTACAGTGGGCGCAGTAATTTGCACACTGTGGTTTTTGACTAGTTGAGATGAGGCTAACACTTCTCGGCTGGGCTTTGAAACACGATAGCGTTTCTTCAATATTTTTCGTCTGATTTTATTTTGTGGCAATTTCATGCATTTAACGACAGGAGGTGAGTCATCTGACCCTGCTGTATAGGTGCGTTTGACACTGGAGCTGACTGGTATAAATAATGTGCTGTCCGCATCACTGGTTTCAATAGAACTGGCTGTATCAATGTCTGTCTCTTGTTCATATAGTTCTACCATTTCTTTGTCATTTTGTTCGTTGGGGTCTGACACAGCTGTGCCGGGGCCGACACTGTCTTCTCTCATGTCTTGTTCTGTTTCGTCTCCATAAAGATTGCTGGTATATGGTTCAACAATCTGCTTGGGTATAGTTTCTTCAGGATCTGATTGTTCTGAACGACCAATCTTGTTCTTGTGGTATAGCAGTGTTTGGTTTTCACTAGTGTTAAAACTAGAACTGCCTGAACTGGGGGTGTGATAGGTATCAGCTGACGATTTATCACTGTGGGAGTAAGTTTGAGTGTGGATATAAGGTGCTTTCGTGTTGTCATCGTGTGACGTCTGTGGCATGATTTCTTCACTTCTAATGCGCAGGTCTCTGTCTTGTAGTCTATTACGTAATTCAAGTGGTGGGATGTCCTCTTCACTTTCTGATGAATTCCTTTGTTGTCTTGCTCGTTGTATTTCATCTGTAGGTGGTCTGGGTATGTGGTCGTCTTGGTGAAATTCAGAGTCTGTCGTCTCTGACTCTTATATGTCAGACGAATCTGTACTGGATGGATTATAATTTAGGGTGGCCTTTCTGACTGGTCTTGTATTTGTCGTCAGAGGTGGAATGGTCCGATTGGTTATCAATTTTGAGTTGTTTTATGTGAGCTTTTGTTTGGTGGTGTTTCTCTTCATTCCAGATAATGAAGTTTACAGGCGTAGTTTGTTTCATGATTTTGTAGCCATCCAACCATCGGTCATCGAATTTTGAACTGCGTACATGTTTCTTGTAGTATACTCTGTCTCCTATTTTGTACGTTGGTAGCTTGGCTGATTTATCATGTTGTTTCTGTTTCTTGTGAAATGCCTTCTGCGTATTTCTTTGTGCAATCTGGTGAGCTTTATACTTTTCTTGAAGGATTATTTCGACGGGGTCTTCTCCCATGTATTTTCGTTGTGGGCGAAGTAGGTTGTCTAACGGAAAGTTTGGTTCTCTTCCGTATAGCATGAAAAAGGGTGACATTCCTGTGGTATCGTTCACGTTTACTCGGATGGCTTCAAGAGCTTGGTTAATGTATAGGTCCCAGTATTGGTGGTTCCCCTTGATATATTTGCTAATAATATCATGTAGGGTGGCGTGCATGCGTTCATTTCTGCCATTTGCATTTGGGCAATAATAAGTGGTTGTAGTATGCTCAATATTCAGCTGGTGTAAGGTGGCTTTAAATGGGTTACCGATAAACTGTTTACCGTTGTCTGAAATGATTCGTTTTGGACAGCCATGCCTGGGAATGAATTCTTGTAAAAAAATTTGCGTGATGGACTGCGATGTGGCATCACTGAGTGGGTAACTTTCTGGCCAAACAGAGTATTGGTCAACTATGTGCAGGAGGTATTTGTTGCCTGATTGGGTGAGTGGGTAAGGACCTGATAAGTCAATGCTTACTGTTTGCATGGGGTAATGGGAAGGTTGCATTTCTTGAAGGGGAATTAAATGTGGCTTCATGTTCCGCAATTTACATGTTTTGCAGGTGGCCACGTACTCTGTAATGTCTTTGTAGAAGGTTTGCCAATAATACCTTTTCTTTATAACATCAATTGTTTTGTCTCTTCCCATGTGCCTGTTGTTATCATGAAGCTGTAGTAGTACTTCTGGGGTTAGATGTGCTGAAATGACTTTTCTTAGTGTCCCTTCTTGTTTACTATCAATATAGTATAGAGCTCCATCCGCTGGGTGTACTGTAAAATCTTTACTTTTTTGTTGGGTTTTCCTTCACGTATGTGAGCAGCTTAACAATTTCTGCATCTTTCGCTTGTTCTACTCTCATGTCAAACATATCTTGACTTTCTTCTTCTACTTGAGTGGCAGAATCTGAGGTACTTCTTCGACTTGATGAAGTAATTTCATTAATTTCTTTTGCATTATCGTCAATCTCTGAGGATGTGCCTTCATTTTTGACTCTATTTGTTTTCCCTTCAGTTTCATCATCATATTTAATCCTGGATAAGAGGTCTGCACAGGTGTTCATTTTGCCTGGGATATGTTCGATAGTGGTGTCGTAGGACTGCAAATTCATTGCCCATGTCTGTAACTTCTTTGGCTGTTCGTGTGTTTTGGTGAGCCAGTTAACCAGGGGCTGATGATCCGTTCGTATAATGAGTTTGGTTCCTCTGACATAAAAGTCAAACTTTTGTACTGCATAGTGAATAGCATATGCTTCTTTCTCAGTGGTGGTCCACCGTTTTTGTGACTTTGACAATGCGTGGGATAGGAATGCAATGGGTTTCTCATTTGGAATGTTTGGTAGGATGGGTGTTTCATCTTCTAGTACTGGTTGTACCAAACATGCACCAATTGCGTTATCTGAGGCATCGGCGTATAGTATCATGGGCTGAGAAATGTCTGGATGTCCAAGCAGTGGGATGGTGGTTAGGGCATTTTTTAGATACTCAAAGGATCTCTGGCAGTCTTCTGTCCATTTGAAGCGTGCATACTTGCGGGTAAGGGCTATCAAGGGCTCTGCTGCTCTGGAGAAATTGATGATGTGGCGCCTATAGTAACCCACTGTACCAATAAATGAGCGTGTTTGTCTCACCGTCTTGGGGCTAGGCATTTCTCTTATGGCTTTGACTTTATCTTCATCAGGTCTGATGCCATGTCTATTGATGACAAAGCCTAAATATTTTGTTTCTGTCTTTAGAAACTCACACTTCGACAGTTTTAACTTTATTTGGTGATGCCTGAGTCTATCAAACACTGTTTCAACCTTGCAGAGGTGGTCTTCCATCGTGCCTGCGGTATGTATCAGGATATCGTCTATGTATGCCAGGGCAAATGGATGTAGACCCTTTAACACTTCATCCATGAGTGACATATATGTTGCTGGCGATCCTTTTAGACCAAATGGCATAACATTCCAAAAAAACTTCTGATATGCGAACAGAATGTGGATTTCTGTTTTGCCTCAGGTGTCATGGGGATGCACCAAAAGCCTGACCTTGCATCAAGTGTGGTAAAGTATGTAGACTTTCCTAACGTCGCAAGTAGATCGTCTATCCTGGGGAGGGGGTAGGAAATGACTTTTGTGATTTTGTTAAGGGCACGGTAGTCGCAGCAAAAGCGACTGGAGCCATCTTTCTTTGTTACGATCACTATGGGTGAGGACCATTGGGAGTGGGATCTTTCGATGATTCCTGCCTGTAGCATTTCATTTATAGACCTTTCCACTAGTTCTCTGTTTTTCAAGGGTGTATGATAGGGTTTCATATGTATTGGCTCCTCGGTAGTTGTTTGAATGTCCATTGTGACAGTGTTAGTTCTGCCCAATTCCATGTCGTTTAGTGCGAATACATCTTGGTGCTTTTCTACAAACGTTTTCAAACGTGGCTCATTATCTTCTGTGGCATTCAGGGTTGCAAGTAACTGAGCTATTATCTCTGTGTTTATGATCTGCCACTATATTTCTGGTCTGTCTTGCTGCCTCCGTTTCCTTCCCATAGTATTGGGGCATTTTTCTTACATCTTGTGAAAATCTCTGCTCCTGGTATGTGACCTTCTTTTGTATATTTCTTTGCCATTCATTGGGCTGTGCTTGGTATTGTCTCCTCTGCCATCTGTTGTGTGCATTTTCATTTGTCACTGCATTTACTGTATATTCATTTCTTATTATATTTCTGGGGTAGTCGTTGTTGTGCCATTTTTTCTGATTATTTCTGCCGTAACTGCGCTTATCCGCGTACGTTACTGTATTTCTTCCGTTTGTGCTATAGGGCTGTCTTCTTTCCCTGGGCGAAAATTTTTCATTCTTTCTATTTCCAACTTTGCTGCTATAGTATCCTCCTGTGGTGGAGTCGTATAAGAATTCTTCCTTTTCTTCGGAACATTCAATTGGTTTTGGGACTTTATCATATCCACCTGTTTTTGAGTTATATTGATACTCCATGGGGCATGTATCTCTGTCTTGTCGCTTTGGATATCCTCCTGGCAAGACAATCTCTGTTTCTCTGTTACTCTGTGATATACAGCACTTCATCTTTTCTCGTGGTGTGCTGGGGCGCAAGAATGAGTAATTATAGTCATTTTCATACTGTGGCCTTGCTCTTCTTATGTATGGACTGGTTCGTTTCTGCCATCTGGGTAGGGTATGCTGTGGTGTAGCATAACTGTGACTGATATTGCTGTCTTTTTCTGCATAAGCCTTATAACTGTTTACTTTCCGTGTACTATGGTTATTTGTACTGCGATTTCGTGCATTATGTCCAGTGGGAGTGGTTGAGACAATTTGTGAATGGTCTCTATTGGTTTTGGTTTGTCTTAACGTTGACGTATCCACTTGTGCTACAATTGTGCCTCTATTTATAGTGGTAGTTTTTCCTGACATATTCAATATCATGATGGGGAAATCTCTAGCCTTCGAGACTTCAGCGATTCCCTCTGTAATTTGTAACAATGGGTCATCAATAATGCTTTCTTCTGCTAGGGGCTGTATTTGGATTGATTGCCCTGGTGTTATGTACTCAGAATTTTTTACTCTGCCTTTTGCTATGACCAGGGAGTTTGGAGCCACCGTTATGGGAGCTGTAAGCCTTACCAAAGACGCTATGTGGATATCGTCCTGGAGATCTATGTATGTATTGTTGACTTTGATTTTCTGGAGGTCATAGTATATTCGAACTTTGTGTTTGTTAAAAAAATCCCTCCCTAGGATAAGATTTCTAGACATTCCTTTAGTAATGACAAATGGGTGTTCAAAATTTGTTTCGCCTAAGGAAAATTTTAGCCATGCTGTCCCAACTGAATTTAGTCTTTGTCCCGTGACTGAAGCTAGGTGTGTTTTGGACGGTTGAAATCGTACTAAGTGTTGGATCCTCTTGAACAGCTGGAACCTAATAAGGCTGATGGATGCTCCCGTATCTACCAGTGCTCTATATTGTTGGCCCTGTATAGCCATGATGCAGGAACTGGGGTCCGGATGTATTTTAGTTCCATCATGCAGCATTTCTTCATATTGTATTTTTCTGGATGGGCCCACTTGACAATTTCTGTTCTGTGTTGTTTCTTTTGTTTTGGACCATTTTCTGTGATTGTTGCCCTCACTAACGGTCCTGTTTAGTGAGTGGCGCGGCCGTTTCCCTGACGCATGAGGGGTTGAGGTGTGCCTCTGGTATAGTGATTTCTGGTGTAATCACGTGGGGGTGGTGCGGGTTGTTGTGGTTGATAACCTCCTCTTCTGAATGGTGCATTATTGTAATTTGCTCTACAGGACTTGTAACCATGTCCGAGCCTACCGCATGTGAAGCATCCGTTTGGATTGACATTATTGACGTCGTTTTGCCTCTGTGTGGGGGGTCTATAATTGCGAGGCCTATCATCTCGTTGTCGTGGGCGAGTCCATTGCCTCCTGGCATGGTCAACTTCCATAGGCTCATGCTCATTATAGTCCCTATATTCTGGTCGGGGTTTCCTACCTGCTCTTTGTTGGAACCTTCGGTGAAGATTTTCCTCCTGTATTGCTGCTTGGATTGTTTCAGCAATAGTCTTGGTGTCTTTTCTAATGAGATGCCTTCTGATATTTTCCGCTCTAAGGCCATCGGCAAATATCCCCACTAACTGTATTTCTACATCAGGTGTGGTAGGGATTTCTCCGCAAAACGCCTCTTCTGCCATATTGAGGAATCTATCTCCAAAAAGTTGTACCGATTCATCTCTTTCCTGTTTCATGCTTCTAAGGACTGACCAAACATGCATTTTGTCTATGATTTCCCCATATCTCTGGGTGAGCTCTTTTTTTAGGGACTCGTAGGTTTCTGTGGGGTACTGCTGGGACCTCCTTCTTAAAAAATCAGTCACGTACGAATCAGAACCTAACAGAGCAATTTTCTTTTTCTCTTCATCCGTTGTTGCCTCTGCTAGTGCCGCAAATTTTTCCATGTCGTACAACCATCTTCTGAATTTTTTCTTGTTTCCATCGAACGGCTGAACAATGGATCTAACCTGTGTGAATTTCGCGTAGTTGTCATTTTTCTGTAGGGTTTCAGTAATTTGCCGTAGCGCTATCAGTGTTGGTCCTTCCATATTTTGTCTGTCCTGGGGCTGCAGTGGTTGTGCTTGAGCGAATCTGTTTTCCTGTTGCTGCTGCTGTTCTACCCCAAGTTGCTGGAAATTTTCCATTAATTGATCCATCTTCGCTTCTGCTCTTTTATAGAGGACTGATCACTAGGCAACATATAAGCAATGTGTGGCCGGGTAGGGAATTGGGGGTTGCTGTTTAATTGCAGAGAGTGTTAGATCTAGATTACTAGCTTGACCGCTAGAGTTCGCAATTTCTCCCTACAGTCTTACGGGATTTTACCAGGTTCGGGGACTATCCTCTAAGGTGTTGTAGTTTGTGAGCAGTTAGTAAGAATTTATAAGTTTCTCAACAGACATTCCCTCCTTCCATTCATGGTTAAGGCTTAGCAATCAATTGACGACCTCTCTTTGATGTCAACGTTTTGTTTAATAATCATAATATGTACATGATGGCGTGAAGTTACAAACATGTATTTTTCATTCATAATATAAAATGCAAGTCGCTCTCAATAATCTAGCATGGGGAATCAACACTTGTATGAATCAGGCTTATTCAACTCCTGTCTACTTTTTCTTTCCAAATACCAGTTTGCGTTGATCCAATTACATATAAGCTGTTCTACTTCGGACAGATTAATTCATTGTTCTCAATGGGTTACGTTATATGCTCATGTTCTGCAATTTATCAATTGGTGCTTATACGGGGCAAATTTCATCATCTCTGCATTTTACTCATAGGTGCAACCTGCAGCCATGAATTCCTTTCTACATGATCAAGGGCTATCTTTCCTTGATATAGAAATATAATAGGAAATGTTATCACTCTACTTACAGATTTCCTGGTGAGAAATAAATGCACAATGTAAACAGGGCATTACTAAATTTGGAAAAACTTCCTTTAGATTTAGATTTGAAATCCTCAAAATCTGCAGCATAAGAAAATATGCGTCTATCTCTTAGACTTCAGAATTTGCAACTGGCTTCCCGCCGGTACTAGATCGCTTTCTTTCAGCTCAAAATCTAGGTCAGCGTTGCTTCATCTCACGATTGGATAAAAAAATAATCTACGCTGTTCCCATCCTATAGTCCGTTCCTATGATTAAATTTTAACTAACTTCTATCAACTAAGCTACGGTCTGTATTTGTTATAAAGGAAAATTCCTAAAATGACGCATTCCCTGTCACACCAGTTAAAGATTTTCCATGACACTGGTAGTAACATTCATCATGATCCAGTTAAAGATTTTCCCTGACACTGATAGTAACATTCATCATGATCCAGTTAAAGATTTTCCCTGACACTGATAGTAACATTCATCATGATCCAGTTAAAGGTTTTCCCTGACACTGATAGTAACATTCATCATGATCCAGTTAAAGATTTTCCCTGACACTGATAGTAACATTCATCATGATCCAGTTAAAGATTTTCCCTGACACTGATAGTAACAATTATCATGATCCAGTTAAAGATTTTCCCTGACACTGATAGTAACATTCATCATGATCCAGTTAAAGATTTTCCCTGACACTGATAGTAACATTCATCATGATCCAGTTAAAGATTTTGCCTGACACTGATAGTAACATTCATCATGATCCAGTTAAAGATTTTCCCTGACACTGATAGTAACATTCATCATGATCCAGTTAAAGATTTTCCCTGACACTGATAGTAACATTCATCATGATCCAGTTAAAGATTTTCCCTGACACTGATAGTAACATTCATCATGATCCAGTTAAAGATTTTCCCTGACACTGATAGTAACATTCATCATGATCCAGTTAAAGATTTTCCCTGACACTGATAGTAACATTCATCATGATCCAGTTAAAGATTTTCCCTTACACTGATAGTAACATTCATCATGATCCAGTTAAAGATTTTCCCTGACACTGATAGTAACATTCATCATGATCCAGTTAAAGATTTTCCCTGACACTGATAGTAACATTCATCATGATCCAGTTAAAGATTTTCCCTGACACTGATAGTAACATTCATCATGATCCAGTTAAAGATTTTCCCTGACACTGATAGTAACATTCATCATGATCCAGTTAAAGATTTTCCCTGACACTGATAGTAACAATTATCATGATCCAGTTAAAGATTTTCCCTGACACTGATAGTAACATTCATCATGATCCAGTTAAAGATTTTCCATGACACTGATAGTAACATTCATCATCATCATACTTCAGCTGTCCAAGAAGCTTAGACCTTCAACAAACTTATGCTAAGTCTTCCTTTCTTGTGCCTTCAGCTCACATACTACTATGTCTTCCTCATGTCTGTCTCCAGTTCTCTTCTCCATGTGCTCATTGGTCTCCCTCTACCTCTCTCTCCCTGGGGACTATGGAACAAGGACTGGCCTGGTGTTGCTATCAACAGGTTTTCTCAATGTGTGCTGTGTCCATCTCCAGTGTCTTCTTCTCATCTCTTGTACCACTGGTAGTTGTTTGGTTCTTGTCATCTCTTGTACTACTGGTAGTTGTTTGGTTCTTGTTATCTCTTGTACCACTGGTAGTTGTTTGGTTCTTGTCATCTCTTGTACCACTGGTAGTTGTTTGGTTCTTGTCATCTCTTGTACCACTGGTAGTTGTTTGGTTCTTGTCATCTCTTGTACCACTGGTAGTTGTTTGGTTCTTGTCATCTCTTGTACCACTGGTAGTTGTTTGGTTCTTGTCATCTCTTGTACCACTGGTAGTTGTTTGGTTCTTGTCATCTCTTGTACCACTGGTAGTTGTTTGGTTCTTGTCATCCGTTCCACAAGGTGATCTGGTCATACCACTTTAATCATTCTATTCTATGCAAGCACCCATTTATGAAAGTCTAGCTTTTTTTGGTTGTTGTCTTTGTTTTCTCCAGGTTTCAGAGTCATGCCATACTGACTTGACATTATTTTCTCCAGGTTTCAAAGTCATGCCGTACTGACTTGACATTGTTTTCTCCAGGTTTCAGAGTCATGCCATACTGACTTGACATTGTTTTCTCCAGGTTTCAGAGTCATGCCGTACTGACTTGACATTGTTTTCTCCAGGTTTCAGAGTCATGCCATACTGACTTGACATTGTTTTCTCCAGGTTTCAGAGTCATGCCGTACTGACTTGACATTGTTTTCTCCAGGTTTCAGAGTCATGCTGTACTGACTTGACATTGAACTGAAGATGTTTTTGCTCTCCACATATTTCCCAATGCAATGAAAGATCCTCTAGCTTTTTGTATTCTTATTTTGATATCACTGTCAGTCCATCCCACTTGGTCTACATTGCTGCCAAGGTTTATGTATGATCTTGAAGGGGCATTTCTTCAAGTGCAATACTGTTATCATTTGTTGCATTTATTATCATTATCTTTCTTTTCTCCCGGTGTATATTCAAACCTACTTGCTGTAAACTCACACCAAGCACTTTCATTGTCTTGCATCTGATTATGGCTATGGGACTGGAGAGCCAGGCCATCTGATAAATCTACATTATCAAGTTTTTTAGTCACTGGATACCATTTCTGTTGAATAAAGTTGTTGGCTGAGGTCAATGTTTTCATAATTCAATCTATAGCCAATAGGAAGAGAAATGGTGACAGGAAGCATCCCTGTCACACTTCACCTCTTATCCCAAATAGTTTTGTAAAACTTTCTCCATGAAGAGCTCTGCACATTATGTCTTCTTGTTTTCTTTATTAAGTTAATGATCTTCAGGGGGACTCCATAATGTCTCATCAATTTCTTAAGTGATTGTCTGTCTGCACTGTCAAGTGCATCTTCATAGTCCACAAAATCCTATATAAAGAGACAAGTTTCATTTCAGACTTTGTTCCACTATTATGCTCAATGTGGCAATGTCAATATTTTCAGGATCTGTTTTGCCTAAAACCTGTGTGTTTTTCTCTCAGCTGTCTATATATGGACTCTTTTAATCTCTCAAAGATGATCCTGTTTAATATTTTTGATGCCACTGATAGTAATATTGTTCCTATGTAATTTGTGTGCTCTTGTAAATATCCTTCTTAACTCTTACTATGCGGGAGCTAAAACCGTGTTTTTACGCGCTAGTTTAGCTATCGTTACCGTCGCGCGCCACTTCACGGGGCGAGCCGTAAAATTGGTACTAAACCCGCGCCACTTCACGGGGCTTGCCGGATTGTAAGAGTTAAGCAGCTTGACCAGATAACCTTCCTTCCATTCTGCTGGCATTTGATATAAACATAATTCCTCAGTAATTTGTGAACACTTTTAAATCTCATATAGGGTAACTTGATCACGTCTTTCTTTACGTTTTTTCTTGATGCCATTGTCTATTCCAATGGGTCTGTGATCCATGGTGAGAAATCTGGTTGGGGCTTCTCCACTAGGGTACAGGGCAGAATCATCGCCGAACATAGTGGGGCTTACAAGATAACAACTTCCAGCATGAGAATGGAGGTCAAGGCTGTTACTGCAGCCTTAAGGTGGATAACTGAAACTTCACTAACAAAGGCTATCATTGTGTCCGACTCTCAGTCTATGCTTCAGAAGGTTCAAAGTGGTTGGTTGCATTATGAATGGAAAACATTTATAGAAGCTTCCAGTCTACAAGAGCTGGTGTGGATATACTGTCCTGGCCATGCTGCGGTATGTGGTAATGAAAGAGCTGACAGACTAGCATCAAGAGCAAACATAGTGAAGACATTAGATATGGATAAGGGAGATATACTGAGAACAATTAATGATCGCCTGTTAGAGAATGACACTACAATAGATGAATCATCAAGGTTAAGACTGTTGGAATTTGGCATCAAACGTAAAGCTAGTAGAGATGGACGTATGAGAAGATGCATCTGTTGTGTTTACAATCAGCGAGCTACAGGAACAGTTAGCATTCACATTCAACATATACTGATGGAGACTGAGCATCTATGGGTTTGCCCAGAGTGCAATGATGTCAATTCTTTATAACAATAACAATGTTTTGTGGGAATTTCTTCTCCCTCAAAGATGGTCAGGTATTACTTGTAGCTCTAGATGCTCCATAACAGATGAGGTAGTTCCACCAAAACCCTCTTTAACAAAATTCTTCTCTTCTGTAGAAGCTGATTCAGTTCATAACTTGTACAAGAAAATGTTTTCCCCTTCCTTTCATTGATTTGTGTGTGGTAAGAATCTCTGTAAACTTTTTACTGAAAAGAGTGGCAGCAGGGAGGGGAAGTTGTAAGGCACCTCAACCATGCCAGCTGTCAAGTCATAAAGTTTTAAAGATATTTTAGACATGCAACTGCTGCCCCCTGCCTCCCCTCCCCCCAGTTTTAATCGGAACCCGCTAACTTCTATTATTTGACCAGTAAAATTTAAAAAACAGTAACTTAAATCCTGCTTTTCTCCAACAATTACAGTTGGGACATTTGTTTTAATATTCTTTGGTGCCTGATTAAAAAAAAAAAAAAACTTAGTTTCTTATAAGTCAACAATGTTATTGTTAAGTACACACATATAATTAGGCCTAACTAAGACTTCAGTGAACAAATTCCCAGTATAGATCAATATAATTTATGAAAATGCTCACGTAAAATTGTTTAAAATCATTTCTTTACATGTCCAGCATATTGCAAAAACATTCTTTTTTTTCTCAGGAATTTTACATTACACGGTGGCATCCTTGAAAGCTTCCAAATGTCAGTATTTTCTTTCATCTTTTTTGTGTGTGCTCCTAACAGAGCATACAGCCACCATCACAGCTGGACCACTTGTTAGAAGCCTGCACCAAGCATTCACATACACTTGCAGCAGTGGAGTCTGTGACAATTTGTTTAACATAATGAGGTAGTCAGCCCCACCCACAACCTCACAAGTCACTTTGTACGACATGCTCAAGAGTGCAGTAGGCATATTCTTTCTTTGTCTCTTCAGAGACCCAGGGGAATTACATGGGGCATAAATATTTGACATACCTCATAGTCTGTTTCCTGCTTCATTTCTGTAATTAGACGTGTGACATTTGATTCCATATTTCTTTCAACCTGAAGGCAAAGAAATATAGCAGATGATGGGTATCATTTTAAGACTATGAAGACATACTGCATATATTTACACCAATATCTAAGCAGCATTACCGCACAGCAATAATCACTGTCAAATGGTGGAGTCTAATGCAACTGCATTAGCCATAAACAAATATGCTTTTTTTAAAATAAATACTTTATCATTTTCCATTACTTCATTCTCTCCTTTCCTTTTTCACTTTCAATATTTCTGTGACCCACTGTTACTATCTTCCCCTATCCCCACATCTGTTTAATACACTTCACCCCAGCAGTGAACATACCCTAATCCTCAAAGTTATCTCCAAACTTAAAAATAAAGAAGATCAAAGGGGATGATTTGGTAGATCTTTACATGATAGAAATTATTTTTTTAAAATGATAGCAAACTAAGGACTTACTCTTTCTCAAAGGTATTTAAAAGTGTGATATCCCCCGGATTAAAGGTACTTATTCTGTGTTTCCATTGATATCCTATGAGAAACCTTATTAAAATTCACTTTATTAATGAACTGCATAAGATAAGAATGGAATCCTTTATTTGAAGTGACGTTATCATTTGGTTAATTATAATTTAGTTTCAATTTTTCAATGCCTTGTTGAAAGAATTGCAGTAAGAGGGTTATGCTGCAGAGATACAAATAACTTATATGCTGCACTTCTTCAACATTTGTTATACTCTGGAACCTGAAACAGATATGATTGTATCAAGGCAGATCTTTAGAGAGCTCAGTGTTTCTAAAGTAGATGCTCACATCCCATAGGTTGCCTGCTGCTGATCTAGTCTATATTTTAAAACCATAAAGTGACTTCTGTTACTGTTTTAGCAATCAGAGTCAAGTTAAACAGCATGTCTACATGCTTTGGCATTTTTATTATAGTTTTGTCATCAATCACATGATTATGGTTTTCTTTAAATTACCACAGAAATGTGACAAGCCAAGTATCTACAAATTCTAAGTCTCCTGAGAAAATGAATGTGTCACATTTACTTAAAAACATAGTCGACAATTAAGAGAATTGAGTTGATAGTCATAATCCATTATCAAATGATGGGAGAGATGAGGAATTTTACATTTAGCTGATGAGTGGGTATTGCCTGGCCATTGGAAAACCAACAGAACTTGACCTAAAGCTACAGTTAATGACTAGTCACAGGTGAAAGACAAAGCTAAAGATAAACTTTTAAAACCACAAACAATTGTCAAAATATTTATGTGATATAATTATACTTGACTTGTTTAAAAATTTTTTTTGTTTTTCGTAACCAGCAGCACTTGGGCTATCAGCCCTTTGGCCCAATATGACATGTCATTGCAAGGCTGGGGAACCTGTGGACTTTCCTCTCAACCAGGTAAGTAGCTTCACTTCTTCCCATCCACAGAGGGATCTCAGGAGCTGTTCAGGTTATTCAGTCAAAATCCCAGTCGATGACACTTCTTCAAATGCCCATGCCCAGGCTTGAACCATGAACACGTGATCGCCAGTGCAATGTGGTAACCATTACACCAGCACGGCTTCCAATAGCAATATTTTGTGATTTTTGTTTGTCGCCATGTTTCATTATGAAATATGTAGTTTTAAATGTTTTTGTATTTGCATCTAAGGTACAAACAAAGGACATGATGCTATACTTTATGCTTTTAATTTGCTTTTGAAAAGTGGAAAAAGTAGAAAAATGCTATTCAAATGATGAAACAGTTGTAAATAAAGGGTAAAAATAATTACTTTTTACTCTCTCTTTTATTCTGACTGCAAAATGTCCAGCTCTGAGCAAACTCCTGATAAGCAGAATTTATTTAGGCGGTCCCAGTAATTTCTACTTATCCAGACTGTGTTGTAGGTATGGCCATATATGAATTACCTTGATGTTCCAAGACTAGGAAAGCAAGTTTCATTGACTGCAACAATAAACTGCCTTCATCAAGTTCATATTCTACTGTTAACGTTGTTGGTTTGTTTTTTACTACATGCATTGTGTTTTTATAAATTCCAATTATGCTTGTATTAATACTAATGGAGAAACACTGCACATCTTGACTCCCTATCAATTTCCCATCAGTTTAATATATAATAAGTGCATGTTCACATAAACAATTTACACAAAAACATGGTATTATCTGATGTTTAGAATTCTTTGGGGGGGAAAAAAAAACACACACACATAAAATTGAGGCACAGTGTAAGTAATAATTTTGGAATCAAAGAGTTAATGTAGGCTACATTTGTTGTACATGTAAAAAATATAAGAGGGGGTGAAGTCTGGGATGTAACCTGGTTCACTATTTATTTGTTATTATCAATATGTATTATGAGAACCTTATTACACATTCAATTTCCCACTACACCCTCAGTAATCCTTACATATTAATTTTTGTTTTTGGTTCTGGTTGCATACTGCTTTACTATATCGTGCAGTTCTCTAAGTCTGTCTATTCTCAACACCTCTTCTACTGATATGGGTGAATTGTAATCCTGTAAATAATATAATATTGTTATTCTCTGTTTTTCATATTATTTTATTGTAGACATTCTGCACATTAAAATTCTTCTATACTAAAATAAACTATTCTTAATTATAGTCTGAGTAGGCAGCCTAATTACTTTTTTTATGGGAATTTTTAAGTTCTCTATTTAATTTTTTTTATTCAGGTGACAGAAATATCCCTTCAACCTGATGGGTTATAATTAGGATATATAGTGTTTTCAATTCCAAATAAGATGAATAACTGCTGGGACTTAAGACGTAGCAAAAGAGATGAATGCAGTCAGCGACTCATAGCTTGACTGTTTGCGTCAGCGAACCAGAGCTGACCAAGACACTACTCCACCTCCAAGTGGGGGTCCTGGAAACAGGCTGCATCATTGCAGTCTGGCCGAGAGAGTAGGGATCGAAGAGGGAAGGCAAACCCAGTCCCAAAAAATGCCGTGCGGAAGTTTGATGTGTTGGGCCGAAAGGTGCAAATATCGAAGCTCCGCTGTAAAAGGCGACACAACGCAACCAACGTCCTTTTCAGGACAAACGAGGAAGAAGAATAACTGCTGATACAGGAAAGTGGCATCACATCTATCAAATGGATGGGTTTGAAAAAAAAATCTAAAAAAGGTGATTCGTCTTACGAGGACAAAACATCTATCAAATCATTGTAAATGTGGCAAATCAAAGTTACCACAAAATACACAGAGAAACATTTCCCACATAACACCGTCACCTGGATTCATGCATACATAGATGGATCAGCAACAAACGCAACAGAAAATTGAGGTGGAGGTGTCTTTCTGGGTAATGTTCACCTTTAGCGGCGCCGATGGCCTATTGTAACTTTTCGTTTACTTTGTACTTGGTATCTGAGTTTACAAGTAAGGAAACATTCGTACGAATAGCACAAATGATGTTTCTCCGGTTGTAAATAATTATAATCACAATGTTACAAAATTAGTAAATATATATAATTAATTTGTTTGTAAGATAATTACATGTAGTGACTTTAAAACATACAGAAATATTTGAAGATAGCATTCTAATAATTATTTAATCAATTCAATACCCGTTAGCTCCCCAAGGAGCATAGGCCTTCAACAAACACATGCCAAATCTTCCTGTCACGTGCCGCATCGCACAAGGTCTTTCCACGTTTTACTCATCTTTTTCAGTTCTGTATCAAGTTATCTTCTCTGTGTGTGTGTTTTTTTTGTTGTTGTTGGTTATATATATATATCTGTGTGTGGGTGTGTGTATATATATAAGACTATGATTATAATGATTAAAGAGCACTTATATATAGAAGGTCAAGGTCGTCCCATAGCAGATACTGGCGTAGGAGAATGAAGTGTTAGTGACGTCACTAGGTCCAGCATCAAGAGGTGGGGGAGGGGGGTGACCAGTTCTCTTCCTCGATTCTTTTCCTTCTCTAACTCAAGAGCAAAGTCAGGGATCCATTTACAGCCGGGTAGACTGGAGCGTGATGATACCATGAACCGAACCCTTCATCTAAGCCGCGAGAGACCAGACCACTGCGCTCAACCACTATATATAAATATATAAAAATATAAAATATATGTCAATCATACGCAATATATATATAATAAATATATATATATAATAAATATATATAATATAAATATATATATATATATATATATATATATATATATATATATATATATATATATATATATATATATATATATATATAAATATAAATATAAATATAAATATAAATATATATATATATATATATATATATATATATATTATAGGAAACTCTATACAGAGCGATACAACAGGAGACAATCTGATCATCAGAAGTAATCCTCCCGTCGAACAAATGTTTCGGCCCCTTAATCTCATTTACACTCTAAGGTGGGGGGGGGGGGAGGGGAGGGCGCGGGATCAATTGAGATTAATTTGCCCAAGTGTCAGCCTCCTGTTGTCTTCTGCAGAGAATTGGACCAACTCCACCTTGGTTGCAGCTTTGAAATTCACTCCTATTCTCTGCCAGCTGGAGACAATTGTGAAAGTAACCCCTACGTTGAAAACAAATTACTGTGCCGAGTTCCACTGCCCGTTGCAGTTGTTCCACAGCCAGCACTTTGCCTTTTCCGCAGTTTCGCTGAGCCTCTTAAGCGCCCTTGTTCTTGACTGTCCCCTCAACCCCAACATCTTCAGTAGATCATACACTGAGGCGCCACGATACCTCTTTCACCCTTCTCAACAGCCATGATCCTTGTTGTGAACTCATCGTCTCTCAAGTCCGTGGCGAGATCATATGACTTGGCAACTGTGAACGAGTGTTGCTCGCCCAGTGTGGATTCAAATGGCACGGTCAGCTCAATCATTATAATCTGGTGCGATGATGATGACTGCAGCACTATATCTGGCAGTCTTCGAGATTTTCTGATACTTTCTGGGTATGCCCATAACCCAGATAGGTCTACTGCCATCTCCCAGTCATTGCACAGTCAAGAAGCGATGGTAAACTGTTACTTGATTCACTTGGTGTGTGATGTGCTGACTTTCCTGCTCTCAGAAAGTATGTATTTGCGGTGCTCGGTCTGACTTTGCTGTTCGCCTTCACCCTTGCCAAGCCCATTGTAGCAGCCAGCTCATTTAGCACTTTGTTGTGGTGCCAAGTGTATTGCCTTTACCCTAAGGACACCTTGCAAGCTGAAAGCATGTGTATGCCTTTCATGGTACTGGGTGCACTTCGCATCTCAGACTTTCCCCATCTCACACGATTTGCTGACGATGGCAGGAGGCCATACATTGATCTATTAATGAAGCTGAGTCTATATATGCCATGTAACATTCCATGTCAAGGACCCTTGCAGGGCTCCTTCCCATGTAGTCCACTGGTCTTGTTGGGCCTGCTGCACCGCTTTTTGTACTCTCTTTTCCTTCTCAGCTCCTTGTATCTCCTGAATTACCATGTCTCTGAGATAGTGATAATCGGCCGGACAATTTCGAAGGCAGCGATAGGGGAATCATCTCTCACGCGGCAGCGCCTAGTGCGGCGTTTTTTTTTTTTTTTTTAGATAGGGGAATCAAACTTTATCTCTCACGCAGGCAGCGCCTCTAGTATACTGGCGCATTTTTTTTTTTTTCAAACATTTTAATAATCATAATTAAAGTATGTTTTAAAATAAAGAAGATAGATAGACAGACAGACAGACAGATAGATAGAACGAACGAACGTACGATTAACTATCCTTTATTTTCAAAGGGTGAATATTTACAGCCCTTCTCTCTGTCATCTTGCATACCTTATCCATTCAATCGCACATGTATTTTGAACACTATTTAAGCATACAACATTATCAAGGTAAAATAATAACATACATTTGTAACATCCAGTCATAATCAAATTTAAGTATGTTAAAAAAAAAATAAAAATAAAAACTTTGAGGCCTCATAAGAACTAGATATCTATCCCTCTAGATTTGAATATTTAGCAGCTACCTATGGCTTACAGAGGGAAAAAAATAACATGAAGCAATCATAGAGTGTGTGTGGATCAGCTTATGGTGTATTTTTAAAGGTGCCGATGTAGGAGAAAAACAACCAGGAAATGTTGAATTAAGCTTTCCTCGAGCTTTTTCAACATAACGCTGCTACTGTTCTCCCCCCCCCTCCCCCCGCAAATTTCGTGAAGCTAAACTCACACGAATTATTTAGACATTTCGCTACCACAATAGAAACGTACCTGGAAAAGTGAGGGTCTCTCGGCATCTTTGAAGAACCTTCTGAAGGGCTGCAGGAAATGATAATCGTGGAGAAGTTTAAGGACTCGATTACCCCTGACACGAGACGGGTCATGGTGGAGCACGGAGTCGAAACGTTTGAACAGGTTGTAACATTCGCAGAAAGGTATGAAAGCGCTCAGGCAGAAATTAACCCTAACAGTAAGCACGGCAACGATAATTGCACCCACAAAACAGATCACCCATACTTGAATATGCAAGCTACGAATAAAACAACACAACCACAGGACAGCACAAAGCAGAAACAGAGCAATCAAACGCTGGTAACTGGAAGGCGATTGTGTAGTTCGCCCAAAAATAACACACATTTAATATCGGACTGTAAGATGTCAAAAATAGGCCCTTAAAACGTTGCACATTTGCTAATTAGATATACAAGAAATCATGAGAGAGAGGTTGGTAAGAAAACAAAGATGGCTATATACAACTCCACCTGTGTCCCAGTCTTGACATATGGATACGAGTCATGGGCAATGACTACAACCCATAAAAGCAAGATCCAAACCTCAGAAATGAGGTATCTGAGGAAGTAGGTTGAAGTAACAAGAAGAGACATGGTCTGCAACCAGACGAAACGTCAAGGCCTAAAATCCCACCCCCTGCAGACCCAAGTAGAAGAGTTCCAACTAAGATGGTTTGGCCATGTCTGCAGAATGGGAGAAGATCGGCTAACACGACAAGCATGGGAAACAAAGAGCCAAGGATCCAGATCCCGAGGACGACCCAGAGTCCGCTGGGAGGACAACATTAGACAATCTTTGAAGGACCGAGGACTAGAATGGAACCAGGCCAGGAGGAAGACAGCCGATAGGATAGTCTGGCGCTATCTCTTCCAAACCTCTACACCTCACGGTATAAGGAGAACGACTAAGTAAGTAAGTAAGAAATCATGACAATCCGATATGCCCAAAAAGAGCACGTAACCGTTGGTAACCAAACAGTATGTTATTTATATGACACGGGTCTTGAATTCGAAGATGCAATCTCGACATCTTTGGTGAGTGCCCATCAGTAACCTAGTGAAATTGTAGACATGCAAGAGCCCATGAACGTTATAGCGTCCATGATTTTTCCGGTTGCGGAAATTGAAGTTTACAACCGGTTTATCCGGAGAAAAAAAATTAAAGCTGCAGTTTTAGAAGATTTAGTCTATCCTCTAATCCTAGCGAGGAAAAATGTCTTCCTAGGGAATCCTTCACACAACTTAAGATCAAAACAGGAGAAAGCACGCCAAAGCGGCCTCTGATAGATTTTATGGATTGCAATAGCCTCGACACCCAGAATGGTGAAAACCCTCATCATTGCAATCAAAGTTGGCCATTGTTGGACCACTACCGCTGAGTAGGAGTGACAAATATCGTCACATCCTGTCCTTAAATGCTTTGATGACATCGTCCCTGTGGAGTATTAAAAGATAAGGTGGCAGAATATCACATGGTTTTACACCGATGGTACCCTGAATTCTTCTACCTTATGGTTTGCCGTCCTCAATTAATTTCTGCAAAACTTATAGAGGCTACTATCATTATGAGACGTCACACTGGTGATAGTGCTTTTATTGTTGGAGACTATCCCCTGAGACCAATCCCCACAGACTGTTCCCTCTACCCCTACCACCCCAGCTATCCTACCCTCTTCCCCTACGCCTTTTACGCTCCCCGTACCCTCTTCAAAACCCTACCCTCTCCCCTTTATAATGCCTCTACTCTCCCTCCCCTACCATCTTATCAACCCTACCTTTTACACCCCCTCTATGCTCTCCCCACCTCTCTT